>QUSF01000002.1:12255704-12425354 GCA_003676055.1 Chloebia gouldiae | reverse complement strand
TGAAATAAATATGGTTTTTCAGGAATTCATGACAGGCTTGGAAATTTTTTTGTTAGAATTCAAGGACTACTGAAAATTGAGAGGTACTCTATTGTCTCATAAATATTAAAGAACTAGCAAGATGTGGCAGAAATTTTGTACCCATATATTCATTTAGGTTTTGATTTTATGATCAGTGCTTTATTTTTTTCATAAATCTAAGTGAGCACTTTCAGGAACAGAATTATCCTATTGATGACATTTAAACTGTAGCTGAGAGCTAGGATGTTTTTTCCATGGGTAAGAAAGAACAATTTATGTAGTGCAATTAGTTTTGCTTTGATTTAAACATTTTAAGAGTGACACAACTCTCTTAACATCTTATTCCAACAAGGACACCACTTCCCAGGCTTCTTTGTTTGACTCTGTACTGTGGACCTTTGAGAACTTCCACTGTGTCCAAGCATGCACGTGTTTCACAGAACATGAGCCACCTGCAGGCACAGCACCCACCACCCCACAACTCTTCCAGAACTCATCACTCTGGATTCATCCACAACACCTGCACAAATGTACCACCTGCACCAATAAGCATTCATTCTGATCTTGTAGTAGCAAAAACTGATTAGCTAAGTCGTGGTAGGATGGGGATGAAGAGAGAGGGAGCAAGACTGGATCATGGCAGGATCACCAAGATGCAGCCTTTTCTCATAGGTCCCAATGCTGTAACCAGAATGAATGTGAGAGATTTCTCATCACCTATGTAGTACAGAAACGCATTTTAAAGACTGCAGGACATTGGTATAAAAGTCAGGACATCTTTTTTAAACTTGTATGGGACATATGTCATGAGCACTCACACGTGAAACCACATCTTCCCATAAGCAGAGGCTGCTGATTTCAGACTGAAAAGGCCATCTAGAGAGCCCTTTGTGAGGAAAGGGTGACAGATCTAGAGAAGCAGCAGATTATTTTCTGGACGTTTCCTTCAGAGGATAAGTAGCATCACTAATGCAGCTATATCAGACATTTAAAGAGATGGGGCTATCTTTCCAAGATAGCAAATCTTTTATTGCTTTCATAATCAAGGACATTCTGCAAGGCTGTTCTCCATCTACTTCATCCTTGACAAGATTTATGAAAACTCAAGCAACATTGCCATGTTCCATAATAATACCATATCCAGCCACTCCAAGACTACCAAAAGAACAGACTTCCCCTACTGTCTTCATTGAATCTGATTTTATAATAATCATACAGTGATGCTTCCTAATTGTAAACCAGTTGTATACATTGTCTTCACCAGTCATGCTCATATTGCCAATCTATTTCAAATATCCAGATATTTGGATATTTGCCCTTCTTTAGTGACTAACAAGGATCAACATAACTTCTTATGTGCAGGAGAATATTGATTTCTGCATCTCAAGCCAACGTAATAACCCAAAACAAGAATTTTTGCTTGCTGTGTATTCCCTTTTGACCATTTCACTCCTAGATAGAATGCACTAATATTTTCAGGTTGTGCCAGACATTTTTCAAGGTGTATTTAGTTGTCTTAGGACCTTGTCATTGAGAATAGCTAACTGCTTGTATGGGAAACATCATCCAGATGCTTGCTACACAATTGACATGAGGAGAATGGAGCCATGATAAGCTATACAGCCTCTAAAAAGACCATACAAGCCAGAGGATACCTGCCCAGTCCAGTGGAAGGTTCGTGTAGTCTATACTAACAACTTTCTAGATTGCCAAGGGTGTGTATATATATATATATATATATATATATATATATATATATATATTAAAATAGGATTCTGCATGTGTTCCTCACCTATCTGACAATAGCATGGCTTATGAGCAAGTACTAGATTCTGGATTACCCTTTTTTCTGTTCTATCCATATCTTTCTTACTTTAGAAAGGTTTTGTAGAGGCTTTCCCTCCATAATTTTTTCCCTTTGCAAACAATAGATTCTTTTCCCTCATTCATATAAACTGACATCATTTCTGGGCTGCTCTATCACCCGACACTTAACATACGTAATCTGGATTTGTACTTCGTGTCTCCTTGTTTCTTCACAAATAGTAGCAAAGAAATAGAATTCAGAGGTCCTGCTTCCCTTCCTTCCCCTCTCTTTCCTCCACTTTCATAGAACCAGTACATCATACATCAACCAAAGAAACATACCAACAGTCACAATTTGAGAATGCTGGATAAATGAGGGAGAATACTTTCTAATATCCTGTTACATTTTTCTATCCCGGGCCAAGCATTCTTCACTCATTGAGCTATTACTCTTCTTCTGGAAGAAGGCAATGAAAAACAGGTTCAGGAGTGGGTGAAAAGCTTTCCTCCACAAAGGAATAGTAAATAGTCCCCCAGCAGTTATGCCTAGTGAAAAGTAAAATATTTTTTTCCACCTGACTCAGTCAAGAGAGCTGCCAAGTACCAACAAATGCAAAACTTCTTTGTTATCATCCAAAGGAAAAATAAGTTAAAGTTGTCAAGTAATTACACTGTTTGCTGTTTGTACAGGTGAAATGCATTGGCCCTGCAGAGAGAGACTGCTGGGCACAGGAAGATGTTTGGTCAGCAGCTTGCACTGGAGATTGCCCAGCTGCATCCACCTCTTCTCCAAGGACAAGCCCAGACCAGTCTGTCCTGCTGAAGGAAGCTCATGAGAGGAGGACTCCAGTCACAGTCTTTAGCTAACCTCCTTTACTAGGGTCTTGTTAGCCACAGTCATAATTTATTTGGCCATTTAGAACAGATTAAGTTCATACAGAAGCCATTTAGGGGTTTTGAGACAGATTACTCAAAGGAAGATAGACATCTGGCAAACGGGCTAGTAATAACGCATCTCCATAAAAGAGCAAGCAAGCAAATCTCCAAATTATTGGCTGCCTTTCCATGTACTTGAAGAAATGTCTTCTCCATAGCCTGAACAGGCAAAAAGGAAGAGAAAAATACACAATAAAAAATCCCAAAACAACCTAGGAATCCCAGTGTGCCCCACATTAAAAAAAAATTCCTTATTCCTTATAACTTTCCTTAGAAAGAAAACTGACTTCTCAGTCCCATGTACAGGAATAACTTTCATAAACTCCTTTTCCTGTCTGCTCTGGTGGTTGACCAGCTGCATGGGGGTACCTATTGACGGCATTGAGGGCACTGGGTAAATACTTCTACTCTATCTTCAGTAGGTCCAATCTACCTTGCTTTGGACATAGCACAAAACCCCTGGTGAACTGGCTGCCTTGATGGCCTGCAGTGAAGGAATGCCTGCCACCAAGGCAGGGGAGCTGTGGCACAAGTGCAGTCATGAATATTTGGGGAAGTCTTACTCAGAGAGTCGTTCCCATCAAAGCAGTTATGGTTTGTCTTAGGATGGTTCCCATCACTGCTGTAGCTCTCTCCATACCTAATGGGAGTCCTAAAACAAAGTTGGGTATTCTTTATGGAATTTTTGTCTATCACTCTTCCCAGCTTTTTCTTTCACGATCTGGATTATGTTATCCCAGGACTTTCCGATGACAGACAGGTCTTGACAATGCAAAAATGTATGTCTGCTGTCTGATCCACTGCTGGAGCATAGCAACAAAATGCTCCTGCACTGCCAGAACTGAAGATATTGGCTGCTGAAGTGCTTACTTCCCCTGAGAAGTAAGGTTTTGGAAAATTACAATGATAAAGATTTGTAGATGATGATAAAAATGGAGAACCTCATAGAATTTCAGTATAAAACTTAGTCTGTGAAAAAAATTGAATAAACTGAACCTGAAACTCCATTAATACTTTCATTGTGTTCATATTATATGGAAAAATTGAAGATGAGTGAATGGAAAAGACCATTCCAGAGATTCATAGTTGACTGAGAACTAAAGTGATAAGAAAGATGGTGTTCTAAGATCTATATCTCAAATTCTTATTTTCAAAGAACTGTCATCTGAACAATTCAGCAGAAGGCTGGATAGCAAAAAAGCTGCTTAACAGAAAAAGGAGTCCTGACCTGTTGAGGTCACTTTTGCACATGGCTTGTCGCAAAGAAATCTATAGAAATTAAAATACTTTAAAATAATTTTATCTTAGAATTCTATATTAAAGAATAAACTGAGATAGAAGCAGATTATTTTTAGAAAAACAAGACTGAGAATCTAATTGACTGAATACAAGAAGGGAGGATTCAAATTCTTCTGGAAGAGTCATTAATACTAATCTGAACTGGTGAAATTAAATCCTGTCAGTCAGTCCCAAGGAAACAATTAACTGATTGAAATTTTTTTTTTTAATTATTAAAGTCCAGGGATTATCTTAAGTTAATTTTTGTATTCCATATGTATTAGTGCCATAAAAAACACAATGGGTAAACACTTGTTTATTTAATGGAAAATGGTATTTAAAAACAGCAGAGATAGAGTGAATTTAGGGCCTTAGGGGACTGTTTTGATCCTGCAGTTTAACTTCTATAAAGCAGGACAAAAAAATGAAACATTTCTGTTATGAGAGAACTGCTCTTTGACTGCACATATTTTATTTAGAGACCTATATAGTATTTAAGTGTCAAAATCGTTCTTCATGTCAATAATTATTTTTCATTATCTCTATTTCTTTCTTTAAGAAATAATAAGTTCTGCAGGGATCTGGTGACTTTGATCTGTTAAATAGGAAAAGATACTACATCTTCTAGAGAACTGGGTTAAAACCAAAATGGTTTCATTAAAAAAATCATGTTTTTATGTTTTTCATGTTACATTTGAGGTTTTTTCAGGCTACAAGTTCCTGTGTAGATCAGTGCTAACAAGAGCTTAGTAAGGCTTATCCATTTACTTTTATCCTATAGGGGAGGCTGTAGCACCATGCAGGTTCATACTCTAAATTTGAAATTTCCTTTCCACAGTTCTCTCTCTTGAAATTATGAAGAGGTTCTGTCACTTGCCATAAAGCAGTACAAAGAAGCTCTCCTCTTATCTTGTGACTGTTATTGCCACTAATTGTAGAGCATTACCATTTCAATTTCACAGTATCAGTCCAGTTTGCTACCTCTGACTCTGGAAACCACTGAGGCATACTAAACAAGGGTGAGAGAGTTTATCTTCTGGTTTACCTTCATCGGTGTTTTTGCACCTTTTCAGATACGGTGAGTCCTAAGATCAGACTGACCAACCCTTTTTGACAAGGAGAGGTGTCTGTTCTCAAAGCCCTGTTTGATGCCTTTTCCACAATAAATATTTCCTTGCATTGTCTTCTGAAGTACCTTAAAAATTCTGGTGGGAATCAGTAGGCAAGATACTATTTAAAAATAATTGTCTGCAAAGGGGAGGATTTAGATAGTATTCTGATTCATTCGGTGAAAGAGGAGTTTTTATTCAGTTCATTCTCTCTCTCCAGGAGAATTGAGATGGGACTACCTTTACTCCAGTCGTGCACAGTTTCTATCTCAGGTAGGTTAGAGCCTAACTGCTGCAGACTGCATCTACAACCCTTTGAGGCCCATGCATCACGTTTCTCTTCTTACTAAAGATTTGCAGATCTGCTATGATTCTGGCCGAATGAAAGGCTCAGCTCTGTGGTAGATCCGTACATATCAAGGCCAGGTTGAGATGTTTTAAAGGGGAGAGGTGTAAACAGTGATGTTGATACACAGAAGAATGGAGGATCAGATAAACAGCACATGTTCAATTACTCACAAAGCTGTCATACAAAGCTAGAGATGACACATTACTTGTTTTGAATTCTTGGAGTCAGGACCTCTCTTTCTGACTAAACCTGAACTAAGCTTCCTGTTTCTCACTCTTACTCTTTTTGTGAAATCTAGTCATAATACCTAAGAGAACAAAAGTTTTAAGGCTCAGAATACAGTATTTTTTTAAATGAAATATATAAAACCAGAATATGTTTTCTCACTTGTTGTCTGTCAATGATTGTTATTTAAATTCATTCAGTTTACATGTAAAGAAACATTACTTCCAACTACTATGTCTACAAACTCCAGCTGGACTTGGAAGATCATTGCCATTTGTACCCTATCAACATTTATGAGTGAATCAGAGGTCCAGTGAGCCCCTTGGATACAATCAAGTAGTTTTTAATTAAGAGATGAGATCTTCCACTGCTTTCCATAGACTTCTGCAGATATAATTGAATGAAACTTAGAAAAAAGTTCAGCTAAGCTATTGTACAAGAATACATCTCCATCTTTCTTAGGCATATTGTCTTGCCAACGCTAAGATAATGGTACACTGTTTGAAATGTATGCCTCATCCTATGAATGAATTTAGAAGACAAAAGCAGTTGAACTGAAGCTCATAAAAATACATTGTTCCACACCACCTAAAAAGGTGAATCACAATTTTCACTAACTCCAAATACAAGTGAACAAAATTGCTACTCTTTTATAACTGATACAAAATATTATTTTGTGAAGTTAAAAAGAAATATGACTTCCTCTTCATGTTGAGCTGTTTTTTGCAGGCTAATGGATTTCCTTACATTCACCATTATTCTAATTTTGTGAAAAAACAAACATATTTTATAATTTTTAATAAAAAGAAACAGATATAAGGAAGCATCACAATTGTTCAAAAAGCACTTTTACAGAATTCATTCTCAGCATATGAACCCAGAGAGGTAACTCAATCCATCATGCTGAGATAACCATCTAAATAATCCAGCACAGTACTGAAAGAGGTAAACAAATCTTGATAGCAGACAGGTGGTACTAAACCATAGCAACAGAAGGTCCAGAAATGAGGCACAAATGCAAACAGAACTCTCCATATGTATTATTTTGTCCTCTGCTTAATGTAAAATTGTACTTTAGCTCAAGAGTATTTCAGATTTAAAGTAATTTGCTCACACTTGCCATGTCACCTCTTAATTCTTTGCACCTGTCTCTTTCTTGCCTTCTGGTTTTGGTCAACATTTGTTGACGAAGTGCTCTTCAGTCTCCAGCCATGACCAAACCTCAGACTGTGTACATACTTCCCTAGAGAAAGTCCTACCTCTGCTTTTTCTCCAATCAGACCTGCCTGTGTACTGCCAAGGTGGGTGGGAGGCTCCTAGATTTTTATTCACATGCCCCATATAATCAACATAGAGTTGAGTGCCAGCAAAGATTTCTAGAGGAAGATCTTGTCCTCCTCAGTCCATCTAGTGAATTGATGATCTGGCAGCTCTAAAAGTTATGTACTTTACACCAATTCTATCCGGATTTTAGGCAGTTATGTCTAAAGGACTGTTCCATTAGAATTTTAAATTTTATATGCAAACTGTCTGTCTTAGGCTGCATTTGCATTAGCATATTGGTTCAGAGAAGTTGTGCATTCTTGAAATAACTCTCTCAGTCATCTCCACTTATTGCACACAGGCTGAATTCACGGAAAGATTTTAGTGTTTACAAACCAAATCCCTTCTAGGACTGAGCTATAGTGCACACCAAATGGGCTGCTGCCCTTCAAGGGGATATGGCAGTCTCAACCTACAATCAGTTCTTTAGTGAGCTCAGAAATATATTCATTGTAGAGGTGTTCAGTCCAGGACACCATATTAAATCTAGACTGAAGAAAGATGCCAAACTATATACAAAACAAATATAAAGATATCATATTGATTGCTTTAATCTATGTATTCTAAATTAAATTATTTTATGTGGATATAGTCATGCCTGTACACCAATCAAACGTAAACTCATATTTTCCAGCCCCCAGGTACCATTTCACTACTTCTGTTTTTATTCCATTGTTTGAACTTGGTTTGCATCTCCCTTGACATTACTTCTCCTGTTAGAGCACTCTTCTATATTTTTCCCACACAGACTCTTTCTGTCTTAGTAATTCAATATATTAGCAATTAACCAGCATACTAGGAACAAAAGTGAGCATAGCTGTCTTCAACTGAGCAAATGTCAAGACTCTTCTTAGAGGCAATAGAAAGAAATAGGTGCTTTTAGGGTATGATTCATCTTAACCTAAAGTAGACACTGAATATGGGTCAGATGAATCAAGTCTCTAAAATGCCTACTTCTTCTTATTGACAATATAGTATGCCTAGTGTGACTATATCAGATTTGGATCTGCACACTGCAGCCAACTATGATTTGCTGTTTTCCAGGCTGTCCTCTATCTTTTCTGGCTTGATTTTCATTTAATAGAGAGACACAAAATCCTGGTGATCTGAATGAAAGTAGATTAAACAGGGCCAATCAGGTACATGCTTTTCTGGGCAGATGCAGGGGACTTGGACCCTGAGGAATGTGCTTCCAAACAGATTTTCTGCAGTAGGAGAATCAATGGGTTAGTTTCCAAGGGATGTATATGCTAGATAATATCGGTGTTAACTTCTTCTGTCTGATTCAGATCAAAGGAGGAATAGCTCATGCTTGCTTTGTATTAGACTCAGATGAAGCAACACGCAGAAGCATTTATATCCCATCTAGATTCAGTCCTGGCACCTTCCAAGATTAGCTGACTCTTCAGCTGTGTGAGTAAAATGAAATCAGTTAAAGTAATCAGCAAACATTGCAGTAATCACCGAAAATCAGAGTATTCACCTCTTGAGGAAAAGGAATTACTTCAGATTTACCCAAAGGTGATCCCAGGCACTATTTGGATGCAACTACATGTCTGTCTATGAAATGAGAATTGGGTAGAGTATGGGGATTTGGTTTCATGTGCAGATTGCATTTACAGGGCATGTTGAGTATTTAAGTATTTAATAACAAAGCAATTAGTTATTTACACAGAGGACAATAAGACTCCTTTGGAAATATCCATCTCATTGCCATTAAAAACAAATGAAGTGATTATGAACAGTGTAACCACACAATTAACTGATTAAATCCACAGTCTTCTCTATACTAGACCTGCTTTTCAATATGACTTTTATGATTAAAAAAATAGGCTTGTACACGGTGACGCATACCTAAGCCTTCTGAGCATAAGTGAAATTTTTAATTAAAAATGTATGGTTCAAGATAAACAGCTTTCTCAAATATGGGATAATGAAAGAATATGAATTCTGACAGAGGTGTAGAGCTCGCAGAAATGGCTTTAGGGAGAGGGGGAGTTAATAAGATGGCAGACAATGATTAAGTATTTGAATATTATAAAAATAATTTATTATAAAGATACTCTCTTTCTACAGATATGATTTTGTAATTTTGCTGCCAAACAAAAGAGAGTCAACAAATTACAAATTATAGAAAGTAGAAGGGAGAAAGCTGCTATGTAGCCCTTTCTTGGAGATTTTAAATATTGAAAATATTGTTTTATACTTGCCCAAAATTCTTCAGAATGAAATAAATTAGAAGACCTATAATCACACAATGAGTAACCTGGGCTGTAGAGAATTTTAACTAAAATGTAGGCCATGTAAGGAAATATGATGACAGGATTATGTAAGGGCTTCTTCTCCAGACACCAATTATGGTTTTGGCCAAACAGTAGGGTATTTTGGTTCCCAAGTTCTCTAGTGTAGTTTCCATGTTATACATTAAACTTTTTTTTTTTTTGTTCAAATGTATTTCGGTGTGAATAACTGCAATTCATTTTCCTGAAAAAGGCATCAAAGGAGAAATATATTTTATGTTTTTCTGTATAAAGGCAAAGAACTCCATTTTCAATATTTAAATACTCCCTTTCCCCATTTTTCAAATATTGTATTTCACTACAAAATAGATGTTGACACATTGATTATACAGAACACTGGCTGGATATTGAAGGTGTCTCATTCATGCAATTAAATATTTATTGTTTTCATATCTTATTGTATATTTTAATATCATTGCCAATCGAAATAAAGACACAGAGTGTTAAATGTACTAAAAACTAGCAAGACACCAAGCTTGTAAAGAGAAGGAATGTGAAACACATTCTAAGTAATCTGCAAAGAAAATAAATTTTCAAGGTAAGATTTTTTCAATATGTAGAATCCATATAATATGTATATAGAAAATATTTTTCCGTCAATATAACAAAAAGGAAGGTTTTGTGATAGCTTTGCATAAGAGCTTCAAGACTAAATAAATACATTTCACAGAAAAGAATCATCAAATCTATGAATGAAAGATGCAAGACATGAGAAAAACTTACTTTCTGACAATGCAGGATGTGTTTGCTAGTATACTTTTCATGCATCAGTCACTCGTTTTAAATTTTACAAGCTGTGGTACTAGAGATTGCCTGAAACTTGTAAATTTTAAAAAATAAAAGTAGCTAATAGCAGCTTGTTTGGGATATCTGTTAAAATAATAAAACATTTCAGGTTCCCTCTGTATGGAAAGCAGGCCTGAATTCCCCAACAAAGTGAAATACTTAAGTGGATTTTCAAAATGTGTGTCACGAGAACTGATATTGGTTGAGGAATGAGGGGTTTAGGAATATTCAGCTGAAGAGCAGTTAGTCTTGTTTTCTGATAAGCTGTCAGAAAACAGCTTTATATTTTGAGCTTGGATGGGCCTAATAGTTTAGTCACCATGTCAAGCATCAGTAAAACTTCATTCTGTCAGCAGTAGACTTCAGTGTGCCACTACATTTTAAAATGAAGAGTTGGCGTGAACTCTGTAAACCATAACCTCAGGCTCTTCCTGGAACTGTGATACACCCACGCTGTGCAGCCTTCACTGAATATCGTGTTAACACTCCTCCCCCATGCACGGCTGTTGTACTGTATGTGAACAGCAACAGTCAAATATAAGACTAAGAACCAGCTGCACCCTATTATTCCGTTCACTTTCAGATTTGCATACTTACCAAATATTCTGTCAGTGGGATATTCATTATTTCTAGTATTTTACTTAGCACCAGTACAGAATTTCTCACTAAAATAAGTTTTTATCAGAAAGGACATTTATTTCTTGAGAAGGCGTTGGATCATAGATATATATTACTTCCAATGAATTTCCACTGAAGGGACTTTAGCTTAGAATTTCAGAGACTGAAGTTTTTAGGCAGCTCCATCCTGTGCACTGGTTTAAGTTCAGGAATATCAAAACTTCCAAGGAACATTCATACAGAATTGAGAACCAGAATCTTAGAAGCCCCATGCTAAATTTTGAAAGAAAATTTCTGTTGCTTGAATATCCGAAATATCTGTGAAAATCTTACCTTCTGTTTTTTATTTTTTTCAAAAAGTAGTAGGCTTGAGAACTCATTCTCTGCTGTATCTTAAGGAAAGAAAATTCTTTGTTCACAAGACCTCTACTTCTAGATCACGAAAAGATACATTTTCTGACTCATAGGGCATAAACTGAAAACAAAAATGTTGCTAAAATCCTTCAGCCTGTGCCCTGGGAGCGATGAAGTTTGCTAGATTACATAGTTCACAATACTACAGCAGTACAGTAAGTTACATTGTAAAGTCAAGGCACTTCCTGTCACAGAACAACTTTTTTTATTTCTTTCGTGTATCAGAACAAAAAGAATCTGCACATTCCTGGGATTATCACTTTCAAGGCAGTGACTTGTCTTTCAGCACTGAGACCAGTGGTAGCCAAGGTTACTTTTAATTATTTCCTTTCTCTTGGGGGACTGCTAAAGATGCACATACAGTGACAGACTTGGAGGTCTCCTAAGCCATCAGCCTGGACATGACACCAGCTCTTGGAGCTACCATTGCAGCTGGTAGGACTCACAATAGAACTAATCACTGCCAGCTTATATCTGATCAAACCCTATGGGATCTAATTTGACCATTAATACAGATTTTTTTTTTCTTAGAAAGATGTTAGAAAAGAGCTGGGGATAAGTAAAATTTTAAGGAAGGCAACAGCAAGCAAAAGTGAATCCATTAGAAAGAAGAAGTGAGAGAAAAAGAGTAGGGGGAAGAGAAAACAGGTCCCAGTGGAAAAATAAAACAGCACTGTTAAAAGGTAAATCCTGTGACTCCCTAATTGACAGGACAGTCACATCTATCCATACAGATTATGCTTTACTTTTAAAAAATGGAGTTGGGCTTGATTAATATAATTGCTCTAGGGGCTGAAATGAATGAAGGATAGAGGTGGCTTCAGAGAAGGAAAAATAAGCATTCAGTATACTACAGCATATATATATATAGAGGAGGGAAAGGGCAAGAGGAGACTGCAGTAGCATCTGTAAGGGATCACACACTTCTCTAAGTACTGTTAATGTGAAAGCTGCAGTCTCCCTTGACTCCTTACTAAATCCAAACCAAACCTGGCAGGAATGTGGTAAAGGCAAAGGCACTGAGCTCTGTTGCATAGCCATTACAATCATATCATAATGTCATTGTATTAATACATCAGTGCTGCAAGACAGTGCAAGGAAATAGGCAGTGATGGGAATAGTGAAATGAACTTCCTTTGTGCCACAAATACACCCAGGAAGCATTGTTCACCCTGAGGCAGTGTTGAAGGCCTGCAGTTTTGGTGTAATGAGATTAATGTGAGTACGGCTCAAGATCTGTAGAACTCTTTAGACACACATGCATGCATACCACACCCATGTCACACTGCTGGGAATAACAGGCCTCAGGATTCAACTGCCTGCTTGGAGAATGGGAAACAATTGTCACCCTCCTATCTGTGGGAGTGACAGCTCACCAAACACCACCTCCAGGTGGAACACCCAGGGAAGATGCCCAGCCTGCCTGAACTACAGCGCCTCTGAGCCAAGAGGGTGCCACCGGACTTTCCAGAACAAGAGGCACTTCCATGGGGTGACTCATCTGAAGTTGTCTGTCCCTCCTCACTGACTGCAGAGGGAGCCCAACATCTGACACAGCATTTTTGGCTTATTTTTGGTAATCGGTAAAAGGTTTTACAGAAAAACTAATCACAGAAGAAACCTTGCACTGAGTAATGATAGGTGAACTCAGTTTAAATGAAAAAAAAAAATCTATGTATCTAATTTTTTTAATTCAAGAAGAAGACTAGAAAATTAAGGTAATTAATGAGTGATGCCCACTGAACTGAAGATCTCAAAGCCTCATATCCAGTTCCAGGCCTGGAATTTCTTTGCCAAACTTATGAACTTTCCTGACATTCATTATTCAAACAAGGATAAAACCCTATTACATATAATATAACTGAGAAGGGATATTAGAAGTAAGCAGAGTTTCTATAGGCAACTGAAAAAATACTGTATTTTAGGAACAATATTATTAAAGATTTTTAAAAACTTGTGTGAGATCAAATGATTGAAAGCTTTCACAAACACAGCACAAGATGTAGGAACCCACAAGTTCAGTTTGGGTGCTGACATAAAACTGGGAGACACAATCACTATGGAAGAGAGCTGGAGTACAACACAGTACAAATGTTTTTTTAACCCTGAGGACTTAGCTAATAGAACTCATGAATTGCCTAATTAATACAACAGATGGAAGCTCCTGCAATTGCAGGTTCATAACAAGAATAATTCCTATAATTTAAGAGCTCTTAGATGTTAGTGACCACAAAGAGGAAACACAGTGTGATATCTCAGTATTGATCAATCAGAAATTTATCTGACCTAACCTCAGATATCTACAGTATAGACATGTTACCCCTCACTACTCAACCAAACTGCTTTTGCAGTCAGAGGAGACAAACAGGCACTTCAGACATTATTGATCTGACCTTTTTCAGACTTTTACTTTAGAATGAGATGAATCACTCATGTCTCTATATTGATTATGGAAAAGGTCTAGACAATCGCACGAGTTTGAGATGTCTACACTGTGAATACACTTGCAATAAACTAGGTGAGTAAGACCAATATGCAAAAGAAAAATGCAATATTCAGTTATGTTAATCTAGATCATCCTCTGAAGAAAAGAATTATTTTTCTTTTACTAAACACTATAAAATATTTATCTGGAATACTTCATAAAATCTTAGCAATTCACATTCCAGGAAGATATATTGAAGCTGTTCATATAGAAGGGATAACAGAATGATCTGGAAAAAATGGAAGATTGTTTGATTAGCAAAACACAGCCTAGGATAAATATGATTGCTCTCTCCAAAAAATAGTGATGGTGATAACCAGCAAGAGAGATTATGCTGCTGAAGCTAAAGCCTATGGGTACCAATACAATTGGAGAACTCAGTTCACTCCCTTTTTCCTTTATGCTCATTGCCTCCTCATCTGCTTATTTACTTCCAGGACCTCCTTGGGAAGAAATGAACCAGTTCCCACCAAAACAAAACAAAATGTGGGAACTCGAAAGCATTCCCAGCACATTTATACCACAACCCAGAGCATGCAGCATCTACTACTTCATGCTATGGAAACGCCAATCTGTGGGCTGCAACACAGTCCTCACACTTTTAAATATGATGAACCAAGCCACCCCCACAGATAAAAACTGTCATGTTTTAGACATAACCATATGGGCTATGTGGTGTGGATTGGGTTCATCTGCTCCACTGCTCTACAGAGGACTAGCCTTGAATATCAGCCAATCTGTGTTACTTGGGCCAGAGGACTGGAGATCATTCTGTGAGGTGGGTGTGCTGAAAAATATAGCTGGAGCTGGTGTTGTAAGTAGGTAGCTGTACCAGGGCCACAGGAATAGCAAGGCCATGAAGAGGTTAATGAAGGAAATTATATAGTGTCTAAGCATCAGAAGAATGAAGCTAAGGAACAGCTTTCCCATTGCTGTGAGGATAAGGAACAAAGCTTCAAAAAGAAGCTGATGTGTTTTGTGATGCCTCCCACAGCAGAGGATGATTTTTAGGCTAGGTCCGAGCTGTCATATCCTTGCTCATGAAGCACCTATACCCTAGAAGATACTACTTGTGTCTCACTAGCTGGTATTTGCCAAATGTTTCAATGGAATTAATCAAGTACAAAATGGAGTCTGATTCACCTTTGCAATGATGTGTGGCTTTGAATCCTGTTTTCCTATATACTATGTTCCCATTTGCTAGGAAGTTTTACAAAGAGTAGTCATTTTTTTTTATGTGAAGAGCAGTCTGAGAGTTTCAAAGAGTCTCAAACATCATGAAATCAGCCCTCACCTAATTAAGAGCTCGTTTACTCCAAACAGAATTGCTACAATGAGCTACAGACTGTTTCTGATCTGCTTGGAAAACACCTTTTCTGATGATGCCAGATGAAATACCATTCACAAGACTTTTTTCAAAAACATATACTTGGTCCTCTTTTAACTATAATGAAGATAAAAGCTCTGTCTGCACACAGATTTTCTGAATATCTAACCATATGCACTTGTCTACATCTATATATACACAGAGACACACATATATATGCCATATTAGCAGTCCATGAAGTAAATGAGTGAAAAAGCATGGTTTTCTTCCTTTTTCTTTTGGTTCCCTTTTTTATTTCTGTTTCACTATTCCCTGCTTTCTTAGCCATGTTTCTTGCAACCCCAGTGTAAGGAGGTACTTAAGCACACACTTAACACTTTAAAACTATTTAGCATATAGAGAGAGCACATACTTGTGCATGAATGCATGTCCCTAAACACACACAGAATTTTGCATTTTCCTGTTTCTTAACAGCAGCCTTCCTTCCTTCCTTCCTTCCTTCCTTCCTTCCTTCCTTCCTTCCACTGACATTGTTCTTCATAGCATATTCCCATCAAAGCCATGTGATGGGTTTGCTGTAACATGCAACTATGGCCTCCTCAGCTCACACTGAGGCTCACTGAACATCCAGCTTGACAAACAAGACTCATCCAAGATTTTGGGCTAAAATTGGCATCAGAGCATCCCAGTCCCTTGCATTTACTGTTTTCTAATGAATACTGTCTGGGATTTACCTCCAATTGTCAGGGACAAGCTAATGAAATCTGAGCTAGTGTTAAAAAGGAGAAGACTCCCTTAGTTTGTTTATCACCTCATTAGCAAAATTAATTAGTGAAAACATTTCACCATGACAATCACAAATTAATCCCCAGGCTACCTACCTGTAGATTTTGGGATGAAACCTTTTCTGGAAGTACTATTTTCTCTAGAATCTGAAGTTAACTCAGGCACAAACCACTTTCAGGTTTTAATTGTCTATGTGCTCACAAGGATCTAAAGAAGCTTTGAAAATAAATGCAAGTTCTTGATGTATTCACTGCCTGCAATACTTTACAGAGCTTCTTAGAATTGTGTATTTCAAGCAGAAGGATATCAAGCAGAAGGTCTTCAGGAATTATTAACTTCTAAATTTTGTACTCAGAAAAATATTTTCAATCCTCTACTGAATAAACAATAGCACGATGCTAAACCCACAAAACCAGAGCAGAAATATATGGATTATGGACTCCGGGCATCCTTAAAAGCAAAACATAATTGCATTAATAAAATGAGAAGGAAATTTGAAAGTAGACTCACACAGTAATACCAAACAAAAATGTGTTAATTAAATGCCAAATCAAATTGGTGCATTTTTAACAAGATTTTAGGTCTTGCAATTATTTGCTTATTCTGCTTAACAAAAGAAAAGGAGTTTCACAGCATGGGAGCTGAGAAGAGAAACACCCTAAAACCGACATCATCTATTTAACAAACAGAGCTGAGAAAAGAGTTTTTATTCAGCTAATAAATAGGTATTGTTTCCCTTAAGAAATAGTGAATATGCACCAGAAAGAAAGAGAAAATATTTCAGTTTTATTATCTTATTTCCAGCCCCTTGCCATTCCGTTCTTTTCCAAAATTTTGGCAGCTGCTAAGCAGCCAGCAAACACAAGTGAGTGACGTTCCAGAGAACGGGATGACCTTGCCACCAGTAAATCCATGTGGACAGGTTGGAAGAAAGCTCATGTCTACAGGGCAAGACAGACAGATGACAGTTTTTTCCCAGGGTAAGACAACTCACTTGGTGGACACAACAGACAATCTGGCTACTGCATCTGTAATCCAGATGGTCATTAGTATTTGAGAATGGCTCACTATTATTGAGCCCAGTTTAGTTCATTTAATGTAGATGACCTTCTTTGCTTCACCTCCAAACCAGACAGTCACTTTTTGCCTAGAGGACCCCCAGCTTTAAATATGATGAGCATTAAGGAAAACTACTGCATACAAACCCAAGCATTTAACATGTGCTGGTATTTGTGCAGTATATAAAATATACATCAGAAATAATATGATATATTTTCAGACATACTAACACACTCCATGGCAAGTTTCCTATGTGCATAATTTGGGTTATTATGCATAAGAGCAAGGGGGGGTTGTTTTTCTTTGGTTTTTTTTTTTTTTTTTTTTTTGTGAAACCATTTGAAGTTCAGATTTTCAATAGATAAAAATGGGCAGAGCTTCTCTAAGATTATCAGCTGAAATGCTAAATCCTAAAGTTCTACTTTAAAAAGCATGCAGAAAGCAAGCTTTCAGAGGACTGTAAAAATATAAAAATATGAAAAGACTGGATGGAAAACAGAACCCAGTCTTTTCTTGATGTATTGATCATTACTATTTTAAATTAAAATATGTCTTATAATTTGGGCAAATTATGAATTGTTAGAAGATTTGGGAAAGGGTTAAACAAAATTTACCTCAGCCTGTCTCCATAATAATTTTCTTTGTATGTAGGTAAAGTAGAAATACAATTTGGAGACTAAAAATCTGAAATACCTTTTTTTTTGTTTTGTTTTCCACCGATTTTACAGTTCACCTGAACACTACAAGTATTTCAGCATATTTGAGAGTGTACCCTTGAAACACTTTCTTTATTTCTGTAAACATTTATGCATGTTTTTCTCCATCATTGAGATGGGAGATTTTAAAAAGAAAAAAAGTTGTAACTGTAATTGTAACTGTAATCAGTGTTTGCAATTTACAGTGCAGACTTACCAGAGAGATGTTGCAGATGTCCTGAAGGTGATATTCATCTAAGAATCAGGTGACACAGAGTCCTACAATGGATATAAAAAAAAATGAAATTCTTGTGTTTGTCACTTATTTTAAAAGTGTCACTCACTGAATTTAAGTGAAACACCATATTATGATTAGAACTCTTGGGAAGAATATGAGGGGTTTTTTTTCTACTTATAGATTTTCAGGATGGCTGGGGACAGGTGTCATAAGATATTGAAAGATACTTTTGTGACTAAGATTTACAGTGGATTTTCATAGAATTCAAGACACCTAAACTACTAAGATGCATCTCAAAGGACGTATTTAGGCTGATTAGAAAGGTTTAAGCCTGACTTTAAGAACTATAAAACTTCAGCTATTTGGGTTATATGAGAAGTGGGTAAATGCCACATTATTAGCATAAGAAGGGTATAAACTCTCAGTTACATGCCCAGCTGGGATGGATGCTCCACTTTGGTTCACTGAATGGCAGCAGTGACACTCAGGCAGCCGGAATACCAAAAGAGCTCTGCTATCTGATCCTACCACACCTTTGAAAATTACACAAGGCATCATATTCAGCCAAAAATCAAGCTAGTGGTAGTCTTCTCAATCTTAAACAATTGAATTTTATCCAGAAAATTGGTCACACACTCTTCATTCTACAGATTTAAAATTACTTCTGTCCCCACCCAGAATAAATCTCACCTGATTATACTCTGGTCTTCCTCTGTCCTTCCTATTGAAAGTGGACCACTGTCCAAAGGCATGAAAGACTCATGGTACTTGAGAGAGGAAAAAGAAACAAAAGGGTCTGGATTTATAGCCCAGTGCCAGGAAAAACCTGGAAATGAGGTGTCCTAAATTCTAATGTTCATTCTTTCAGGGACAATAGGGATGGCAAATGCTTTTTCAACTAATAAGTCTGTGGATGCTTGAATAATGTAGTATGAAGTTTGAGTGCAGCTCGATATGTCAGTTACCCCTCTCTACAAAGCAAGAACACTTTCCTTCTCCTGCCCTTTATCCATCCTGACATCATATTAACTTTTTCTGAATGGGAATTTTCAGGCAAGGACAGCTCTCTGTAAAACCCATATGGAAAGAGTTCCCTGTCATGAGGCCTGCTCTATACCAAAGACACCTTTTTCTCAGCTGCAGGCTCACATACTTCTTCATTTGACTCCCTACAACAAAACCCCTCCATATACCTAATACCTGTTCTAGAACATAAAAGAAAAGCAAACAGAAAATCCGGGCTGTGGTTACCTAGAGTGTGGATGGCCCTGTTTCCGTGCAGCAGCACAGCTGCCACCGCCCCGCTCAGCTGGGCTCATTGGCAGGCAGGAGTGCCCCGGGAGGCACAGCTGATGTTTGTGTCCAGCACAGATGGGCTCTTCCCTTCCTGCCCTGGTGTTTGCTGGAGTCCCGAGCAGGGGATGCTGCGGCATGGAGCTGAACCATCTTGTCCCCCAGCCATCCTTGTCCTCCACCATCCTTCTCCAGTGCCCTTCAGCTGGGCAACTCTGCTGCCTTTCTCCACTGGACACTGGCACTAGGGTGACCTCTGCAGCCTTGAATTCCTTTGCAGCAGACACCAAAACTCCTTTTACATTCTTACAAGGTCAGTTCTGAAACCAGCAGCAGCAAGATAAGGACATTGCCCAGCTGTCAGTTGCACATAAGACAAAACAAAACCCCCACAATGGTTATAAAAAATGCGAGAACTCCAACACCGATGGTTTAATTTCACTTCCCTTTGCATCCCTGACTCCTGTCAGCATTTCTGGAGTTTCAAGAGGGGGAGCTAGTTAGCTAACAGAGTCCAGACTGTTAGAGAAACTTCTCTTGGCAGCAGCCCACAGCTTTCAGATTTTAAGCGAAGCAGAATGAAAACGGAGTTCACAGCTTCAGCTCATCCCCAAGAAGCACTTTGTACAGCATTTCTGCTCCTGCTTTCCCCATAAACCTAACTGATTATTGAAGAGATCACATAGACACAGCATGAAAGCTGATTATGTCTTGACAAGCGAAAAAACATAAACAGAATTTTTAATCATGAGACACACAAATGAGCTTGTAAAAAGCTTATGAACTTATAATATACAGATCTAAATAAGCAAGGGAATATAACCTTACATACAGAATGACCTGTGACTGAAATTTTTGCATCAAAGACACAGTAAAGAATTTTTGCATTTTAACACAGTACAGAATTTCACATAAGAAATACCAGGGAAGGAAAGTCACTCATACCTATTCAGACAGTAACTTTTCTTCTAGGAAAATTAAAGACATTCATTTGTCCTTAAGAAACATGGAGGAGTCCCGGGTCTTTGCAGAATCTTGTACCAGTTAGCTCATTATGCGGAACAGCAAGTAACTTTTACATCTCTGGCTGTCTCTGAGTTTTCATAACAAAGCTCAAACATAGTCCCTTTGTGTGGTTTATCTCTCCATGTGCTATTCTTCCTCCTTAGTTATACACTCCCCACCCACAAACACACCTGTGTGCTCATCTGCCTTTGGAGGTGCTGTCAGTGGTGAGCCCAGACTGCTGCTCCCTGGGCAAGCACTCACATGTGTGCAGCATGGACCAAGGGCTGCTGTAACTCCTCTAAGAGCTTGCTGTCAAATAACATGCAAGCTTTTGTGCAAGATCACTCTTTTACTGTGCCTTTTTTTCCCCTTAGATATACTCTTTTAATTGAAAGCAATGTGGCAAAATTGCCAGTTGTTACTTCAATGGCTGGAAGCCTCCAGCAGGCTACAAGTTTTATGCTGCATTTGCCCCATCCAGCTCTATCAAGCCAGGCAGTTCAAATGGCAAATGACTTCTATAAACCCTTTTTCCCACCAAGGTCTTCTAAACATTTAGGCCTGGCAACAGTGGAAATGTAAAAGGCTCACACTGTGCTCTGAAAGTCACACATGGCAACTCTTGTTCTAAATTCATGTTTCGTTCTTGTTCTTGATACAAAGTGATACTGTGACAGGTCAGGTCCCATTACATGTAACTGTTGCCATGCACTGATACCATTCCCCTATATTCCAGTTCTGATTTTAGCTTTTCTAAATACTGCTTCATGGCCAAAATGTTTTGCTGTGCTGAAGCACGTAGCAAATCACATTGCCATTGTCAATTCCATTCCTCCACAATTCTGCAAGGAAAATATCCCACAATACACTAACTCTTGTCTTCTGTAATACTCTTTTCCATGAGAAGACAAATATTTTGTTCAATGGCAAAACTGATGGTATTTATATATGTCACTTGGTAAGACGGAAATGTTGAAATCAGTGGAATTATTGTTATTGATTTCTTTCAAGCCTTGACTTGGAATTATAAAGCTATTAGGGATCATAGAGAAAGTCCCAGAAAACTGTGTTATTCTCTGTAAACACAAACTCATTTTTCTTTAGTGTTTGCATTAGTTTATGTTTTCCTTTCCTTTCTATGTTTTGAACCTTATGATGTAACTTTCTGCTTTGCATGTCAACTGCTTTACATATGAACCTTCCTCACTTAGACAGATGTCAAAATAGAGTAAGAGCAGTTTGTTACTCAACGAATAGTATTTTCATGTTTCCCAACAAATTCCACTTCTGAGATACAAAGCAAAGTAGATCAGTTCAGAACAATTTTGCCAAGGCTGGTCACCATAGTCCTTGGATCCTAAATATCTTTAGGGTGCTCAGCTGAGAGCCTGAAAGGTGAAGAAGCTTCCATTACTCTATAGTTGATATTAGTCACTAGTGAAACATTCTAATACTAGGAAAGGTAGGGTAGTATATAACACCTCTGAAAACAACAGTAAAGCATGAATAATTTAAATAAATAATATAGTAAAGCAAAATAAATATTAATTTTTAAAGTATTTTACCTTCATTTTATTCTTGGAGACATAGAACTAATTTTTGTGTTTGCTTAGGGGTACTCGGCGATCAATGTCTATTAAGGTGATCATGATTTGATGCAGACTTGGAAGATGCAAAACCACTGATGCAATTTTTTTTTGGTCATAATGCTTGAGCATGAGAGTGCATGGCTCTCCTAGTGGACTGAACAGAGTCCTGCTCTTCTGTCTGTGAGTGCAATGCATGGTTGTGTCGCTGCCCATGGGCACTTGTGAAGCCCTGGGAAGAGGCAGGGCTCTGCCTTCACCTACCAGACAGCAAGTGCACTCTATGGCAACTTTTTCCTGGGCACTGCAGGTGTAGAACCAGTGGGTCACAAGGACAAGACCAGAGCCAAAAGGGAAGTATGTATCAACTCAATCTTTGCAGATTGCATTACAAGTAGATATAATGAATTTAATACTTTTTCTATAGCAAATTGCATCACTGTGGCTGCACACCATGGCTCACAGTTAAGAAGCAAACTCTCACTGAGCTCTTTATGAGATTAAAATACAGAAGCAATCTGAACCACTATTGTCTAAAATTTTTCTGAACTAGAATTTAATATTGCTTTTACAAACATCAAGTTACAGGATTGAAAACATTGTGTTATTTCCCTTGCTGTTAAGAGTTTCCTACTTTGGAAAAATAAGGCTCTAAATTTCAGCTGAATGGTTTCTTCCAAGATATAAGATAAGGTCCATCAAATCACATTGCTTTATAATTATTTGATAATGTTTTCTGCTTTGATGGAGGTACTTGAAATATGAAGTTTGCTGGCAGTGGAGATAGAAACACAGCTCATCATTCATTTTTGCTATAGATGAAGATGAGACATCTCTAGGTTCTGAAAAAGGTGCATTCCCTGTTCCAAATATGAAACTTACAATGAATTAGTTTGGTACTCAGAAGATGAAAATCTTTCCATTCTTTGGTATAGGAAAGTATCTGAGTGTCTGCTTCCAAGCCTTTCCTTCCTGTGCCTCAAATTCTTATTTTTGCTAAATGCAGTAGTCACTGACAGGACAAGAATGGTGTCCTTTGTTCACAGTGTGGTGTTTCAAGGTGATGTCAGATCTGGTATCAGCAAATAAAACTTATTAACAAAACAGCGGAAACAAAAACATGTCTTGTAGAAAGGAATAAACTTTCAGATGATTCTGTGTCTATCTTGCTTCACCAAATGATTCCTGAATTGGAAGCCTGCATGGTAGTAGCACGGGGAAAAGAGGGGTTGACAATAAAATAAAGAAGAGGGGCATCTCATCACCCAGTAAGGCCTGACTGGAGTTGTGAAGAGAAGGCTGCAGTCTCCACTCTAGTGGTTTCTCCTAGGACATGCTGCTGCAGGGTTGTTTACTACCCCATTCCTCACTTCTGCAGCACTCATCATAGTCAAAGAACAGATGCCATAGCACATAGTCCACTGAAGAAGATTCACTTCAGCAATTCCTAAACACCTTTTCTGTCTTTGTCTCTAGTTAAAGTTATCTTTTACCACCACATTATAATTTTCTTCTGTGATAAAAATACTAAGCTTAGTAGCAGCATTTAAGACTTGCCAATAGAATCTTTACTTCTCTATAGAGAATTTCATAACTCTTTTGTTTTCTTCCATTTTATTTAGAGTCCATGGCTTTTACAATTATATCAGAATGTGGCCATCAGCTGAACTTCAGTGGTATTGCTAGCTGAAGCCTATGAGCTTTGTGGCACTTGTTTATCAGCCTTGTGAATTCTGGCAGAGGCAGCTGTAGAGTTTCAATTAAATTAACAGATTTGCACAGACCCTAATATCTGACCTGAACTGCTCAGTAGTAGGAAAACTACTGCATTCCTTTTTTTAATTCCTTAGTTTTCTCAGCTCTTAATTGAAGCAGGTAAGAGGTTTTTAGCTCATGATCTACATTTCATCTTCCCATACAAATCATGAGATTTCCATTGAGCAGTTCATAGTTGTTCTACTGAGCAGTTTGCTTGATCATAGAGGAGACATTTGCAAAATCCAGTCTAGAAAATTCAACTGATTTGTGGTGGAACTCTCCAATATCAGTGAGTAAAGTAGCATATGTCTAGATATCCAAACTCCTCTATTCACAGGTTGGGGCTTCTGAAGTCACATTTTGGCCTTTGGGAGTTGTGAATTTGTCAGGACATCATACCACTTAACTGTTTCACCCAGGGACCATCTTTGTATGCCAAATGTCTCCATGCTGAGCAGGGCTGCTTTCTTTAACTTTGGGATTTCTGCTACTCTGAATGATGATCCACCACAATCGTAATTATCTCATTAACATATTTTCTTTATGCTTGCCTAGCCTCTACGAATTAAAGAGGTGGCTAGATACTCCAAATAAGTCAAAAGCCTACTGGCATTTTGCAGAGTCTGTCACACTGCATAGATCCAAACAAAAGCACTCTATAGGCTCAAATCATTGTTTGTGTTTCAAGCTGAGCAATCCTAAAGAGGATATGGGGAATCAGAGTCACAAAATCATTGAGTTTGAAAGAGACCTTCAAGTTCATCCAGTCCTGCCATCAACCCAGCACCACTATAATCACTCTTAAATCATATTCCCAAGTGCCACATTCCAACGCCTTTTGAAAACTTCCAAAGATGGTGATTTCACTACCTCCCTGGAAAACTTATTCTAATTCCTGACCACTCTTTCAGTGATTTTTTTTTATTTTTTTGGTATCTAATCGGAACCTCCCCAGGTGTAATGTGAGGCCATTTCATCTCACCCTGTCACTGGAGACATGGCAGAAGAGAACAACACTTTGCCTGGATATAACCTCCTTTCAGGCAGTTGTAGAAAGCAACAAGGTTCCTCCTGTGCCTTCTCCAGCCAAGACAACCCCAGTTCTCTCAGCTGTTCCCTATAAGATATTTTCTAGACATTTTATCCACTTCATTGGTCATCCTTGAGCACTCCAGTACCTCAATGTCCCCTTTGATGTCACAGGGGAAAGCCAACCCTTCAGATGACACTGCCACGGTAAGACCAGCATTCAGCCCCATGGCACCTTCTGTGTTTGGTGTGTGAAAGGCAGTCGGCTGTTAGGGGATTACCTCCTGGAGCGTGTTTGTGGGTACAGTACCACATTTCCAGCTGCCTGGGTGGCACTGTGCTAATTGCCACTGGCTGTTGCACTATGTACACAAAAGGTGTCTTGTGATTGTCCATCAGTGATGTCACAACTACGTCAATAATCTTCAGTAAATACACAAAGTTTGACTTTTATCCTTTCCCTTACAATTTCCATTACATAATACCTAAGAGACTCTCCAGGAATTGCATTTCTAAGGCGATTAGTGCATTTCTTGAGCAGCTAATGTCACTTGGCCTCTGGCTCTGTGCCTCAAAGCTCCAAAGCTGGTGCAATTGTTAACCCTCCAAATAGCACTGCTTGTTGTGCCTGCTGCCTAATCAAACTGCTTCGTAAATTCTTTCCATGTGAATTGTTTGAGTGTCACTCTAAACACAGGAAAATATTGAGAATAATTACCAAAAAAGCATTTTCCTACTTATCTCCTGGTAAAGAATATGAGAAGCCTTCAAGTCAAAGTTAGTTTTGCTGAGAATTCACAATTAAAATCTTAAGTCTTCTCTGTGGGAAAAAATACTTATTTTCTTTTTCATAGAGTGGGATTACATCGAGCATGTTTACTATGTCTCCTTACAGACGGTACAAACAGATCAGAGTCTGAAGCAGTAATAGTAAAACTTTAGAATGAAATAATGTGTTCACTATCTGAAGTGCTGGATGACTCTCTGTAGTAGCAGAAAACAACATATTCCGATTCACTTACTGCCAAAAATATGTACATAAAAACAATGGAACTAGCATGCTGCTTCAGATCAGTTATAGGGAAAAGAGCTGCAGTTTCCTCACTATCACAGCCACCTTTCTGTCTTGTCTCACTGCCCCAGCAAGCCTGGGTCTGCTGTGAGTTGTCTTGCAACAGGTGACAGGGCAAGAGATGTGAAATGAAATCCATGATGCCTGA
Organism: Chloebia gouldiae; assembly: GCA_003676055.1. Taxonomy (NCBI): domain Eukaryota; kingdom Metazoa; phylum Chordata; class Aves; order Passeriformes; family Passeridae; genus Chloebia; species Chloebia gouldiae. The sequence goes on along the minus strand of QUSF01000002.1, from coordinate 12,399,705 downwards.
CTTTCTGGGATGCAGAGGTCTTACTGGTAGGAGAAATAAAGGCAAAGACAACGCCTCATAACACCTCAGGTCTTTGAAAAGTGGATTTGAATGTATTATAGCACAAGAAGCCAGCTGGGAATTTATTAACCATGATTTTCGAAAATTGAAACTCTGCTTTATAAAGTGGCTATTTTTTTTTTTTTGAAGAACAAGTCATATGTGAGATCAGTGTTTACTGACTGTATCTCCATTTTGACCTAACAGCACAATCCCATTTCATAAAAGAAATATTTTCTCATTCTTCTATCAATTTCTGCTGGCTCCTGTACCTGAAGTTTGAGCCTAGACAATATGAAGAATTTAAATGCAGAGAAATATAAATGAGCATTGATCTCGAAAGATTCTGCCATAAGATGTGTTCTGAAACACTGTTGCTGTTTTTCCAATTTTTAAATTTTATTCCTTCTGTTTTTGGGGTGGCAGTCTATTTTGCACAGCATGTCTTTCACAATGGGATGTACATTTCAATATTTCACATTAGAACTACAATCATCCAAGCCAACTGCCATTTTGTGAGATAAAACTGTCTTGTTTTAACAAAGAAAGAGGAGCTAATACTTTTACTTTAATTTAGCTGAATTCTCAGTGGTAATTTCCCAGGGTTCTGGTTTTCTTCAAACTCTTACAAAGTAGCACTATGTAGGATGCAATACCATTGATTTTAACATATGGCCTTACATGTGTGTAAGGATTACATCTGGTAGCAAAGACTCAAAGGATTATAACAGAACCAATGCCAGACAACTCCAAGATGGACCCACCAATGGTCAAGGCTGACCCCATCAGCAATAGAGATGGACCCTCGGGGATAACATAGTTAAGAAGGGGAAAATAGTCAGATGAGAGAAGTGAGAATATGTGAAAGGAAAAACCCTGCAGATCCTAACATCAGTGAAGGAGGAGGGGCAAGAGGGACTCCACATGCAGGAGCAGAGAGCCCTGCAATCTCTGGTGCAGCCCATGGTGAGGCAGCCCGTGGAGGTTCATGGTGGAGCAGAGATCCACCAGCAGCCTGTGCAGGACCCCACACCAGCACAGAGGGATGCCTGGAGGAGCTATGACCCTGTAGGAGGCCCACACTGGAGCAGTCTGTTCCTGACAGTACCTGTGGCCTCAAGGAGAGAGAGGAGCCCTCTCGGAAGCAGACTTACTGACAGGACCTCTGACCACACAGTGACCCACACTGGAGCAGCCTGTTACTGAAGGACTGTACCCCATGAAAAAAAAACACTTTGGAGAAGTTAATGAACTTCAGGGAAGGACTGACACCAGAGAAGTTCATGGAGGACTGCCTCCTCTGGAAGGGACTTCAGGCAAGAGCAGGGAGTGTGTGGAGTGCTGTCACTGAGGCAGAGGGAATGGCAGAAATGTGTGATGAGCTGACTGCAGTCCCCATTCCCTGGGATCATTGGAGGGAAGGAGAGAGAGAAAATGGGAGTGAAGTTGAGCTCAGGAATCAAGGTGGTGTTGGGGGAACATGTTTTAAGATTTGGATTTATTTCTCATTATTCTGGTTTGATTGGTAAGAAATTAAACTAATTTCTCCAAGAGGATCCTGTTTCCCATGATAGTCCCTGGTGAGTGATCTCTCCCTGCCCTTATTTCAACCCATGAGCCTTTCATTATACTTTCTCTCCTCTGCCCAGCTGAGGAGGGCAGTGATAGAGAAGCTTTGGTGAGCACCTGGCATCCAGTCAGGGTCAACCAACAGCAGTTTCTTGGTCAATCGTGTTAATGGAATTGTTCTTTTTAATTTTATTTCCTTAATGCACTATTTAAAAATTATATTATGTTACAAGATAGTTCTAAGATAAACCAATTTAAGATAATGAACCTAATTCTTTCTTTTCTTTAACACTGCTTAATGGTCCTCTGCTAGAGATAATAACATTTTCTAGGTGACAGCTACTAACTTCAGAGGCACAGGGCTTTGAAACAAAAAGAGCCTTCTCATTGCTAGCTGCTGGTATCGTTCCTCTTCTGCCCTTCCCTCAAAGTTTTGCCTTGCAATGCACTTCAGGGGGCCAGACTTCACTGGCATGTTTATCACTTTCTGTTCTGTAATGGAATTTTTTTGGTTCTGCACAAGTATTAGATGCAGAGGCCACCCTGACACCCTGACAGGTGTGTAGTATACCATGTTAGAGACAATTGTAGTATTTGGACAGAATGCACTCACCTTAAGACAGTAAATTCCCACCTTCCCAAAAGGTTACTTCTGCGCAAGGAATTATGGAAGATTCAGTTGGCCAAAAAATTCTGATCAAAAATTATTTATTTTTTTTTTAAACTTTCAACATCTCTTGGAAATAGTGACCTTCAATAAAATTCTGGTTGCCCTGTGTCACCCAGACACCTGTATCACTGCTACCTTCTGTGCAGACTTAATCTATTAGCAGAGAAGCCTATATCTTCCCTGACCCAGAATATCAGGGTGAGCATGCAGACAAGCTGCCATTAACACAGATTGTTCAGGGTTTCCCAAAGTTTCCCAGGCTTGCAACTCACATGAGCTCCAAAGTCCTAAAGGTCAGATAGCAAAGGTGATCTTGGTGTCAATGATACCAATTTCCTATCTGCTCACTAGGCAGACTCATTCTTCAAGGGTTTCTAAATCTGTGTCAGTCAGCCAGGAAAATGCAAATGTTTCATTCTTTTACTTTCTCCTTTTTACTTTGTCAGCGCTATTATGGAAAAAAGACAAGCAAGATTCATTCTTGGTAGAAAATCTAATGATCACAACATGCTATGTTAAGATAAAGAAATTAGTCTTGCTGGCCTAGTTTAGTTCATTTACTTTATGCTCTCTTCCAATTTGCTACTTTACTGCAAATTAATATTTAATCTGGATATCCAAACATTTTTCAATCTCTGTAATAGTCTGTGCTGATAAACTGAGACATAAGATGTTTTCTGCATAAAAGCTAAAATAAAGCAACTTCAAGTAGCCGTACACTAGTAAAAGTAATTTTCAGATCTGGTACAACACATTGCAGGAACTGCCAGATCAATTTGCATAGAAATAGAAAGCATTATGTGGCCCTCATAATCCCAGTAATACACACCTCAGTAGCAGGTTTTTAGGGAACCTGGAGGAGTTTTTCCATAAACTTCACACTCTTATATTTACACAGACTAGTTTCCTTATCAAACAACAGCTTGATCAATGTATGGAATCGGAGTGATTCCTCATGGTTTAGCTAGGGCAATGCTAGCCTCTTTTATTACTTGACTTACTTTTTTCTCAGCTGACAGGAGTACTATATAGGATACAAAAAGCAGAGGACAAACATTAGCTTCATGTGACATGTAAAAACAGAGAAGAAAAAAGTAGGGCAGAAGGAGGGATATGGAAAGTATTTCTGCCATGTCCATAAGAGCAGCTGGCAGCTGCACATCACCAAAACATTCTACTACATTCATTTCAAGATTTTACAACAGTTTCTGAACTATACTAAGCTGATCTTATATTTTTTAACGCTAAGCTTTCAGAATTCATTTTCAAAATCAGATACAGGCATGGTAATGTACTGCCTTGAAAGCACTTTACATAACTGCTTCAGTAATTTAGTAGGTAACTAAAGTGATATTCACAGTGACTCAAAGCAGCTAACAAGGAATCCATTTAGAATACCATCTTTCCAGTTTCACAGGCATCCATGGAGCTATAAAAAATCTGTACTGTAATATGCTTGTCAGGTGACTAATGACCAGAATTAATTTGTTTTCACATCCCAAGATTCCTTTTCTGTTTTATCAACATTTAATTAAAACCATTCAAACCCCTTTGTTGAGTGCAAGTAGCTCCACAAATTCAACTAATGTAAAGTAATAATGAATCTGCATGTATAGTGGTATTTGCCATAGCAATGAGATCTGCTCTTGATCTGGGCTTCCAGCTTTAGGCTTATCTCTGAAAACAGCAACAATTTTCAGGATAGACTTGAAGCATAGGTGAATTAACTTGTTCAGGGATATGGTCAAACAAAAAAATTATTTCTGGCACATCTGGTCTTGTTTTCTATGTCAATTTCAAAAGTTTTTTTTATTATTATTTCTTTGGAGAAAACAATTTACCTTTAAAATGAGTAAGAATAACTGATTAGGTAGTGAAGGTCTGGTTCCATTCAATAACCATCCACACTGTGAGGATTATAATGTGATGCAAATATTGCAGCAAAAGTTTACTGTGCAACTTTGTCTCAGCAGTAGCATTTGGCAAAGTAAATTTGCCCTGCCTCCAGAAAACAGTTTGATTCAACTGTTATCATTTTCACATTGCTATTGTACTTGCAACCTGTATTACCATCCATACTCCAGCAACATGTTCTGATCCCAATGGGGATGCTACTGTCTCAATAATGGAGACACAGCCTTTTCTGATTAGAAAAAAGATCCTTTTCCAGAATGTCAGCTGTAATGAATAGATTAAAATGATGGCCTAATACTTAGAGAATATACCAGTTCAAAAGGCTGTATTTGCTGGCATGCCATTAACATATAATACCAGTTTTGTACAACAGCATTAAAATTACTGATTTGTCTAGTATTCACCCAGTCAGATATTCACTTTTAAAGTTCCTTTCTGTACTCTCAATATTACGTGAAATGAGGGAGGTAAGCTCCAAATAACATATGCATTTCTTCGGATGTTCCCTAATGAGGACAAATTGAGTATCATCACCTTAAATTCATAAAGAGGGATTTAAGGCAAATACAGATTAAATCAATTTTCAAAGTTCAAGCAGAATATTTGCAGCACAGATGGGATTTCACCCAAATTTCTTGAGTTCTCATCCAAAACATCATGTCTCCATTTTATTTTAATGATTTCATATCTGAATTAAAAGATCTATTGAACAAAAGGTTTTGTCTTTTTAATCACATGATAACACATTGGAACCTTCTGCAAGCAGCTTTAGGAAAAAGTCTTAAAATGGGATGCCTTCTTGATATAATATAGGAAGTTATATAATTTAATTCAGACAGCTACAGCCAATGTTTCACTCATGAGATATTTACATTGGGTTTGACTTGCACGCATTGTTATAGCTCTGTACAAATATGCTTCCAACCAGCAATGATGTAAAGTGTTAAAAGATGCCAAATTATTGCTAAAAATGTTGCACCAATTCCCAACATTTGTTCCCTGGAGATAAGGAAAAGTCTGGCATTACATATCATTGTCTTCTAAATATGAACTTCTTGAACAAACTATCCCAGGGAAGTGCCACGACTGTTGCAATGTCTGTAAAGCTATTATTTCGGCAGAGTAGCAATAGGAGCAACTCCACAGATTAGGGTTTTACCAACCCTGTAAATATAAATAAAAATAAACAGAACAAGCAGGGGTTTGTTTTGGAGTACTCACATCTCTGCAAGTCACTGAAAGTCAAGCAAAGTAATGATGTTCCAAAACTGACTGAAAAAAGTTGGTTAATTTACAGTTTCTTGTCAAATTTACAATTTCATATCTTCTTTAAGGAAGAACACAATAACTTTCTCTGAATTCTAAGTAAAAAAAAAAATACTACTTAACAACGTAATACATTTTACATTGCTAAAACTGAGTATCATAAAAGTTGAAGAATGCAATATGATTTATAATTTTTAGCTAATTAGCTATTTTGTAGCCATCTAATGAAAAGACAAAAAGAAAAACTGTGGCAAAAATCTGGCCATTTACACAAAATGTGAAATTTAATGTTGATCTGAATTTTATTTATGTTGCTAAATTTCTGCTTTTGCCTAAGGAAGCAAACCAAACAAACAACACACCCCACATCTCAGGAAAAGTCATTAAAAACAGCAAGAAGAAAAAGTCTTCCTCGTCACAGGCAATTTGGCCTCAAAAGAAATTGTAACAATTAACATAAAGGGTATTGTCTTCAAATAGAATAGACATATCACTTTTCCAAAAGGCTTGGCCAAGACAGAAAATTGTTAACAGCCAAAAACAATAACATTTCAAACAAGAAAACAATTTTTAAAAAAAGTTCAAGTACCTCACTAGAGTTAATGGAAATTATTTTTTTATTTTTTCCACTATTTCCCATTAAACTTTTAGTGATCTCTTACTTAAGAGCCATTTCATGAATTGCTTTCACACACCACAGAAACATTTGCAATTTGCAAAGAAAACATATTTTCCCAGCCTAAATTAAAGGATGAGGATGGCTAAAACAAAATTTTTCAAATGTTGCTTTGATGCAGACCTTAAAATTGAACAGGCTTTTCTTCCTCCATGACCTACAGAAAAACCTGTCACAGCTCTCCTGGCAAATGCAGCACTCTCTGCAATTCAGCTATGTGACAGTGATGGCATTTCTGCATTTCCTTTGTCCTTTTTGATTCATTTATGTTACTAACACAAACCATTTAGGGACCATTTTTGATTGCTAACAAATTATTAGCCATAACCTACCAAACAATTTGAAGAAAAAAATGTATCTGTCACAGTAAGATCTACACTACTATAGATTTCAGACAGCACTTCTACAGAAATATTTTCTCTCCCAAATATCATATCTAATATTGCCACAATTTATTTCAAAAACTCACACATTATTCCACTCCTGAAACATAATTAAAATGCAGTGGGAATAAAAAACTGGCCTTGCACAGTTCTGTAGAGATGTGGACATATGTAGGCTCTGTCATTTCACTGCTCCCTTTGTGTCCTCAAGACTGGCCACTGTCCTCAGGCAGGGCTGCTGAATGGGCAGGATTTCCTTGGGTGCCACACACCAGTGTGCTCCTGCTCCCTCAAAGCCCTCCTGATATCCATGCAATTAGTTCACACAGACCAACAGAGAACAACATCCTTATGCCAGAACAACTAGAGTTGGTTTTCACTCTAGCAGATGCTGAATTTAGCCAGTTAGTTCTTCTGGAAATTGGGATAGTTTTGATCCACAGGCTATGATATAAATACTGGAGCTTAATCATTTACCTGGACACAAAGCTGTTACTTCAAGACACCAGCAATGCTATTATTACAAGAATGAAAAAAAAAAAAAAAGGAGTAATAAAACCATGGAGACATCATGATTTTCCCACAGTGAATTTTGTGACTTCTCATTATGGGATTATGCTGAAGAGTAAAAAAGATGAAATTGTAACATTTTAATGTGTTGTGTTCCTAATGTTCCAACATTAAGTACAGGGACACAGATATAGCAGGAACACCACTGAGATTGGCACTGTTCACAGGTCAGTCTGTGCTTCAGTTAAGCATCAAGATATTTTTAAAATTAATATAAATGTGCCATAAACATCTTTTAATTGCTTAAAACATCATACCTTCTTAGGTAGTTACAAAGACTTCTCATTTTCAAAAATGAAATTTTAAACAGAAATTGTTGGCATCAATTTTACTTCTCTTTTTCAATATCCTTGTGCAGAAACTTTTTACTTCTGAGGCTATTGATCAGTGATTTCTTTATAGGTTCTTAAGCTTGAAAATAACTTTTTACAGCATAGCAAAAACATAAAAATACATGACATGGAAAGCAACCAGGAGTAATTGTAACAACTTTGACATTTTTTCCAAACGGGTGTTTCTTCTCTATGAGATAGACTTGCAAGTTTTGATGGTGTTTAATATTAAGGTCAATTATCTTCCCAAGGGTTAGAGCTAACAAAGACACAGTTACCAAGGGGAAACTGTGATGCCATTTGTCTGTCTGCCTTGCTGCCTGGGGGCTGCTGCAGCAGAGAGTCATGCAGGGCATGAGGCTTTCAGAGGATTGGACTGAGGATGCCCCAGAGCAGCTTCCCAATGATCCTGGCTAGGGAAGTAGTGGGATATCAGGACAAAATATCCTATCCTCAGCACAGCAGATATCCTATTCTCAGCTTACAGACACAACTTTTATTAAAGAGTACCGCTGAATTGCTGAAAACTAAGCATTATCTTGCTCTGGCAAAAAGTCAATGACTGAAAGTAAAACTGCACACACACCCCCTTCTATTGTTCTGTTTGGAAACCTTCCACTGCTTAACAATCCTTTTCAATGAAAGGTAAAAAATGATGAAAATAATATCCTTATCTGAGGATTTTATAACACTCATTTATACCTCACTTCGAAATATCTACTACAAAAATCCAAGTGAAAATTTCTTTTGTGAGATCTTTAGTTCTGCAATCATTATCACAATAGCTTTCAGCCCACCCACCTGGAGTTCCTGAAAGAACTACCGGTATTTTGTGCTGAAAGTCCTTTTTACAGAGATCATTATAACTTACATATTAATGAACTAATTTAACAGAATTATTCTACACAGTAAGTCATACCACAGCTAACAGTCATATCAAAAGGGCTAACTTCTGTTTCTCTGATTATTTTGCAAAATCCTTAATCTGTGCCTGACAGATTCACTGTAATTTTGCTTCTCCAGGGAAACCTTTATCTCTTGTACAAGTTCAGACTCCCCATTTTCATTATCTGTACAATGTGTTGACATATGATATAACCAGCAACCGCGCAGAATAGCAACCCTGAATGGCGGGAGAACGTCTCCCTGTTTATATTACATGAAGGTTGATTTGATGGGCTGCAGCAATTGCCTCTGAGAGCAGACATAAGAGCAGCCTGACTCTTTCAAGTTGACACTTTGCAAATACCATGCAGGGCTTGCCACGGCCGCATGCTTTGTATCAGTTGCACCAGGAGATACAGTAAATGTCACTCCCTAAAACTGCACATTACTAAATTAGTCCCGGTGTCAATTGTTATCTGGCAGCGGTCAGTTGCCAAGCCAGCGCTGTATTTTCAAGGGCTTGCTGTTTTACAGTGAAAAAGCACAGGCCCGAGAGGTCTGAGCAGCTACAGACGCGGCGGCTGGAGCACGTGAGGGCTGCCAGGCGGCACCATTTCCTTTTGTGCTGCCTAACAAGGCAGCTCGTGTCACTCCCCGGGTGCCTGCTTACAAACACAGAGTCAAATTTGTCCCTCTGTTGTACTCTTCTGTAAGCACCACTGAGGGTAACCAGTGGCAGAACCTGGTCCAAAGGGCACAACTGCAAAAGCAAATACAGTGTGACACAGCCCAGACAGAAGACATACTTTTCCTGATGAGGAGATTACTGTGAAGCGCTAAAGCCCCACCTCAGTTCCCTAAAAAACAAAGTGTGTTAAGACCTAGGGGTTTCTTATTCTTCTGCACTTCAACTTTTATTTTCTGCAGAAAATAAACTTGTCTTAGAGACGTGCTTATTTTATATTTCATATATACAATATTACTAAGGAGGTCATAGAAGAAATATCACTGCTCATCTTTAAAAGTTATTTTCATAATATTTCCTTTCTGATTGTAAACAATCCATAGAATCAGAAAAGGAAAAAAAAAAAGCACTGATTCAAATTATTAGTCTTACTAGAAAAAAATTCTGTTTATATTTAATGAAATTAAAATTAATTCAGAGTTACATATCATTTGTCTCCATGTTGAATATTTATTTCTTCACTACATCTTTCTCCCACATTATGGCTAACTGTGGCTCAACTAAATGACCAAAGTTAGCTGATTTACAAGACAACTTCAGAAGGCTTGCCCTCATGCCTTGTCTTTATTAAACATTTTCACAATAATGTAGAAATAGTCATAGACACAGATTCAGATCCCTTACCTTCAGCATGGTGTAAAATACCTCTTGTAGGCCAGCATAGGCCTCAGTCTTTATATTTGCAATTAGTATTAAGTTTTCAGACTATGAAATTTAGAGATTTGTAAAGGTATATTCAAACCCTATCTTTAGTGCTGGGAGTGGGGAGCTGTGCTTTCTCTAAAAGCCCTAGCCTTGGCAAAGAGTCTTAGAGATGTCTTAGCAGCCAAATAGGAAATCACAGATGTATAATTTCACCCTCTCTGATTTAGACAGAAGATATAGTGAGTCTTAGAAATTCAAAGCCTCTCTATAGCCACAGACCCTGTTCTGATCTCCTCTCTCAGCTGGACCTTGTATGATTGCAAAATAGACCTCCACTATAATTCATATTCATTTTCCTGTCATAGCAAGGGGGAGTAAAAGGCTTGACAAAGAACAAATTTACTGTACTAGGAGAGTGGACCATGAGGCTGTGATGCTTGACACAGAAAAATGGGGGCAACCTCAGAGCAGCACATTCCCACATTCCACCTGGATGCTGCAGGCAGCTGGCTCCAGAGTCCTGGAACATTGGCCTTCTGGAGGGGTTTGTTTTTCTCTTGGTGTTCAGCAAAGACAACAAAGACATATAAATCCTATTTCTCTCTTATGTGGTGAAAAATCTGAGTTTCCTGATAATGAGATGCTCTGAATATACATCAATGCAACTGAGTCAATTCAGTGAAGGGAAAATGTCCCACAGGTAGATAACTTTTTTTTTTTCAAGAGTGTTAGAAGATAGATAATTAAATATCTGACCTACACAATAATAGCTTGTGAGACATTCTCTATTTATAAAAAATAGAGAAGAACCTTTTCCAGACTAAAACATCAGAGTGCTACAAATCTTCAGAGACACCCACTGCCTTCTTCCTGGAACTGTTCTCGCTGCTTTATCTCAGTGCTAGGATTTGTGACTGATACTTGCTACTGTGCCAAATCTATCATGGGATACCCCTTTCAGGGAGAAGAGATGGAATTAATGGTGTTATGAGAACTTGTGCCAAGATACAGATGTCCTAACAAAGGGAGACTTCAAGAGTATAGACAGGCAAATGGCTTTGTCCAACTACACTACCATTCACTTTCTCTCCAGACATGTTCTCTTATATATATTTTCAACTAATAATACTTTGAAACACTACAAAGCCTTATTTTCATTTGCAACTTTACTTAATTTTAAAAAGGCTGGAGTAAATAATTTAATTGTAAATAGGCTGAAGGACACATCTTCCACAAGCACCTACTGACTTTATTTCCTGAAGTTGTCAGAGTTTTTTAAGCTCTTAATGTACATAAATAAAGAAGGAAGAAAAAGTCTTTGCCTACTGTCATTGTACATAAGGAAGTTTTGTAATAGCCATCAGTGAGCAATGGGGCATTATTCCTTCTTACTTCTCCTAAAAGAGAATAGCATGGCCCTGTTATTATGGTACAGAGCTGGGATGGAGACACTACTCCTACACCAAACTTCTGTATTTTATTAGCAAGCTGCACATACTTTTTTTCTCATAATCCTCCAAGCAGTAAAAAGAATAAATGTGGAGGAAAAAAAAAACAAACCTCTCACAGATACAGCTTTTCAGAAAGTTTCAACATACCTGTATTGAGATACAGATTGAATTTCCAGTGTAGCATTTTGAATCTCAGCACAAAGGGACAGCAGAGAAGGAGGGGTCCCCTACTTCCTTTTGGGAAAGGTCAGTCCTGATCACATTAATTTCACTTCAAAAATGTAAAATTATTTTACAAGCCTTTAGGACCTCACAAAAATTCAGAGATTGTGAAGAAGATTATAAATTGTACTTAAACAAGTTTGTCCTGCTCTTATCCTAAGCCTCAAGAAAACTTGATTCATAGTAAATATTTGCTTAATAGGAATATTTATTAAAGAATTTAAAGCAAAAGTTACAGTTATTGAAATATATGGTTTTCTATCATGCCTGTGAGGAGATACCAGTCTAACTTTGCAATGAGGAAAATGGTGTGAACACAGGGGTTAAAGTACACATGACAAGTCAGAAACCAGGCCTTAGCAGTAGATCTTGGAATATAAACCAGACCTCTCAACAGCCAGCACTTTGCTTTTGCCACATATTCACTCTTACATGTATTGGTGGCCAAAATAGAAGGTGATGTTTCTCACTGCTTATTTCAGTAGTCACTGGAGTGGCAGGGAGTAAAGCAGAACTGGTTTTAGTGGGCCAGATTCCCTGTCAAACAAGTTTAAGGCCATTTACTTGTAGAAGTTATTCTTAGTTCATCCTGATGCAGCTAATAGAAGAATCAGGCACAGTTAGGATAAGGATATTTTAAATAAATTTTTAAAGTATAAAACAACTTTATATGTCATATATAGGGATTCAATGACTTAGAGGGATTAGCAGGGATTGACATCTCTGGATTTTTTTTTGGCAAAATTTCAGATATTTTGGTTTGTTTCATCTTCAATCACACCCAGTTTTGTTTAGCAGTTTTCACCCAACAGTGATACAGAGATCTTTTTTACATTTTCCCAGTTACCCTCCTGACATCTGATAAAATTAAATTAAAAAAAATAATAACCCTTTTCCCCTTTCAATTATTCTTGTCCCACCTAGTGCTTTGAAAGAATAGAACATGCAAACTCAGGTTCAGCATTAAAAAATCTACATTCTATTTAGGAATATGCAGAAAACCAGCATGCCAAAACACACATGCAGTAGGAACAGGGAGCAAAGCAACTCCTGCATTGCCAAAATACACATAGAAGCATGCCATTTGTGATTCATTCATCATTACCAATACACATATACAAACATGCAGGGAGCATGTTTGTAGTTGGATATTGGTAATGATGAATTACCCTCTTCATTTTAATTGATGCTTTGCTACCAAATTCCTGCACAGATCTGTGCTGCAAATGTGTACTGAAACATGCATATTTCTACCATAAGAAGTTTGTGTACACATTACAAGTGTATAACAAGAATACTTGCCTGAATGTGCAGCTTGGTTTATTTTAATAACCTTTCAGGGTGAAAACACTGATTCTGTGGTCAGTAACAGAAAACCCAGTGACGATGGACAATATGTAATTGTCCAATTTGGACATCTCCATAAATCAAGAAAAAAAATTCACAGTTCCCACTGCTTATTCCCATTCACCTCTGGAAGATAAAATGAAGTAAATATTTCTTTTTTCTTCAATTCTTCCCATTTTTATTTATTTTCATGATGGATCCCAGAGTAAGTTATCTCTTACTCTGTAACCCTCTCCTGTAACCCCTGAGATACTGGTAATCTAATCCACTATTTTCATGATTTTTCATCCATGCCAAATCAACACAGTCAACTACAATGAATGTTATCTAAATCCACTAGATAAACAAACTCAATAAATTCTATTTCAGGTCATGCTACCTAAAACCTGCCATAGTTTCAATTATATTGAGTCATTGGTAATGTAGGCCTTAAAATATCTTTTGGAAGGTAACAAGTGTTACTTCTATTTTTTCCCTGTATCCTCACAGATGTCCATTCCTTGGAGTTGAACAATGGCTGTATCTCTGATTGGACATAATTTATGTGTTTCATAAATATGCATTTGAGAAGATTAAGGTTTCTTCCATGCAGCTGCATTTAGTCTATGGATTGTGTTGGCATATTTGGAAAAAAAATCAGAAAAATGACAGAATGTTTCTAGGAATTTACCTTCCTCCTCATCTTTTCACCTTCTTTTTTCACTTGAAAGGTGGCTTTCAACTGCCAAAGTTGCAGAACCTTACTCAAAGGATGAATATTCATTAGAAAGGAGACAGAAGAATGACAGCAGTCTCTCTGGCCTGCTGATCCCACTTCACTTCTGAACCTTTTATGACGTTGTCTTGGTTTAGTAATAATGGTGTTCCCCATTTAGGGCTCCTACTGAAATACCCCAGAACATGTTCTGCTCTCTCACTTTTCCCCCACAGCCTCTGTGGCAGGATGGATAGGAGAACTGGCACAAAAAGTTAAAGGTCATAGGTGGAAATAAGAACAATTTACTGGAAACAGCAGTGAGAAAAGAAAATTAACAGTAACAACAACAACACTAATAACAGAGTGCAATGTTATGCAAGAAAGTAATCTAATGTACTGGAAGCTATTTAATAGTAACTCAAAACCAACATTCATGGGAATTATTTTTATAACACAGGGTTTTGTGTAATATAATTTTGGAAGATAGTCCTTTTAGAAGGTTTAAAAGTATGAAAGATGTGAAATTAACTTAAAGGACTGTTTTTATATCCAAAAGATATAATTCAAAAAGCTCTCATATGCTCCATTTTATTGTTTAAACTTGTAAAAAGGGTGGAATTTGAATCTAAGAAATTATAACTGTTCTGAAAAAAGAAGCCTGTTCAGAGACTATTTCCTTTATGTATTAAAGTGCTTTAGAAACTTCAAAGAATTTTAAGTTGTATATCAAGAACTGCCCAAAGATAAATTAAGATTATTCAAATTTTACTTTATCTCTGTCCAGAATAGTCCCCTCAGATCCTCAAGTCATTTACAGTCATTTCTAGAGTCTGTTTCTGATACGCAGGCAATATTTTTCCATTTTTACATGTAAAACTTTGAAAAAAAATAGTAATTATGTCTCAACCACTCTTTCTCATTGGTAATTGAGTCATTCCTTTCTGGTTTGTTTGCAGGGGGGATGTGGATTATTTTAATTGATATTATTTTTTTGTAATCTTACATTTCTGACACTAAAGACCACTCAGTAATGCTTTTCTATAATAGATAAAAACTTTGAAAATGTATCAATTAATGCTTTGCAAGTTCACAGTCTCACTTCACAGGGCATCAACTGAAAAATTGTAGACTAAAATTAGACAAGTATTACAAGTATTGAAACTCTGCAAAGGGTACAGCATTAAAAACTATACCCAGTTTGGTGGGTTAACTTTGGCTAAGAGCTAAACTCCCCATTAGCCACTTGCCCACTTCCCACCTCACCTCTCACATCAGGACCAGAGAAAAAATTGAAAGAGGAAGCCCCTTGGTTGAGACAAAAACAGGGAGATTGCTTACTGGTTACTGTTGTGGTAAAACAGATATGACCTGAGGAAAATTATTGGTGGACTTGGCAGAGCTGCATTAGTGGCTGGTCAGGATGATCTCACATATCTTTTCCAAACTAAAATACTCATGATTCTGTTTTGCCAGCAGGGGCTGATGGGATCAGCTGTATCCTCTGGTAGGGCCATTGTATCTGGCTGGAGCCAGCTGGAACCAACTGTGTCTGGCATGTGTTTAAGCACACTCAAAAATCAACTGAAATTATAAGGTACAGGCCTGTGTTCAGATATTGACATGGGTCACTAGTTAAGAGAAGGTTGTCCTGCTTGTCTAGTAGCCTAGCTAATAATCCTATTGCTGATTGAAACTGAAAATAAAGAGGTCCTTTGTCCAGGTGGCTTATGCATCTAAGTTTCTTCTTTCAACAGAGTTTTAAAATGTCTCAAGGGGCAAAATCTTCCTCATTTCTCTCATAAGTGAAATTCTTCTGGCTTATAAGGGTATAATAATCACACTTTAACTTTACACAATGTAGAGTCAGAAGTTTATCAAAAAAAAGATTGCTCTGAAGAGCTATAATTTTATTCTTATCACTATCATTAAGGCATGAAAACTGGGTCACAATGTGCTCATCAATGGGCCACTCTAATTATTAGACCTATAACCTTTGAGAAGGAAAGAAAGAAGGTAAGCAAGCAGCACTGATTTGTGGAAATCCAAAACAAACAATAGCATTTAGCATGGTCATTACCACAGGCAGACCTGAAGTGCTTGAAATTACTTTCTTACTAGACAATCAGGAAATGGAAACTGTGAGCTATCTAAGCCTGAAGGAAATTGATAGAAAATGAGAAAATCAAGGATAAATAAGATAAGTAAGGGTATGTTATTACTCTTTGGTACAAATGGTTTCTCCTATTGACATTCATGGGAGATGCATGAGTATGTATGTCCATGAATTCAGGTGCAAAAAGTTCCTGGGCCTAATTGCACAGAATCAGGGAGGGTACCTCTGGAGACCTTCAGAGCAGATTGCACAGGATAATATCCTGGTGTGCTTTGACTATCTCCAGAGAAAGACACTCCACAGCCCCTCTGGGCAGACTGTTCCACTGCTATCAGCCTCATAGTAAAGTTTTTCCTCATATTCAGATGGATCTTCCTGTGCATCATTTTGCATCCATTGCCCTTTGTTCTGCCTAATCATCACTGAAAAGGGTCTTGCCCATCCACTTGGTACCCACCCTTCTATATTTGTATGCCTTGATAAAATCCCCCCTCAGTCATGTCTTCTCCAGGCTAAACAGGCAGTCTAAGCCTTGCCTCGTAAGACATACTCCAGTCCCCTAATCATCTTCACAGCCCTTCTCTGGACCCATCCCAGTTTGTTTTTTTTTCTTTCTTGAAATGGGAATCCCAGAACTATACACAATACTCCAGATGTGGCCTCACCAGGAGGTAGAGGGGCAGTAGAGGGGCAGGATCATCTCCTGTACCTACTGGCAACCCTTTTCCCAATGCACTCCGAGATACCTTTGGTCTTCTTGGACACAAGGACACTCATGGACAAATTGTCGTCTGGCATGACCCCCTGGAACTTCTCTGCTGTGCTGCTTCCCAGCAGTTTAACCCCATCCTGTACTGGAGGCTGGAGTTTTTCCTCCCCAGGTGCAAGACTTTACATTAGCCTTTGCTGAACTTTATCAGCTTCTCTCTGCCCAAGACCACATCCTGTCCAGGTCATGCTGAATGGTAGCACAGCCTTCTTGTGAATCAGCCACTCCTCCCAGTAGTGTATCATCAGCAAATTTTCTGAGGATGTACTCTGTCCCCCCTTCCACCTTGACCTAGCACTGACACCTGGGGAACACTGTTACCTGCAGGCCTCTAACTATGCTCTGCACCTCAGGCCACAACCCTCTGAGCTCTGCCACTCACTGTCCATTCATCTAATGCATATTTCCTGAGTTTTTCTATGAGGCTGTTATGGGAGACAATGTCAAAAGCCTTGCTGTAGTCAAGGTGAACAACTTTCTCTATACTTTCTTCATCTACTCAGCCAGTCATTCCATCACAGAAGGCTGCCGGGTTGGTTAAGCATGATTTCCCTTTATGAATCTGAGTTATCTGCTCCTGATGAACTTCTTTTCCTCCACGTGCTTAGAGATGCCGCCCACCAGCTTAGACGTGGCATCCAGGGTGAAGGTGAGGCTGACTGGCCTGTAGTTTCCTGGGTCCTCCTTTTCGCCCTTTTTGAAGATTGGAGTAACACTGATTTTCCTCCACTCCTCAGGCACTTCTGCTCCTCTCCATGATCATTTAAAGAGGATGGAGAGAGGCTTAACAATAACACCTGCTAGCTCTTTTCAGTATTCATGGGTGCAATCCGTTATGGCCCAAGAATTTGTGAGTGTCAATTTTGTCTAAATTACTTCTTATTTGATACTCCTAGACCAAAGGAAAGTCTTCCCTTTCTCCAGACTTTCTCTCTTACCACCAAGGTCTGGGATTTCTGAGGACATGCCTTAGGAGCAAGGACTGAAGCAAAGCCTTTCAGTAACCTCACTTTTTCTGTATTCTTTGTCACCAGGGTGTCCACCTCATTCAGCACCAGGTCCACATTTTCCCTAGTCTTCCCTTTGCTTCTGATATACTTGAAGCTATTCTTTTGTCCTTGACTTCCCCTGACAGATTTAATCCTTAATGGACCTTAGCCTTCCTTGTTGCATCCTTTCATATTCTGACAACATTCCTATACACTTCCAAAGTGGTCTGCCCCTTTCCGCATGATCTATATAAACTTCTTTCATCTGTCTGAGTTTTGCCAGAAGCTCCTCATGCATCTATACAGTTCTCCTGCTCCCTTTGCTTGATTTTTTTACTCATAAGAGATGAACCTTGCACTTGGGAGGAAGTGATGCTTGAATATTTGACAGCTTTCTTGGTCCTTATTCTCTCTGGGATTTACTCCCATGATACTTTATCAAGAGTTTCCTGAAGAGGCTGAAGTCTGTTCTCCTGAAATCCAGGGCAGTGAGCTTGCTGCATGCGCTCTTTGCTGCCACAAGGATCTCAAACTCCACCAAAGCTTTCCTTGAGCTTCACATTGCCCACCAGCCCCTCCTTGTTGGTCAGAACAGAGCCCAGCATATCACATCTCCTTTTTAGGTTTTCTATGACTTGGAGAAGGACATTTTCATCAACACATTTCAGAGACCTTCTGGCTTGCTTATTCCCTGATGAACTGTCCCTCCAACAGATATCAGGGTAGTTGAAATTCCCAAAAGAACTGATGCTTGTGAATGGGAGGCTGCTCCGATCTGTCTACATAGGGCTGCCACTAATTCTTCCAAAGCTTTTAAATTATGCATTGGTGAACCTCCACCACGGGGATACAGAAGTCACCACAGGCCTCCCCTAATAGCACAGCTAACTAGGGCACACATTCCTTGGGACTCCCTCTGCAGCCTGAGTCAACTTTGCATTACCTCTTAATCATGAAACATCCATTTCACATTGCAGTGATGTGGCAGTCTGTCAGCTGAGGACAATGAGGGACAAAACTCAGATATATCTCATTAAAGGAGTTGTATATATTTCAAGACTTTAGACGTATACCACTTCTCTTAAATGTATAACACTTAAATATATATGACTTCTTCTCCCATCCTAAAGGGACAATCCAAAATAAACTTGAGAAATTCTACTTCAAAGTATTTCTCACTGTTATGAATAAAAAGGGAGAAAAATGAGACTCCATATGTTTTTTCAGATTAATATCAGAATTTAAATCAATCAAGTATGTCTCATATGAGACTAGAGCATCTTACTATTTCAGATACCTACCCTGAGCTCTAATCACTTATATTTTACTGACACAAGAAATGTTACAGCTATGTTACTTTTATAATGGGAAACAATTTTTTATTTTTCTATTGTGTTCATACTTTAAAATAACTATAGTTTTTTAGTAATTTTCAAATTCCCAAAGAAATAAATTATCCAGGAGAGGCCAGTATTATAAAAATCCCATTTAAAGGTGATTATTTGGGAATATTATATTACTAAAGACAGAAATTATTAGTTACTGAAAAAGAATTAGCTAGTGAACAGGAAAGAAATTTGCTAAGCAAGAGCAGTTATATGGAAGGGGAAGTAGATAAAAAATTAAAAATGTCTTAAGGACTACAAAGTGGAAAGGACAATAAAAAAAGGATAGATTAATAGTGGTCTGGTAGTACATATCTCTCCAGCCAT
Organism: Chloebia gouldiae; assembly: GCA_003676055.1. Lineage (NCBI taxonomy): Eukaryota > Metazoa > Chordata > Aves > Passeriformes > Passeridae > Chloebia > Chloebia gouldiae. The sequence goes on along the minus strand of QUSF01000002.1, from coordinate 12,380,711 downwards.
TTCTGTCTATAGCTTTTTATGCATATGCTATTGAAGCTTCAGTTCCACAGATATATGCAAGAACAAAAGTTGACTCAACATGAATGCATTTATGTTTATACTTCATTTCAGCTTCAGGATCTGAAGAAGTGGGAGTGACCTACTTCTCAATGTTTGTAAATAGTTGAAGGTTGTGAGTGCTAAGACTCAAAGGAAAAATATATGTTTACTTGGATGGCAAGAATCTAGAGCTAGGACAATGAATGAAATTATTAAAATAATAGCTAATTACTTTTCAGAGCCTTATATAATCTTTAAAATTTATTAGAAGGCCTTAATATAGCACATACTATATTATGTCTGTAAATGTCTTGGAGTGCACTTAGAAGCAATTGCTTTCAAAGACAGAAGTTTTAGTAAAATTACTCAATGCCTGATCCAGTATTATAGTTTCAGTGATCACATACAGTACTTTTACCCATGTTTTAAAAGGTGCTAAGACCTTGTAATTACCACTGATGTCAGAAGACAGTATTTGGAGATTGCACACCATATCAAACTGAAAAAAATCTAAGAAATTATACATGCAAAACCCAGGAATGTTCATTGTGTAAGCAACAAAAGTCATGCTCAGCTGGGGAATATCTTAGTGGGTTATCTATATTCCAATATGTTGTAAATCTTTCTTGTGCTTGGGAGAGGAGTTGGCAGTATCTGCATAATTTGTTTCTGAATGTTGCAAATCAAATGCAGAAGTTATGTCCTAAACTAAAATCCTAACTTCCCTTGTATCAGCTGCCCCATTTACACTTTTTCTGTTTTCTCCCAGAGCTGGGAAAACAGTCCTTCCTTGTCATGTTGTCTCACCACCTCCAAGATGTTCAACTTAGCAGGCAGGTGATGTAAAGAGGAGAATGAGGAGAGTGGGAGTCCAAGCATGTGTTAGCACTGTGTGTAGCTAGAGATCTGACACATTCCCTCCCAGAATTTCTCCACTTACCCACACTCTTCTCTAGGTATGTTAAAATCCACACTGCTTTAACATAGGGAAGTACAGATGAGAAATACAATTATATTCCCAGCTTCACAACCTCGAGCGAAGATACTTGTCTTTTGGAGGGGTGTTTGCTAGGCAGAATCCTCCTTTGAACTCTCATGCATAAATACACTTACTTGCTTGCAGTCAGGCTCTTTGCCTTCAGGACTGATCAAAACCGTACTTTTTTAGTATAAAAGGTAAGAAATGTCCTTGGAAACAAGTAACAGAGTTTATACTTTTGGTGTTTTGTAGATATGTTTAACTTTGAGAACTCAGCATGTCCCTGAGATTTTACACATCACTTCCCTTAGCATTAACTTGGAGTTCTCTAACAATGAAAACAAAAAGTGGAAGATCCTTCTGTTTGTGTTGCAAAATAATCAGATTTACAGAGGTGATGTACAGACTTTATTTCAAGGCCTGATTTTTAGATTTGAAGCTAAAAAAAATCTTTCCTAAATGGGATGTTAAGTTTTAATCCCCTTACAGAAGTCAAATTCTTCCCATGTCCTCCCACATATAGTCTTCTTCACACCCACATGGGTATGTGACATGTACCCACACTCAGTCAGCTTAGCAGTGCCACCACGTACCCTATTACCTCCTTCAATTTATACATTTTTAACATTTTTTGCACCTTCACAGAAGGACTTGACTGTTTTTCAAACACCAAAATAGCTTTAATGTAATGTCATAAGAGTGCCTTCTCATTAGGATTTGTCTGCAATGCAGGGCATTTCCCCTTGACCCAGATACAAAAGAAACATAATATAAATAAATAAAATTGAATAATTTTTATTTAAGAAGCAGAATTGTAAATTTGGCTAGATGTTATCTCATTAGTATATTTCTGAACTCATGCTTATTTTTTTGTTGGTGCTTCGAACAGTATCCTTGGTACTTCTACACTGGACAGATTCATTTATCTTTATCTGAAACTTTAAATGCTGCCCTAAAATTCTACCGTTTATATTTTGTACCAGTAGTGAGAAAGGTGCAAATGCTCAAAGGTGCATGAGGTTTTATATCTTACTCTGTTTAATGAAGCTGGCAGCTCTTATGTAAATCACTTCATGCAGCTGAAGTGACCAAGTCACACTGACTTCAAGGATACGGAAATTACCTCATTTGAATGTATGTCAGCTGTGCTCCCTGATCTCTGAGGAAGTACTGAAGAAAATATAAATATGCCTGCAGTGTCTGATGTCAGCCATGATCTGATCTCCCTGATTTAGACTTCTACATTTCATTTGAATTCACACTGCATTAACCATATGTGAGGAGTGCATTATGTGAGGATTTAGGTGTTTCTTAGCCTTCTTTTTTTAGCAATACAGAATTCCGGTATTTTATAGCACTAGTTTCTCTCCTTCATTGTGATTGTTCCAAAATCATGCAGATGTGGAAAGGTGAGCAATTGGTCAGTGCCTATATTGATATTTGTTACTCAGAACACAGACCCAACATATTTCTTAAGAAAATTAGGGTAGTAATAGGAGACACCAGGATCTCCCCACTGAAAGAAGAAAATCGGAATTAATTAGGACATTATACAATTAGACAAGTAACAAGAAATAATTTCAAGATTCTTTTATCAATTATTTTTCTCCTTCACAGGGAAAATTATTGTTTTATATAAACTATTTTCATTGCATTTCTTGCTAGATTGAGTGCACTTACAGATTTGCAGTAAAGTAGCAGTGGACAACAAAGTTCTGAAGCAGAGCTGGATTTAATATTATTGGGAGAATATACTCTGTTTACATGTGGGTCTACTCAAGTACTTGAAATTAACCAATATTTCATTCCCACTAAGAAAAAGGAGGTGGTAAAAATTATGACTATTTAAACAATTCCATTTCTGTGTGCTTCTATGGGGGTTTCATATTTGTCTACTTTAAATATTTTTTTATGTTGCACACTACATAAAGAAAAGCTAAAATAAAATAGAAGTATTTTAAGGTTATTTAAACAGAAGGCTTTTAATGAAATAACAGCTTGTACTATTTCTTTTAAAAAGAAATTTTAAATCATTAAGTTTTGCACTGATTCTGCACACAGAGAAGTTTTGAAATCATTGAATATGGCATTTCTACTCCTGGTTCTGGAATTGTAGTGAATTTCAGCTTGATTCTGCTTTTGTTGATGCTGACCACAGAGGGCTACATTGACCTCAATCTAATCCCCTTTAGCAAATTAATCCAGTGCAATATTTCTCCCTTTAGTTTGGTAAATTCAAGTTCCCACTCATTACTGTTCAGTTATTCTTTTGGCTGAGCATTACATAGAAATTTAGAGCACAAGACTCTTTTAATTCTTTTTTTCCTCTTTCCAGTCAGATGGCTGCCTTAAAGCAATCTGTTTTGATGAAAAACAGGGTTTCTTTTAAGATATGAACTTTTCTTTTTTTTTCCACTCCCATAATTTTTGATGGCACCTGGGGTAGGGAGGCCTGTTGCCTGCAAGAAGGAATGTTATATATGTGGTGCTTGGGAGAGAGGCAGCACACAGGAATGGAATGTGGAAAATTGTCTTGTCTTGCTTTTCCTTTTCCCATTTACTTTTGCCTGCTTGTGTCTACAGTCCTTGCTCAGTTCTTTAGTGGGGTTTGGGGTTTTTCTTTCTTTCTTTCCTTAGGATTTTTTAGAGGAACTTTGAGGAAAGTTAGCTCAATTTACTCTAGTAATTATCCCAGAGGGGTAAGGACTAATTGCTGTAATTATTACTTGAGGTCATATGGGGAGATTTAAAGCCTGAGGCTGGCTATAAAGGAGCAGGTTAAAAATTACCTTTCTTGAATTTGAGAGGCAGTTGATACATCCTGATGTTGCAATGCACTTATCTGCTAGGGGAGAATCTGATAGAACAGATGGAGCAAATGGAACAGATATATGTTTCTATTTACCTGATTTTTTCAATTGGAAAATAGTTTAACACGACTTGGTTGCAATGAGATTCTACTTTGTTTAGAGAAATAATTTTTAAGAGTAAGACTGCATGATACCACCAATATATAGAAGTAATGAAAGGACTAATTTCTAGCATCACAATAACAAGGTGATTTGGCTCACTTAAACAGAACAAATTTTAAGATCAGGATCAAATCCAGAAACAGGTAATAAAAGTAATCTCAATGTCCAAAACAGGAATCAGTAGTTACTGAAGTGACAATTCAGTAATTCATGTAAAATATTTGTTAGAGTTCAGCAGCCATGTGCAGCACTGAAGATTTGCTTTGGTAAAGTTTTGATACTTTTAAGTTCTTAAACCTTTTAAAAGTCTTTGTAGAAGAAAAGACTTTCTAGTTGGCATAATATCCAGTAAAAATGAAAACCTGTTTGGCTTTATGCTCATAATCAATAGAGACCTAAAATAACTCCTTTGAGGGGTCCCCATTTATCTTTCAGGAGTAAAACTTCAACTAGCTCTCAAACATTAAGAAAAAAAAAAGGAGAAAAAAAGGAAAAGGAAAAAAGGGAGGGGGAAAAGATCCATGGAAATAAAGTAGGTAAGAATTGTTTTACTTATTTCTGTTTGGACATGATTTTTCTTTCTTGTCTGGACAAGGTCTAAAGATAGGTTTACACCAGTCTTGATTAATAGGTTAAAACATATCCTGGTTTTCATGCCAGAGCTTTCCCTTGTGTTAAGTGACGGGATGCATCCTGACCTGGCAACAGGTTGTGTATGTGAAATGGGAAGGAAAATGTCTTCCAATTTCTAATCCCTACTGTAAATCTTGTAAGCACATGTACTCAGTAGGGCAGGTTTGGTGGGGGGGGTTGAGTCATTTCTATATATTGAGAGATAAAGAGGACTTAGCTGGTACTAGCAGGTACCAGCAAATGTAGCTTAGTTTGCTGTCACCTCATTCATTAATAGCTGACTGTAATGGTGGGCACTGGGCATGAGATTCTAATGGGAAAGCAGATTGCCTGTCTTGTTAAGGTTTAGGAAGTGAGAACTTAGTCAAAAGTGTAACAGAAAAGCTGTTATGTAGGTTATGTATAATCATCAGGCTCTGTGAGGTGTTGATGTAGATTGTACTCAAGCCTTCACCTCACATAAAATGGTGCTCACACATTTAATAAGGAGACTCGATTAAAATGCCATAAACACACACTTCTGTAAGAAAACAGAGGTTAAAGCAGCAGGAGGCATTAGAAGCAACCAATCAAAGACTATGGGGGTGTTTTCTAAAGATTAGAAGGAATCACTCCTGAGTAATTCTCTCTTCCCCATACGCATGTAAAGGGTATTTTGATATTTTGACATTTCAGTTGAAACAAGCAAAAAACAAAATAACAACCAAACAAGACAACATCTGAAATGCAAGTGACAATTTTCTGTCAGCAAAACATTCTCTGAATTTTTGTGCTCAGGGTCTTGGAGATTAGTGATGTTTGAAAATAGTCTCTCTCAGCATTTGAGTTGTTTGTTTCCAAGGACTCATAGAAAACTAGGCAGAAAGGAACACAGCAGAGAATCATTTTATCAATTCCTCTCCCTCTGTCCAAAACTAAGAGCTATTCTAGCTACATCAGCCCTGAGAGGGACTTGCAAGAGCAGCTGCTACACTGAGGCAGGAGAGCCCCAACCAGAACTTTCCTACTCTCAGTAAAACCACCTGAGCCTCACCTGCTGAGGTAAAGCACAAGCAGAACACATGCTCACTCCAGCCCTGGTGCAAGAGGGCACAGAGCAGGCAGCATCTTGTGCCTTTGGAGCAGTCCTTGGGGCAGATTTTACTGTCTGTAAAGACAAAATGTCACCTTGACCTCTGTGTAAGAACAGTGCACAGGACAAATTCAAAACATCCTTTACAAAGTAATTGTTTGACTTTAATGTTTTCTAGCATGTAACTACCAAATATTCCCATAAGTAGTAATGACTTGGTAATGGATAATCTAGGATGTCCTTTCTATATAAGAATTTGTTCTCTTAAATCCCCATCCTGTGCATACATATACTGAACACACAAGTTATAAAAATCTCAGTTTAAATCTCCAGCAGCTGAAAAGCATTAAAAAGACCACTTGGTGTATGTGCAAGCCCTACTTAAAACCAAAGATTACATAGTCGTGTCAGTCAAAGGAATTTTTATTTCTCTTTATTTTAATTTGCCTGATTTTCTTCCTGTTTTCTAATTCTGGAATAGAATCTGGTTATTACAGATTACATTGTGCCATTTGGACATTTAAAATTACATTACTGAAATATTGGGCCTATCCAGGGGAAGCATCAACTGAGGGTACAGTGTAGCTCTCCCTAATATTATGGTGTAATGTGTTAACAGATTGTCTGATGCCCTGTCCTGCCACTAATACAAGTGCATTTTTGGAGTAATCTTCTCCTTCTCTCACAGGTGTCTTTGGTTGTTTTTCAAGTGCCAGAACATCAGCAGTGAATAGGCTGCACCATCTTGGGGGTGGAGACTCCTTAAAACTGTCCCTCTGTGGAGAAGAGAGGACCATACTTCTCCTTTGGTCACATAAAACACAGGTTTGCATGCTCATACTCCCAGGGAAGTTGATGACCTGTTAGTGAAAGGTAGAGGTATAAGACATCACAAAGATATCTGAAGTTTCAGGGATCCAACATGTTGTGCTTCTCTGAAATGGCAAGGAAAAACATTAAGAACAGCAGATTCAGATAACTCTGGGCTGTGTGATATTTCTCCAGAAAGTATTTTGTTTTGTAGTCAGCTTAGGAGAAATTCTTGACTGAGCCAAATCCATTCTGGTGCATCTGATCTTTAATCTCATTAGCTCCAATCTTTTCCCAGCTGCATCAAAGAAGACCAAATTCAAAATCAGAAACCATTAAGCCTTCAGCATCTTATTGTGTTCTTTACACAGAAGAGACTTAGATGTGCACCCATACCAATGGGAATACTCCCAATAGTCTTTAATAAATTTTGAAATGTAATTGTCAAGTTAAATATCAAAGTATTAAACATGAAATGAATAATTAATGAGGTTCTAGTGCTTTTAACAAAACAAGCCCATATAGTCCAAGAGCATACCAAAATACAAAGTATTCAGATACAGGTGGTCTCCTTTCCAGATTTTGGTCAGATTTTACAGCTATTGTAGGTAGAACAGCCTTGCAGAATGATCTGTGCAATTCTGCCTTTGAACTTCTATATGGCCTTGGAAACAATTTTGCCTGCTTCCAATCTTCAGCTGGTTTCTGTCTCATTTGTATACTTAAGAAGCTCTTTAAAGCACAAGAACTCTTAGAGTGACTTGAAAAAAGTATTCTCTGCCTTCCGTAGGAATATACTGATCCAGAAAATGGGTGGGGGGATGGACAACCAAGACTATGATTTAATGATTTAATGATTTAATGACTTAAAGTTAGATGATCTTTGGTTTTATGATTTCTTACCACATTACAGTTGGATAACAGAAAAGTGTATGACCTGCCAAACCTACTGGAGATGTGCTCTCAGCAACAAAGACTTTTCTCATATGAGTTACTGAGATACCAACAGGAATTTATAAGCACATAATTCTACCCATCAGAAAAATATGTTGTTATTGCCAGTATAGTGTGACCTGCCACACAAAAAATGCTGGTTGGACTGAAGAGCAGGGTGCACAGTAGTCTCAAAGTTAGTAAATTTCCAGAGAAAATTAAATTGTGTAAGGTTTAGATGAAAAGCCCATAAACACAAAACAGTACTAATACATTCCAGCTGGTGTGAGAATGCAGGCTGAATGCACACAGTAACAGGATAATTTTATTTTGAGATATGTTTCACTCCAGCCTTTACCACAGATTTATGTGGGTTTGGCATATATGCTCCTAACTGTACTTTTAACTTCAAAAGTGGATAATGATCAATTATAGGATCCCGTACTGCTGTGAGAAGACAGGGACAAAAGGTTGGGGGCAATGTACTGAGCAGCTCTGGCTTCAGCAGCCAGCACCAGTGGCAGTCATGAGCACTGTGCTCTGCCTCTGTGGGCTGAACCCGTGACATAGAAAAGAGTAGAGAAAAAGTCCACAAACTCATGGATCTTTATTAACACGGAGCTTATGCAAATTGCACATTAAATAGGTTACAATACTTCCACTTGGCAAGAAGAGAGCCAACCATCTGGACTGATGTGATTAGCAATGTTCATTCTAATATTCTTTGACTAAAATACACATAGTTTTCCGGAAAGAGATATAAATGAGAAAAAATGGAGGATTTCTTTAACTTGTATTAATAGTGGAAGTTGTGCTGTGTAATTCCAAATCATTTGGGTAATGAGGTGTACTAATTTTTAGACTCAGTCCAGTTTAGACACACAGCATGCATATGCCCTGTAATAGGAGTGTTTATTAATTATATTTAATTGTCATAGTTTTTCCTAATGATAATTGTGTTCACCCCTGTTCATTTTCTTTCTGAAATGGTGATTATTGAGAATGGGGAACATGAACAAATAGGCAGCTGAAACTAAGGAACCATGGGTGTGTGCATTTGAAAATTGGCCTTCAACAAGCCAGCCATCAACACAGTCATCCAGGGCCATCATGCTCCAGTGGCTGGGAAAGAAAAGCTTGTCCAAACCCATTGCTGCTCTCCAGTGGCAAGCAGGCTGGTCATAAAGGCAAGTGCCTTTCATAAATGGATGTCTGCACCATGAGCACAGGCTTAACTAGAATTTTCCAATTAGCTGATTGCATATTTTTATGGGGTTAAGTAATGGTAACCTCCACAGCACTTATAGGAAGGGCATTAGGGCTTCTAAGCCTTAAAAATGCCACCAGTAGGTGGAGAAAAAGCAACATGAATCATGCACAGGAGAACACATGCTCTCAATCTTGGGACATTGCTGCAACATGCAGAACTGCATTTTGTCACTAGGATACCAGTTACCAAGTCCTTTCCATCTGCAACTCTACATGTAGTTGCAAAAAGAGCTTCTGGCTTAGCTCCAGAAACGAGAACTGCCTGTGACTCCTTGAAGTTGTAGATTGTGTGTTTGGAAAAGCTGCATTAGAGCCATTAGAGCCAAAATTCCCATCTGCAGTGTCTGTCTATTTAAATGCTCTGCAGCTTCTCTGAAGGTGCACCATGTATGTTCTACTAAAGCTAGCATTTCCAGATTCAAGAAAAGAGGAAAGTATTGGCAGTATTCCAGCAAGCACGAGGACCTTGAATTCTCTGTATGCCAGGGGAGAGCTGATGAATGCTCCATACATCTAATACATCTATTGCCTGCACATTCATTTTCTTTAATAATGTGGTATACTGAGAAATACTGGGGTAGAGGTTAGATGTGAAGGTTCTTTGTTGCAGTCCTCTCTTTCTTAGTGCTGGACTTCAAAAATTTGATTCATACATTAATAGAATGATGAACCATTTCATTGCACATCAACCTAGGGGAGAAAACTTTTATGAAATCCAGCTAGTTCTGTAGCAAACATTTTCCTGTAAGAATAACTGACGCAGACCACATCAAGGCCTCTCAATTTCTGAGCCTACACAAAGTTCCTATGTATTGGTTTCTTTTTTTTTTTTTTCAACCATGTGTTTCTGGGAGATTATGCTCATTAAAAAGGAGAAGTTCTGTCGACTACTTTAATTTTGTGTGAGGCTGGATATTCTTTTCCTCCATCCTGTGACAAAATGCAGTATCTATGCCTATCGTGGACTTCATATTTCTACGTTGCAACTCATAACCATTTTGTTTTCTGAGTGTCTTTTAATGACAGTAGAAAAGGCACCTCATCATGTCATGCTGCAGCTTCTTCTTTATAGGGTCTTCTTCCTGAGAAAAATTCTTGGGCCTTCAGGGATGTATGCATATTCAAAATATGTCATATCTAAAGACAAAGAACTATGACATGTCACATTTTTAGTGAAAAGACATCTTTTACCACAATGATTTCAGAAGGGTTTTTAAAGATGTGTGCCCTTCGGACAAGGTGTGACAGAGTATCTGTCTCTCAGCATGTTGAGCCAGACACACCAGACAGGACAAAGGACCACTTGTGCTAATATTACATAATTCTATCTCCCTCTCTAGATGAACGATTGCACATCTCTTGCCAACCTTAACTAGATATACAGCATTTTTCAACTCTTCCACAAACACTTCAGATGAGAAGTATGATGGGTTGGAGGGGAACAAGCAATTTCATTTTGGCAATTGCAATGTACTCCCATCTTTGTTCCTCAGTCAGCAGCATCCTGTTAACTGCAGTCATGATGACTTGTTTCACATTCCAGTTGGGACGTCTAGTCCTTTTGTTACAGCCTTTTGCTGGAGTCTGAGGCAACATGCCTTATCATATGCAATTGGGAAGCTGTCACATATATCACCCAACAAAAGTGTGGTGCCCTGGGAGAGCTCCAGAAACACTGTACACTCATGCTACCAAAAGCCTGCAGCAGACTCCTAAAAGAGCAGCTCCACATTTCAGGAAGTAACACATTACAGAATGATTCTTCCATTAAGATTTATGCTTAAAATAGAGGAGCCACAACCTCATGCATCAGCAGTGTTTTCATCAGCTGATTAAGCATGACTGATGAAGCAGGCTCCTGACCTTTCTGAGGGTGAGGGGAAAAGGGAAAGAAAAAAAAAAGAAAGAAAAGAGAAATGGCCTCTCTTTCACCTTCATATTCAATTGGGCACTTCCTCAAACAAATAAAAAGACACTCTTGCAGCTGAACAAGAGGCCATGCAGTTAACCATGGGCCCCTGAAGTTGTTCAATAAAGAAGGAACATGATACTTTGTGATTTGTCTGTTCATTGCTACTGGGGTGGGCCATTGCTCCTAAGTGAAGAATAATAGCTGTCAATTACCTTCAGATCACAGTAAAAACTCTGGCGTTCTTAGGCAACCTGTTATTAAATTGTTAACTTTCTGGTGTCTACCTTACTGTTTAAACACACATACCAATCTGACTTTAAATATACACACTGAAACCAGTAATAAATCTTTCTGAACACTATACTTAGGATGTATGCACAGTCTTTAACTTCTAAATTTTTTTTAACTTTTTTGAAGAGTTCTGCAAATGTAAGTTTCTTTAGGTAAAGTCATACCATATACCCTACAAAATTATTTTCTTGTGGAAATGTCAGCAGGGTTCTTTTAGGGAATAGGAACTAATATTTGGGGACAAGTAATTGTTCACCAGCTTGTTCTTAGGCAGGAGGAGCTTCTCTGGTGGAAAGTATCTACCAGATTCTCTGATTACCATGGAGGAGATGTAAACCTTCAGAAAGAGAAAAACAGCTCACAGAAAATTTTAACAGAAGGCAGAAACTTTGATTCAAACTTTGAAGTCCTAGGGAGCTGGCATAGAATGAAGCAGGAAAGCAACATGTTCACGCTGGCTCATGAATTACCTTTTACTAATTCCCAAAGCAATGTTTTTTTCAGTCACACTGTGCTTTTCAGAGCAGGGATTTGAACAAAAAATCCCTTACCTCATGCCTTGTTTTTTTCTCCTTCTGTTATCCCAAAAAAATTTATAAGCTCCCTAATCATCCCAAAGGAGAGTGAAAATACAGAAATATGTCTGCAGAGTTTTACTAGAAGAGACTAGCAGCCCTATATTCAATTTTAGGCAGATGGCAATCTGGAATTGTTCATCCATGTGAAGGCTCTGAGACAGCTGGATTAGGAGTGTGGTTACTTTGAGCTTTTCTGGAGGCACTGAAAAAGGCACCAGCAGAATAGAATATTTTCAAGTACCAATATATGTTCTGTGCATATATTGATTGAACACAGGAGAAGAGCATGTAATTAGGTTTGTAATTGCATTAAGGGATCCTGTGGTCTCCCTCTCAGGACAACTTAGCCCTCACTCTAATTCACCACTTGCTCTAGAGAACGAGTGTCATCTACTCTTTATCTAGTGGGAAAGTAAGCACTTGGCTAAGTAAACACAATATATCTACTCCTTGTCAGCCAATGTCAAACTATTAAAAAATACAATAATTCAGATAAATATTTTCAGACATTTTCTATGCATGCTGGTTTATTCTATTAAGTAGAGTTTAATCAGGCTGACTGTTTCATTTTTAACTGCAATAAATTAATCCTGAAAAGTCAAAAAGGACACAGAATTCTAGCCCGGTCTGCAACTGACAAATAGAAATGGGAATTTTTCTTCTGTGGAACATTTATCTTCCTGTGATGGATGCAAATTATGAAAACTGCTCTTTAAGGGAATGGAAAAGGCATAATTTTAAAAATTTAAAATACACTACAAAAAATATTACTTTACTGCAATTTTTAACTTCAGTTTGTTGAACTGAGTCATCATGTTACATTTTTGCTCCATTTAAGAATTGGCATTACCTGGACTACTTACAGCAGTATCCTGTATTCCTCATGCTCTATTTTCTACCACAAATCTCGATATTCCAAGATATCCAAAACAAAACTTTAAGCAGGTGACTTGGCAGGTCAATTGAACATAAATAAAAGTAAAACCTGTCCAGAATCAAATGTTGCTGCTCCAATTCAGATTTCTTAATCCCAAAATGTTATGTTAGTTTTCCCTGATAAGAATCCCAAAATCTTTGCAAAATCTGTATTTTCCCAAAAGATCTTCTGTCTGTGCTGTATGTAAATCTGAAGTCAGGGAAAGATCCAGGAAAATGAAGTGACTGAGACAGCATTTTACCAACCTCAGAATCACCTTATTTACAGAAGAAATAGGCTAAGTGGTTATTTTTGACATTCATATTGAGCAGCAATTCAGCCAGTGATGCCTTCTTTTTTTTTCCCAGTGCCCAGATTTTTGAAGTGTTAGAGGCTTTAGGGTACTCTCACCAAAGCCCATTGTTTGCAGGGGTCTCAAGTATTGACTGATGCTTTTACTGTCCAGGAAGGACAGAGGTCAGAGTCACAGTTGGAGGTTTAGCCTGTGACAATGCTTTTGTGACAGTGTGGGAACAGCCTGACTAGCAAAAAGAGGACATTGTGTCTGTGTCTATTCTCAACTTAGAAGTTTTTTTGTAAGGCTGTTTCAGCTGTTGGGAAAACAAGTCATGAAATTATTGTATTGCAAAATATGTGCATCATCAGATGCAAATTTGATTTATGAAGACACTTCTGGTACAGAAATATTCTCCACAGTGTAACTTTGCTCGTCCTCATTGCTGTGGCCTGAAATAAAGATCACTTGCTCCAATCTTTCTGTGGGGAGACACAAAAGAGTAGCTGCTCATGTATAGGCTGTGTAGGCCCTCATGTTAAATGTTTTTACTTCTTACAACAAGAAACAGTCCATCATCACTAAGCAGTCTCATCAAAACTGATGGTGTTTAAAATAGGAGCTTCCCACTCTGAAGGAAATGTCTGCTACTGTCTTCCCATCAGAGAGAGAGCCCATCCCTTCCTGCTGGGACACCCAATGAATTTTTCTTGCCTGATCTCCAGTGTGAGAAATGAGAGGAATATAGAATTTATCATAACAGGACAAAGGTGATTCCTCTTTGCTTACACCAGTTCACATCTGCATCATCATGAAAATTCACATCCATGCACAATCTGTTCTGAACTTCATTTCAGTAAGAATGAAACAGCCTTTCTTTCTCCTCTTCCCCTCCTATCAAGCACCAAAAAGCTGAGCACACATTCTGTATCCTGGTCACCTCTTCATGGAAGATGACCTTTACAGATGTGCTTCATAGCTCAAGTATCTCTTGAGTGCATCTTCAGGTGCATTATCAACCTGAAAAGATGTTTAAGTCCTGGATGTTGAGTGTCCAAAATCCAGAAGATTTGTTTTGTTCCCTGTTCAACTGCAGTCTTCTTATGTGACATTAGACAAGTTATGGAGCATTTCTTAGCTCAAGTTTTCTGACTGTGAAAGGAGGTACTGTACTTGTTCCTCTCAGAGAATTTGAAGTTTGTGAGGCACTCAGGTATGGCAACAGTGAGTTATATCAACTGCAACCCATGCATTTAGGGGTGCCCCATTTTGGCTAGGTAGAACAGAGAATCTGGTCCTCCATTAACACAATCAAAACAGGAGAAAGGATGGTGCATTATGGATGGTGCATTATTAGGTTCTGCAAATTGTTCTGGAAATCACAAACAGCTACTTCACATGTGCCCATTCCAAACAAAATTCAGGAACCTATTTTAATGTTAGTCAACACAGGTTTTCTGGTCAGTAAATGTTTGTATTTGTGATTATTTCTCCTAGGAACCTACAGATGTTATTCACAATTAATCTGAAAGGAGCAACATTTGTCCCAGCAGAATTCAATACCAAAGGTGGAAAAAGCAATCCTTATCCTACCAGGTACAAAAGCAGGAAAGTTTGAATGAAGAAAGTACAATTGTTATCAGCTAATGACGGCAACTATTTGCTGTTCTTCACTCTCTTGCCTCTCATAGAAGTTTTAGGCATATGATGACGTAGTCAAAACGGCTCAAGAAACTCTAGAGATCTGTCATACACTGCAAGTGTGAACAGCCAGAATGATCAATGTTTGAACATGCTGTGTGATGGCAATTGACACAACAAGGAAAGCTTTTACCCATACTGAATAATAAAGAATAATCAATATATTGGCAGGATTGATTCACTGCTGATCAAAACAAGGAAACAAGGAAAAAGCCATATTCCTTGAATCATTTATTTATCATGATTGGTTCTGTCATATCAAACTACAATGCTGCAGTAGCACTTTATACATGAGCATTGATTTCCATCAAGCACATAGTGAAAGTTGACAGCACAGTTAGGCTATTGACAGGTGTTACTTCAGAAACAAAGACAAATGTCTGTTTTTCAGATTATTCACAAATACCATTTTCAGCTGGAACAATGGAAGCAGGTATAGAAGCAACATGCCAAAGAGCAGCAGTTCTTAAGGCATTAGGAGAGGCTGGTGTAACCAGCCTGTAGGACTACCTCTAAAGTTTGATTCTCTTGGTGTATTTCAAGTTCAGACAAGATGAATAGCACATTTCACTAAATTTCATGGTAAATATGTAGTTGTCCATACATAATATAGCTATTTGATGGAATATATTAATTATAAAACACAAGCCTAGACACAAGTCTATGGCTTCTTTACTTTCCAGTGTTCTGTTTTTCCTCCTTGCTGATAATTTTGACAATTCTCTCAGGTTTCTCCAGATTAAACATCACAGGTAATCTCACAAGTAGTGTCTGGTGTCATTCAGAAAACCATCTTTTTGTATGTTTTTCATTGATACCTCACTGATTAAACAATTTGTTTTAAAAGTAGTCCATTTCCCTTCTTCCTTTGCACTGATGTATTCAGCACAATCCATTTCCTAATCACTGTTGTCATTTATCTCTTCGTTTTACCTTGTCACCTACTTAATTCCACTAGAGGCATTTCTAACATCTCTGTCTAATAATATCCTCTAACAATGCAGAACACTATTAGCATAATAAGCATTTCCCATCTGCACAAATGAGACTCTTTCTCATCAGTCTGAAAACTAACTACTGTACATAAAAATAGCCAGGAATCATTAGAATTAAAGGGAGAACACATTCCTCTGCAATCAAGCTTCTTCTCTTTCTACTCCTGGTGGTACCCACTTCAACTGTCTGTAATAGTGAAGTCTACAAGTCCATGATTGAGCACAAGGTCCATGGCACCTGTCCTGTTTAATGTTAATGTGATCCCTAACACTGTTTTGAGCAAGGAAAATCTGGCAATGATGCCCAAAAGCATTTTAGGGGTTTAGCATAAACCATGGGCTCATCTCAGTAAGCAGTATGAAGATCCACACTGTTCTACAGGTGTGCACAGTTTTCCTGTCTAGACCATTGTCATGATTTAGGAATTCAGTCCTTGTTCAGTGCCCCCACTGCTCCCCATGTCCCCTCCAACTGCAGGTACAGAAGGCAAATATCACAGGTTGAGATAATAACAGTTCACTTGGAACAGCAATGAGATAAGAAAATGAATACTAAGAGCAACAATACTAAATAATAAAAGGTGTAAGAAAATAAATTCTTCACATAGACAAACATCCCTGATAATAAAAAATACTGGACACCTCACTTCACCATGTTTTCTCATCCAGAAGGAATCCCTTATCCCTGGAAAGAGGATTTAAATCAGAATTGGATAATGCTAAGCAGTTTTCATTTACTTTAATTAGAGATAATGGTTTTTCTTATTAATAAAATTAAATTTATGGAAATAAATTTAAAATTGTGGGGTTTTTTTAACAATTAGAGAAAAATAATTTTATTTTATATATTGAGGAAATTTCCAGGCTATAAACCCAAAAGAAAGTTTCATCATTACTGTGTTCCGACCCACTGGCTGGAACACTGGCTGGAAATACCTGATGAATAACAGATGAATACCTGATTTCTCAGGCTGGAAATATCTGATTAATCTTGTTCCTACCAAGAAAAGTCTAAACCTGTAAATTAAAAAGGATCCATCTACTAGTTATTAGTATCAATATTTGCCAGTTCACAGATCTTTTGTTATCAAATTTAAATATAAAGACAAAAACCTGACATTTTCCCACATTTTCCCACATCCATTTATCTTCAGCATATAACAGAAATTATTACTTCATTAAAATATAAAATAAAGACTACCAGACAGGTTGTTGAAATTTTATTTCAAATCCTATGTCCTCATCAGTTTTCTTAATGTGCATCTTAATTTCAATATACATGATTTCTAAGGTACTCATGAAAATGTTGTGGTTTCTACAAGAAGGGCATGTAAAAATACTTCCAGCTTTTAGATACATTGTTCTTATAGTGTGTCTGTTGTGTTGCACTCATACACAAACACAGTAGGAATATATCTGTTAGTCTTATATATGACACTAGTGAAAATACCTGCTGTGATAAATAAGTATATTGTGTGTCTGTGCTTATGTATGTTTGTATTTGATTCAGACATTATTTTCTTTTTGAGTTCTTTTGCTTTTCAAGTGCTGAGTTATTGGGAAGCTGGGTCAAAGCCCTACTTGACTGGTTTGAGAGACAACTGCTTGGGCAAACAAAGTCAACAGGATATTTTCAAATACATAAAAGCATTTATAAAAAAAAAAGTTCAAAATGTTTTTTCTTGAGTGCCACCCTGATAGAGATATATAATTAAATTGTAAAAATATTCTAAGACTCAATGGCATAATTCTTCTAGAGATATTCCTGTTAAGTAGCTACCAATACTGAACATTGTTCCCACTTTTTTCCCCTTTCATTTTCTTACATATATGTATTTATATATTAATGCTATAGACAATATTTGCATATTGTATGCATGTATAATTTTAGTTCATCTACTACCACATCATATGACATGGATTTAACTTTTCATGGGATTTTACTTTGGAAAATCACCAATCCCAGGATTCTGAATAGCTGGATAGATGCAACATATAGATGTCTAAGGACTTCTAAAAAAATCTATAAACTAGGTGATGTGACAAATTCTCTGAATAAATGCAGGATTTAGCATGTAGAATTGTGTTATATATTGCAACATTATCTTCTTCTGCTAATGTTTGTTTTCATATCAGAGATTTATTTTTTTTTTTTTAGTTGCCTGTTCCTTAAAGGGGAGAATACTTTTGTGGCTTCGCACATTTGGCTTCGACCCCCTTATTTACAATCACTGAGATGGAATGTGGAGTTACTGACTTCAGTGATATTTGGATCAGGCTCTCAGACTGTAATTGGACACGCTGAAATCTCTGCTAGAAAAGTTCCTTAAGGCTACTTCAGGGGACACAACCTAAATATGGCTTATAGGGCTTTTAGGAAGGCAGAAGCTTGGATAAGAGAGCTTCTAAGACACATGCCTTTCTTGTTGCTGAACAATGTGAACATTTAATTTTTCCTACACATCTCCTCTTCTACTGCCTGTCAGATAAAAAAAGGCTCACAGATGGTTTTGTGGGGGAGATAAAAGACCCTCTTTTAACCTCTACACCACCCCCCAAATAACTGCATATCCAATGTGAATTTATTAGAAGCCTTATGTGAGTTTCAAAACTTTTGCCAAGTCCACATTTTCTGTTTTACCAAAAATCTAATTTCAGATTTCATTCTTTTAATTAACAGATCACAGATACAAGTTTAATTAATTATGCTTTAAAAAATTAAATCAGCTAGATGTGGGTGCTTCCTTGGTTGGAATTACACTATCAGCACAAATGCTCACTGATGGAGAAGACCTGTCTACTCTTATGATGCATGGGATCATTCTTAGAGCACTATGTTTGGTTTAGTTGACCAGATCTCTTCTAGGCTTACACAAGGGCAAGAAAATTTTCCTAAGGAGTTCCACAGCTGAATTCCTAATCCAGCTCTGCTAATTCAAACAATTTTAAATTCTAAATTTTACCACTGGTTTCAGTCGAAATTTGAAACTGATTTCAGGGTGCCCCACAAGCATATTTTCCATCTAATGTGTGTACATTTTCCTTCAAGCAAACAGTATAGATGTCAAGTTCAAAATTCTGAAGGTGTTTGGCCAAATTTCAGCAATGTACAACTTTACAGTGTTGTACTACATAAGGTATAGAGAAGTCATTCTACCCTCAGGATTTTCATCCATGCATTTTCCTTGTACTACAACAGAACCAGGCTGATTTTTAATTAATTTAATTTAATATACAGTTTAATTTAAATATTTTAAAATTTAATTTAGTATTTAATATACAATGAGTCAAAAGGGCCTTTTTTTCATGACCTGATGAAAAGACTAGCATTTAGTCTTGTTCTGTGCTCATTTATCTCACTCCCAACTGTGTTCCTTAGAGTAAGGCTCAAAAATCAGAGATTTTTCAGACTCTCAAAAGGATATCCCAAACTAAGGAAGGATATCAACAGCTGAAATAATTCTTAGCCCACAGCAAATTAATGGAAAATTATGTGAGTGTTTCAATTCATACAGAAGTTCTGAAGCTGAGAACAGTAAAATACCTGTATCATAATAAAAGCAATTTAGGTTGGAAGAGACCTCTGGAGGTCATTTAGACTAACTATGGCCCACAGCAGGGCCAGCCAGACTAAATAGAGCAGGGTCTTCTCTAGTCCAGTCTTGAAACTCCAAGAAATCTGAAAGGCTCCCCATGGAAAGTGGGCTGTCTAGCATCATATGGCCATTCACAGAACTACAGTGGAAGAATCTAGGACACTGGTAATATCTTTGAACACACCATCTCCTTCTCATGTGGCCCATTGCAGTCTTTTATGTCATTTGATATTTAACCTAGAGGTTCTGTAGCATGCTGAGTGCACCAAAGAGGTGTTTCATGAAGTCATTTGGACTATACTTGTAATGACTGCACTTATGACAAATGGACTTGATGACTTAGATGGTCTCCTGCAGGTGTCTCTTCCTAGCTGAATCTGCAGTATTAACTGCACAAGTAAACCACGGCTTGCATGAATGACAGCTTGTTTTTCATCATCTATAACAGCATATTTTTGCATGTGAAATTACCTGCTTGTGACAGCATAGGCATGTTTTGCATACATATCTTATGTGAGTTCCCTTTGAAAGATGGCCTTTGGATAACCTTTACAGTCCTCCTGGAAATTCATATAAATGACTTCTGTTCCAAGGGTAAATATATGCAAATGAAATAAAGAGGTCCCACCCTTCCTATAAAATTTCAGCTTTACACACGTCAATCCAAAACTGCATTTTGTAAATCTGCTTATTAGAGAATCCACACACAAAAAAAAAAAAAAAAAAAAGAAAGCAGAGGTACACACCTCCTGTTCCTGTCAGCCCATTCTCTATGTAGACATGTGAGAGGCAGGCCTCCACCAGCTATTAAGAGTTGATAGGATTAGGCCTTATTTGAAGATTTGTTTCCATTCACAGTTCAATTTTCTACTGTAATTATTTAGACTGCCAAGGAATTGAGAAAACAGTGTAAAAGAGGAATGTGCAAGAAATCAGGGAAGGTAAATTAAGGGAATGTTACAGGGGGAACATAGTATTCACCAAGGTTTGGGCTTCTTAACCTGGTTTCCAGGTCCCCATTTCAATATGACTTTGCAAGCATAGATGATATTTTTTATTTAGTATAGAACATGTAGATAGTAAATAGGAATGCATAGAAGATGCTACCAGGTGGTGGAGGAACTCAGTAGGAAGAGGAAAGCAGTAAAAGAAAATACATTCTTATATTCCTCTGCCCCACACTGAGTTACTTCATAGTTTCTGAATTTTGTTTAAAATATTAAGTCAGGCTTTCAAATAAATCTTTCAGAACCTATCTGCCCAGTGAATCAGGGAAATATGTCATGGCCAGAAATGTCCATAAAGGCTACTGCATTGCAGCTATTCTCTGTCTGACAAGGGGCATAGCCCTGCAGCAAAACAAAAATGTGGGTTTGGTTCATTCCTGAACAAGTAGGTGGCCAGGAACAAGTCACCCAGGCCCTCCACTCCCCAGTTCTGCACCTGCAAGATAATAATTCCTCACTGAGAGCTATAAAGAAAAAAAGAAAGGCTGATCACAATGAAAGTTCTCTTTTACTTTTTCTGCAGGGAAAAAAATCAAGGTATGGTAGACAAATGTCCTTGACCCCAGGTAAAAGTTGAAAGAACAGGAAAACCCTTTTTCATGAAAGACTAAGACTGTGAATAACATTTGTCCGCATCTCTTACCATCACACTGAAGATAGATTTCATACTCTTAACAACTTTGTGGTGACAGGCAAGCCTTACCTTTGTCCAGGGAGTGAATTCTCAGCATCATTTTCTCTGTGACCTACACAGTGGGCCCTGTTATTTGTCACCCCTTTCAGTAGAAGAGAAAGAGAAAATGAAGTGCAATAATAAGATTTCAATAAACCTTTGCTTTGATGTCCAAAGAAATCCCCTAGCATGTCTCAGTATCAGGAAAGAGCTTTCTACAGTCTGGGATACAGGACAGGAAACAAAAAGGAGGTACTCTCCCTGCACATACAGCAACCTGCATTTGCACAAGGAGATGAAATGTGAGTAGTCCCACTGACTCTGTGACACAGTGCAGATGACTGAGTTTTCCAGAAACTTCCTACACTTTTTCCATGGTGTAGGATCCAACAATGTTTTACTGACTGAACTGTTTATGAGCATCCTGCTAACAGTTGTGATCTGGAAGTTTTGACTACCTCCTTCATGGTCCAATCCAACACTCACTAAAGTAAATGAAATAAATCTATTTAGACAGGAATGCTAACAGCACTGGAGGTACCAAGAATACACAGTAAGCTGGCTCCCACCATTCTATAGCACTTCTATTTCAACTCTGTTAAACTGAGCATGCTATACCATGTCTATAATTCCAAGTACTAAGGGTAGTTTCATTTCTATAATTCAATCTATGATCATGATGTACTTCCTCAGGAGGTATATCATGACAGGAAAAATGACATCAAACTGAAGTTCATATTTCACACAGGAAATATTTCACATAGCGCATAAATGTTCAAAACATAATTGTGTTCTGCCTTAACTCCTTTCACTGAAGTTTTAACATCAGATGAATGGACAACAAAGCAACAGGGAAATCCTAAACTAACATTTTGATTCAGAAGATTTAAAAGAAAAGCTATGGGAGAAAACAGAATTTGGAAGGAAAGTGCTGCTTAATAGGAAAATATATCAGCAGAATCAAGACCTATATCTCTGCAATAGTTTTACTAACTATATGAATGTTCTGAAAGGAATTTAGCTTTCTCTCCTTGTTATTACAGGTTGGGTTAGTATTTTGATTCATAATCTCCAAAACATCTGTTCCTTCTTGCTTTCTGATCCCTAGTATTATTAAAGTATGAAATTAAGGTAATTTATGAAAATATCTAGAGACATAAAGTTAATCAGCATTCTTTAATGAGGGCTGAAATATTTTTCTTCAATTGTTTCAAAAATTAACAAGAAGCCTCTAAAACAAGCTATTTGATTTCTCTTTTTAAAACGTAAGAAAAAGAAGGCATGTAAAAAGACCTTATTTACTCCATGTTTCTTCTCAAGGACTATTGGGAGATTATTAATCTAAGAATGTAAATGCCAGTATGCTTTTCAGAAACCTTTTCTTCTGACAGAGTTGTAGTATCTTTTATTGATACATCTGCAGTTTAAAACTATTATCTGCTATTTAAAACATCCAGGATTTATTCTGTGAAAGCAAGATATTTTCTGAAGTAATTATGTAATGTGAGTTGTCTTATTCTGAAGCCCCAGTAAAATGTAGACATGGCACATGCAAATCCAGTGGAGGACAATGAAGGGACTGGACCATCTGACTGCGTTTGTTCAGCCTGGGGAAGAAAAGATACATGGTAGTTTTATCAATATGTACAAATACTTTATGTGTGGGCATTAACGAAGAAAGAGACAAAGAATTGTCATTGGTAGGGATTGAAAAGTCAAAAGGGAATCAGCACAAGCTCAAAGGTAATAAATTCCATTCAAACTTTAAAAAATATAATTGTCTATCTACAGTGATGCTTTCCAAACACTGGAAGAAGTTGACTAGTGGGACTGTGCTGTCTGCATCCTCAGAGATGCAAGCACAACCAAAGCAAACTGCCCTAGCTGATCTTACACTCAGCATTTTATTCATTCTTCAGAGATTACTTCCAAACTCCTGTGAGTCTGTGAAAACCTTGTGTCCATGGATTGAAGGGTCCAAAAATATTACACTTACATTAACTCTTTATATCAATAAGCTGATGATACAGAAATATGACTGCTATGAAAATCACAAAACAGTTGAAGCTGACATGGACCTCTGGAGGCATCTGATCCTGCTCAAGCAGGGCCACCTACAGCTGGCTGACCTGCGCTATGTCCAGACAACTTTTGAAATCTCTAGGGAGGGAGACTCCATGACCTCTCTAGCCAGCTATCACAGGGATCAGTCACACTCACACTCTCACAGCAATAAAGTGTTTGCTGACCTTCAGATGGCATGTCTTGTGTTTCAGTTTGTGCCCACTGCCTCTGTTCCTGTCACTGGGTAACACTGAAGAGCCTGGCTCCTTCCTCTTTGCACCTTCATTCAAACATCCCATGCAATGAGATCCCCCAAGTCTCTTTTCCAGGAATAACAGTCACATCTCTCTCATCTTTTTCCTGTAGAAGAGATTAACCAATCTCTTCATTGTCTTTGTCACCCTTAATCAGACTTTCTTCAGAGCTCCCATATCTTTTACCTTGGAGGGCAGAGCCCAGACCTCAGCACAGTATTCCAAGTGTGGCTTCACCATTGCTGAATAATGGGGAAGAATCACTCAGCTCCTCAACCTGCTGACAATGCTTCTTCTAACTCTGGCATGAAACAGCAAAAAGTTTGCTTACTTCTATCTCAGGCATCCCCCTGGTCCTCTTCCGCTATGCTTCTTTCAAGACAACTGACCCAACATCTTACTGATGTGTGAAACTACTCCTTCCCTGTTGCAGTACTTCACACTTGTTGAATTTTATGACATTCCTATCAGCCAGGTGATGTTTTTATCTGGAGATATCCCCAAAACCTATGAATGATTGTGATTCTTTACTATTATTATTATTGTTGTTGTTGATATTTATTTATATTTATATTTATATTTATATTTTTTATATTTATATTTATATTTATATTTATATTTATTTATATTTATATTTATATTTTTTATATTTATATTTATATTTATATTTATATTTTTTATATTTATATAGAAATGTTTTCTGTTTGGGAAATATATGTTCTTATATGAAAAAAAGTATATGTAAACAGAATCAATAGAGGAAAGAGATTAATTTTTTTCTTTTTCAGACACAGCCAGAGAGAGTTAGAAAATATTTACTGAATCTAAAATGCATTGGCTACTTAATTATATTCCAGATGTCACTAAATGAACCTACATTAATACAAAGCAGATACTGTAAAAAAATATTAAAAGACACATCAGATAAGAATTCACATTCAGCCTCCAACCCAACCATAGACAAGGTAGCCCCAAAAGCACATATCCACAGTTTATGAAATCTGTCTTCTAGTGTTATTCTCCTTTGTAGATTATCTCCTTGTATTAGATAAGAATTTTTAGTTCATCTTGTCCTCTTTTAAATTGCCTATTTCATGAACCTTGCAGAAATTTAATGTCCTTCAAACCTCTGTTTCTCAGTCAAATATGATTTTAAAGTAGTAATAAGTTTAAATGTTAATGTAGTTACATAGTCAGAACACATTAATAAGCAAAGGGTAATGAACCAAAGGTGTTCCTAATGCCATCACCTTAAATCTACACTCCAGAGCAAGAGTGTATGAGATATTCCCAGAAAGTACTACAAAGGTAAAAAAACCACTCTTGCTTACTATTTCAAGCTAGCATAACAAAACACAGTTGTGTCTGTAATCTGTAGCAGCAATTGTGTAAAACAAGCAACACTAAATATGCTTAACATATAAGTAGGGAAAATTTGGGACTTTCATAGCCCCACAGATAACTTGAGGAAATCCTCCACATTGATTAAATCCTACTAATAAAGACTCTAGGCAATGTTGACATAAACATAAGCCTCATTCCAGGCTAGGGTTTACTTACAGTCATTGAAGTCGGAGCTTTCCCTAATTACTGATTTTTAGGAAAAGCAAAAATATCTGTGTCAATGGCTAATATTCATTCCTCTTCTCCTCAGTGAGAATACAAATTACCTTACCTACAAGGGAGGAAAGATATGTATGCTTATTCACACTTTTTCCTTTAAAGGTATTAGATTAAAGATGCCTCATATTAAAACAATCACATGATTCAGATCTTCCAACTTATGCTGTTAGTAACAATTAATACTGGGTCATCTGCTTCCTGACAGTCTCTAGCAGCTTGTTAGGAATTTTTGCTATTAACATATATTTTAAAGATTGAAAAATATGTGATAGATGTATGGATAAGTGATTAGAAAAAGGAGTGAAAAATGCTAACAAAGTGAGAAAGTACAAAAAATGCAAAACAAAGAAAATGGCATATTTTGCTATGTTCTATATTTCTTCCATCTTCATTCTTTCCTACTTGTTTTTTATTTGCCTCATTCATGATTTGCCAGAAAGAGCAACCCGTGGCCTTATTAAGACTCAGAAAATACAGATTTTGACTCCAGAGAGACAAATCATGGGCAATTATTCCAAAGGAACTATTACACAGGTATAAAGATAGGTCTGAAACATAACCAGCTAGTACAAATAGGTGTCATATTTAATTTAAAAAGCATTTCTATTCTTAAATATCTTACAAAATTTATGTAGGTTACTTGATTGTTCTTCTTATATTACATATTTATCTGTTTCTTCAAACCTGGATAACAATTGTGTGCCATTGCTGATAATTAATTAAAAAAATTATCTAGTGAAAGGAAAACAGATTTTTCTCTTTAAGTTCATATGCTTTCTTGTGATAAGGTTTTTGTAGGGAAAAAAACAGGCTAAGTACAAAGAAACAAGACAGAAAACTGGCCTAAGATTTCTCATCATGCCTGTGTCATTGAGGGAACTTACAAGACAGGTAAGACTCTGCTTCAGTTTTATAGCTATGGGATTTGAAAGTGGCAAGGCTGCTTAATAGAGAAAGCTAAAAGCACCCCTGTAAGGATTTAAATGGAAGTCTCATCTGTTCTACAAAAGCACACCTTTCTACTACTGTGATTTTGATCACCTGCTGTTCTCCAATTAAACTATGAGCAAGTAAAAAAAGGAATGCAATATATTTGCATGTGAAACGCAGCATAGTAGCAATCAGAGGGTTTTTAAGAGAAGATCAATTTGGGAAGAACAATGTGTGTCTTTAATGTGCAGCAAAGATTTCTTTATTCTTCTGAATTAAGAAAACAAGATGCTGGGAGCTTTATTTTCTTAATGAAAGAATTTTAGGATGATTTGCCACCCACCTGGGACTCTGACTGGCAGAGCAAGTGGAAGGTAGAGAAATATGGCACATAATAGAAGCAGCTTAAAGAACTGTTGATGAAAAGGACTAGTTCAGAAGTTAGAAAATACAAAATACAGGTTATATTCTTGGCTTTATTGTCTATTTAATGTGGCATGAGAAATGGTATTTTGCATCTGTGTCTCAGTTCTATCTGTATAATAAGGAGTTTCTTTGTTTTGCAAGCTACTTTGGTCTAAATGTGCAAGAAGGTCATAGTTACTGATCTATTTCAGTGGTTTGTAGAGAAGTTGCACTGTTCTCAATACACACCTG
Organism: Chloebia gouldiae; assembly: GCA_003676055.1. NCBI lineage: Eukaryota > Metazoa > Chordata > Aves > Passeriformes > Passeridae > Chloebia > Chloebia gouldiae. Next base: position 12,354,512 of record QUSF01000002.1, on the reverse strand, counting down.
CTTTGTTTCACATGTTTAACATTTTACATTCACAGAACTCAGAAAGGTAGAAAGAGGGGCATGGAAATAATATCCTTGTTGTTACAGGAGACGGAACTAAGCTGCAAGGAAGTGAAGTGACTGCCAGCAGCCATCTCACATAGCAGCAGGGCAGTCAAAAATGGCAGCTGGTATCCAGTAAAGACCTCACTACATTAGATTATATCTCTATCATGTAATAATCTAATGTAACTCAAACACGAGTTACTGCCCAAAGAAGGATTCCATCTCATACTGGGCCTGTTTTCTTTTGGATAACATGATTATCTGGACTTTCAGGGCTGCAGTTCACAAAAAAAAAATAACCTTCAAAAATCAGGGATATTTGCAAAAAAAGTTTATAGCATCACAGGAAATAAATATATAATTTAAGTTTCCGAAAACCTGTATGATGAAAGGAAGATGTCAGGGCACTCTATGGTTTAAGGCAGGGAAGGGGATGCAGGAAAGAGGGCAAAGAAAAGAGGGGGTAAGGGAGTAGGAAGTGGGGGTGGAGCAAGAGGGGGAAAAATAGGGGAAAAAAGAGATGGCTGCAAAACTGCTGACCAGATTCCAGCAGTGCATCTTTAAATACCCAAGAACTAATTTTTAAAAAGTGTCTTTTTAAGTAATCTAGTGATTTCCATCTTCACTCATTAAAGTCAGTCAGAATTTTACCATTGATTTAAAAATAATTTTATCACAGTTTTTGTTACTGTAATGTCATTGTCTTTACTCACAGGGATAAGATTTTCTTCTGAAGTAATATTTTCAATTATACCTGGTTAAAGATCCTCCAATAATCTATGACCCATCTATAAATTGCAGATTTTTCATAAGTCAGACATTTCAATCATAGAATTGCCAAATAGTTTGAATTGGAAGGGCACCTTGAAGTTCATCTAGCTCCAGCCCTCCTGCCATGAACAGGGACATCTTCCACTAGACTGGGCTGCTCAGAACCCTATCCAACATGGCCTTGAAAACCTCCAGGGATGGGGCATCCACAGCTTCCCTGGGAAACCTGTTCCTAACCCTCATCATCCTCACAGTAAAGAATATCTTCCAATTATCTAATCTAAACCTATTCTCTTTCAATTTGAAGACATTCAGCCCTTATCCTGTCGCTAGATGCTCTTGTAAATATTCTTGTCCCATCTTTCCTCTAAGTCCCCGTCAGGTACTGGAAGGCTACAATTAGGTCACCCTAAAGCCTTCTCTTTTTCAGGCTGAACAAACCCCCTTCTCAAAGCTTTTCCTCATAGGAGAGGTGCTTCATCCCCCTAATCAACCAGGTGTCCCCTTCTGGATTCACTCCACCAATTCAATGTTCTTCCTGTTCTGGGGACCCCAGGGCTGGATGCAGCACTGCAGGTGGGGTCTCAGCAGAGCAGAGCAGAGGGACAGAATCCCCTCCCTCACCTGCTGCCCACGCTGCCTTTGATGCAGTAGAGGACATGCTTTGGCTTTCTAGGCTGCAAGGGCACATGGCTGGGTCATGTCCAGCCTCTCACCCACAGCACCCCCAAGTCCTTCTTGGCAGAGCTCCTCTGCATCTTCATCCCCAGCCTGGATTGATACCGGGGGTGGCTTGAGCCACGTGCAGTACTTTGTACTCGGTCATTACTCCCATGGGCCCAATTTTGGAGCTTGTCCAGATCCTTCTGGATTGCTTCCCATCTTCCAGGTGTGTCACTGCACCCCTCAACATGGTGTTATCTGCAAATTTGCCAAGGGTACACACAATCTCTGTCTCTCTGTCATTAATGAAGATTCTACATAACACTTGTTATTCAATGGTATTTCAGTGATGCATGACTATTCTGAGAAATAAAATTCTGAAAGTAAAATTGGCATTTTTTACAGGAAAATTCAATTTTTACTTCCAAATTGCATTTTAAAAGTTATCTGGTCAACCATTAATTACCTATTCAGCATTTCATTTACTGAGAATTTTCAGAGATTTATTTTCTTCTTTGTGTTCATTTTCAGAGGAGAAAAAAATACCACAGAGCCAAAGAACTTTGTAGCCTTACATAAGAAAGATATATTTTAGCTAGCCCAAACCACACCACCTTCTGCTTTTCTTGACATAATATCTATGCAGGATTTTTTCTTGGTTTTTATTTACTGCCTTCATAATATTGCTGGGTTCCCAGGGCAGCCAAGATAAACTGAAACGCAGTTTAATCTGCATACCATAGCAGAAAACTGTCACCCACCATAAAATACTACAAGCCATCCTTGTCTGAATCTGCATTTCTGGTTTTGTTCTGTTGAAAAGCACATAGTGTCTGCAGCACTTATTAGAAAATTGCATTTATTTTTCTCAGGTAAAGTTGGTTGTGTTTTAAGGTTCCAAACCTAGTTAAGTATTTTTCCATGCATTATTATATTTGGAACAATTCAATCCTTGGTTAGTTAATAGGGTCATATTGCATACAAACATTTAAAAAATAGGTTTATTTTGTTACATTTTCAGGCAGAGAGTTGCTTCTTATTTTTCAAAGTTAAAATTAATTGTTTAAGGAAAACAGTTATATCTTCATTCAAAGACAAAAAATGTATTTCATAGAACATACTTATAGAAAACATCCAGGACTGTTACTATTGCTACCCTGTAAATATACAGAATATATAGATGACAGAGATACAGGAATTATAAATATGCATTTCAAAGGTTTAATAAAATGAAGTTGATAAGTAACAAACAGGACATTAAATACTAACCTAAATACTAACTTCCTGTATGAGTTATAAAATTTTATGTTGCCATTGCAGGGTCCAGCTACTACATTCTTTGTCCTGCAGTCTGCCATAAAATAATATTACTGTTTTTTTGGATTTTGCCCTTGTCACTATTCTGTGTGCTGTTGACCTGGTTCCTGCAGTGCCAAAAGAGCTGTTCTAGCATCAGGCTAAGGGTCACTTTGTTTAGGAAGTATTTTCATCACTCCTCTGCATTGTTCTTATTCCTGATCCACAATCCCAGAGGTGTGGTGTTTCAAGTCCTTTCAGCCTGAGCTGTGGGTTTAAATTCCCAGAGGCTCCACCAGTCTTAGACCTGTGCTCTCCTGCCAGTGCCTACGGTGAAAATGGGGCAGCACCTCAACACATTGCTGAGTGAAGTGGTTTGTGCAATGCAGGGGAATAGTTTCCCAAGCCCTTCTTTCTCTATATCCTTTAACAGTTTTGTTAACTTTAAATAAGCTTTCCCTAGCAGAGAAACTGTTTTATTTTTCAAAAACAGAGAGAGTACAGTTGTAATTACAGGACTGTTTGGATGATATGCATTTCAATCTTCCTTAAAAATAAATTAGAGAGACAACAGTATAATGGCTCATTTGTTAAAACAGTTCTTTGGTTTGAGTTTTTGGGAAGTTTATCTGTAGATGTCCATATCAAGAAAACTTCAAACAGCACCTGTTTTCTCTTTGCTCTTTGTTCAGAGATCCATCCACTCTCTGTAACCTGCTTATTTCCGTACACGAAGCATTTGGCATAATGAATCCTTTTACTAAAATGAATTAACTATGTCTGCCTGACATCTGCACATTGACAAGACTTTTGGGGTTTTTAAATATTTTTTTTAAATTTTGGGGGCAGAGGATGGTGTCTTTTCTACTGAAGTAAAATTTCTTATTGAAGATTTGAAGAAGAAAGAATAATTTTAGGCTCAGTCTGTTCATTGCTGTCCATACTTTTTCTAGCCATGACATCGTTATTGCTCAGTCTCAACATAAATACGTTGCAGAAAGTAATACCAAACACAAAGATACAGGAATGTAAGACCATACAAATGATAATTTCAGTTCAGACTGCTGGCCCATCAGGTCTTATGTTGTCACCATCAGCAGCCAATATAGCCTGAGAAAGAACTGAAGAGGGTAAATGTGGGCTCATGCTTAATTTTACACCTTGCAGTACTGAGACTTTCAAAGACAGAAGATGGAAGTTTCTGTCTTTGTGTTTAACTGTTACGATGAATTTGTCTAATTATTATTTTAACTCAGGCACTTCACTTCCATGTATTATATATTATATATTAAAAAAGTGTTCTGAGTAACAGAATCAGAGTAATGTTTTAGGAAGTCCAGAATTTTTAAGAAAATGCATGCTGAAATTTTAAGCATATGCACGCTGAAAGAAGAGAACCTGCCAGAATTCAGTTCCCTGCTCTGGATCACATGCCTACATTGTAGTTTAATTCCTGTTTCTGCACCATGCATTCTCCACAGCACTGTTTTGTAGGCAGTCATAAAGAAGCAGGTCTCCCAAAGTTCAGTCAATCTCCCTCCTCCCCACCCCATGACTTTACCACACCTACTTATCTAACTTCTTGTAATGTCATGCTGGATTAGATCCCTGTGAAATATCATGAGCTAGGTTTGGATAGATGTTTTTCAGCACCAAAACATGCATTGCTTTTGCCACTGGATGAAATACAGCTGTAAGAAATCAAGGCAGCAGAAACAATATGCACACACATAGGCATGTGTCTGCATTCCCCTAGGACAGCGTTAATAAATGGGCTCAGTGCTTGGATGTGCCAGACTGGAAAAACTAACTACAGGTCACCTAAGCAATATTTATATTGACTGTCATGATTAGAGTTTGCCTTTGTCAGAAAAATTAGCTTTCCATCTGAGCATCAAGCAAACAAGCTGCATTTTCCTGATTTTCTTTTCCTTGAAAGCCAAAACTTTCAAATCCTGAAATATTTTGACTATAAAAGAAGGTCCTGTATTGGTATTAATACTAATAAAATGTTTGTCTCCTTTCTCTCACTGAATAAGCTTTATTTGTATTTTTGGGTCTCATTTTTTTTGTCCCTTTAATGACTTTCTGCTTACTACTGAGACACAACATAGTCAGATTTTTCAGGAAATTATGGAACTGAAGAGCACACACAGGCAGACACTTGCATTTATTCAGGGTGGTGGGGAGGGCATAAGGACATGGAAAACAGGAGAAAATTTTAATTCACAAAATATATTACAAAGCAAAAAACATCTTACATTTTTATTAAAAATTTGATATTGTGTGCTTTTTAGACCATCTAATAATTTTGGATCACTTGGCCCTACAAGCAATGACCCCAACAGTTCTATTGGCTGTTGTCATGGCATAATACAGTACTTTTAAGGAAGATAACTGACACAGGATAATTACCAACACAATTATACTCACAGCAAGGCCAGTGTTCTCCCCCTTATTTAACAAGCAGGTCCTCATCCTCCTTTCAAACAGTACAACTCTACTGTAGGCTTTTAGACATGAGGGGCCACACAAAAAGGATTCATCAGGAAGCTTGCCAAAGTATTGTAATGGGAGGTAAAAGCTTAATTGCCTCACAGGTGAATGCCTCCAGTATGGATCTAAGCAGCAATGTCTTTAAAAGAACTCAATCAGTTGTTTTAATGACATTATGCTTTAAATTTTAAGTGCAGACACTTAAGGAAAAGAATTCCCCAGTTCAGGTCTTTCTAGTAGCTCTTTATATTTGAATGACTGACACCTGTTAACATAATTAGGTAATTAGTTTACTTTGAATTATTAAGAGAAAGATCTGAAATGATGAAAGCTATAGCAGAGCTGGAGGGCTTTATTATTTTTTCTCTTTCTTTTCTGGTTTAGCTGAAAACATAAAGAGCAAATACACAGAAACATATGGTTCTAACCTTCTTGAAGTTAGGCCTGTGGGGGATTTTTCCAGGTTTGTGAAGTCAGCTCCAGGGTGATGTTATCCATTTTCAAACATTTTCTTTCCCTGTTTAGCATTTTGAGTTTTCACAGATTTCTTACTCTCCCTGGTTTTGATAAGAATCAGTCACTGATTTATTGAACTATTTTAAGATCATTCTACTTGTATTTTCACTTTGACCAAAACTGGGACAATGCTGCAGTTCTCATAAGGAGAAGAACTATTCTCATGAGATTTCCGACCTGATTTTCATAACAAAGAAGTTATTGAAAAACTTTTTTTGTGTTGCCTGAACCAAACCTTTTGAGATTCGTGCCCTAGTAGAAGCATTTTGCTTTTAACGATTTCCCACTGATCTGTATAGTGAAGACAGTCTCTGTGCATTAAGAGCAGCTTGCAATACAATGGGGTTTGAGAGCCAGTAGCTTCCCAAGCTTTAAAGCACCTGGCATAATAATGGATGTGCTGATGGATGACCTGATGTGTTACACAGTCAGAATATAGCCTATCAGCATTATATTGATGGATTCTTTCCAGTACCTAAAGGAGATTTTGAAAGGAAGACCTATTTCAACTTCAATGGGAAAAACAATAGGGATGCAGAGCTGTGGGAGAATGATGTATTGCTATTCTATAGTTTCTGCTTCTAGGTACAGCTGTCAGAGTTTGAGTGTTTCTTCTTCTCAAATAAGCATTTTCAAAGGTTAATGAGATGGAAGGCAAGAGGACATGAGTTCACAATGCACTTCCAGACCACAAAGCCAGACACATCCTGGGCTGCTTCAAAGGTCAGGCAAGGTAAATGTGTCCCTCTACTCTGTTCTTCTGTAACCTGCAGTGCTGCATCCAGTTCTGGTGACCCCAGCACAGAAAGGACATGGACCTGTTGGAGTGAGTCCAGAGGAGGTCACAATTTGATCATAGGGATGGAGCACCTCTCCTATGGGGAAAGGCTGAGGGAACTGGGTTTGCTCACCCTGGAAAAGAGAAGGCTTTGAGGTGACCTAATTGCAGTGACCTAATTACAGGTGATGATGGGAACTTACAGGAAAGATGGGGCAAGAATATTTACAAGATAATCTCATGACAGGATAAGGGGGAATGGCTTCAAATTGAAAGAGAATAGGTTTAGATTAGATAAATGGAAGAAATTCTTTACTGTGAGGATAATGAGGTTTAGGAACAAGTTTCCCAGGGAATCTGTGGATGCCCCATCCCTGGAAATTTTCAAGGCCATGTTGGATAGGGTTTTGAGCAGCCTAGTCTAGTGGAAGATGTCCCTGTTCATGGCAGGAGGGCTGGAACAAGGTTTCCACCCAAGCAATTCTATGATTCTTTGATTCTGTGATTCTGAGACTGATATTATACTAGGAAGTCTTAGAAGCATAGTTATATTGTGCAGAAAAATAAGAGGTAACAGTTCCTCTATTGCAACTTATCAGTGTTAAATAACGATGAAGCCAACATGTTATAGGAGTTACAGAAACATCACTTTCAGTCTGGAGATTTAAGAACAGAAACCACAGAATTCCTTGTGAAACATGACCAGCTCTAGCATAGCGTAAATGGGAGAGCATTGATGTTATTTCAGTTGTGTTTCTCAGTAAGATACACCTATGATGTGAATTGCAAAATCTTCAGATAACATTTCTGAGGACCCTGATGAGAAAAAGCAAGTACAGGACCCCTTGCAGATGGAACATGTGATAACCACTAGCTGCAGTCTCGACTGCAGGTGTCACTGGGCACTTTTCTCCACCAGCAGGTTCAGACAAGCTCACTCTGATTACAGCCCAGTTGATCAGACAGTTCTAAACTGGTAATTACAAAAAAATCTTATGCCCAGGTGGTAAGCATTGTTAAAGACAAATTATGCAAGTTTGGACATTAACTACACCTAGAAATTGTGGGCAAGACCAAAAGTGGTGCCAGAGTGTGTCTATCTGCTTCCATCAATATAAACATATAAACCTTCCTACATCACTTTCTTTGATGATTTTCTAAGTTAACTGAACTGCAAAGTACCATCATTTCTCTAACTGTAAAAAGGGTAAGAATTGTAATTCTCTGTCTCACAGACATGCTAAGAATCTTGATCAATGCAAATTCCACTTAAAGAGCAATTCAAAAGGTGCAATGTGTTGCTTGTTCCCAGAATGAGACAGCACTGAAACTGCTCCATATCAGCTTCTACATAAGGCTTAAAAGATCATGAAAATTCTGATTCTGTAAATACTAGTGAGGGAGAGAACGTAAAGACAAGACAAGCTCTTTTGGAAGGGAGGAAGGAAGGTTTTGGAGATCCCTAGCCACAGGAGTTTTCAGAGGACCATGCAGTAGGTAGGTAGTTTCATTTCTGGGAGCCACCTCACTCCTGCTTTCTTAAGAATTTCACTGCTCTAATTAGAACTTAACACAGAGCACTTCTAATAATGGGGAGCCCATATGACATATAGCAGTTATTTAACTTGTCTGGGAATCAGACAGGCAGGATTATGTTTCTGGCTTTAGGTGACTGAAAAAATTAAACCATTAGACAGCTATGTAAGAAAAAATCTCTGTGTGGCAAGGGAAAGGTTACTGCATTGCTATTGTCACAGACACAGGTGACACCAAGTGTATCAAGGTCTTAAAAATTCATTGTCAATTATATACACATCCCTCTAATTTGCACTTCAGAGACTTATCAAGGACAAAAGAAGCTCTGAGCATGACTCATTGTATAAACAGTTATATTTTTGTGTGGTAAGTCTGAAGGGGAAAGATGATCTTTGCTGCTTAGGCTCAAAATAGTGACCATGTAATTAACCTACAGAAAAAAAAAAAAAAAGAGTGATCCAGATCAATAAAGAACAATATAGAGAGCACTTTATTTGCCAAGGTTGTTGTTCTATATGGATTCACAGGATACAGGCAGCTTTCAGTGTGGTGTTTTCCTACTGCACAGACGAGTGGGATTGCAGGCCTGGTAGCCTGCCTGCCCCTCTGCCCTCTCTCATAACAGAGAGATTCTCTGGTTCTGTGTGAGTGAAGGTCAGTGGCAAGTAAAGAAACATATGCAGTGTTAAAGCCTGGTGTACTAACAAGGGTACAAGCTCATCCTCTTTTATGCCAGATGCATAATGGCAAGAGAATTGAAAACACACAGAGGTTGACATGACAGAAGGACAACATGAACTGGATATACCAGCTATAACCTTGGAGGCAAGAGGTAGCACACAGACATTATGCTGGCTCTAGAATTTCTCACAAGGGATGCTCCATTAGCTAGTATACTGACTTGAAACTCAGACTGCATTGCCAGTGTTAGATACTAGACTGACAGCTGGTGAGGAGCCCGAAACCTTTGTTGAGGGAGAAAGAAGCTGTGGAAAATACTTACCACAAAAAAAGTGGGATGTTTTTTCACAGCATATTTGAGGTCTGTATCAATAATTTGCACCATCATATTTCAAAGAGAGAATGTGAGATCGTGGGATACAGTCTTGTTCAAGAGATAAATGTTTATCAGTCGTGGTTAATTGCAGCATGTGAATCAGCACAAGGCTTTGTTTTTCATGCTGTCCTATAGCTTCACTGGAAAGGAGAATTTTGACAGTAAGTTACCACCCTGGAGGGGTGAGCAAATCGGAATCTAGATTTAAATTGTCTAAATCCATAGATTTTTTGCTCTTTAGCCAATGATAAGATTTCTAAACTGTCTTCCTGCCATATATATTCTCATTAAAAATTTTCCCCAACTATATTTTTTTCTCTTTTATTTGGTGGTTTCTAAAACTGCAGCTGTCAAACCAGTTATTCAGAACTAGGCATGAAACAATGAAAAACAATCTTCATAGCCCAGGGAGCTTGGTATCAAACAGTGCTTTGGTGAAAGACTTCCTCTTTTTCACAGCCTTCATAGCCAGAAAGACTTTTGACCTCTGAAGAACTCTTAAAAGGAACATTCATCCAAGTGAATGAATTCTGGGGAAAGTTGCTCTGAGCCACTCAGCAAGTGATCCATCACCCAGGATCATTTCTCTTACACTTGCCTGGAATTCACTGCAGAGTTCCAGGAGGACATTTCAGTAGAAATCTCATTCCACCATTGATCAGATTCAATCATGTCATTAATGAACATTTGGATTTTAGGAAACGTTTTTGTTTTACAACTTCTCAAGTATTTAATTATTTTGCTTTAACCTTCACTTTAGAAAGTTAAAGGGTAGTTCTGAAAAGCAGCTCAATACTGGTAAAATCAAGAACTTCAGGGACTTTCTACTTGCATTCAAACATCAAAGCACTTTCCAGAAATTCTCCAGCATAGTAGGCTTCAATTCTATGTCTAATATTTGCACATTCTGGTTGTGATTTGTTTTCTGCCTGTTCTTGTTGGATACATCTATACTGGCCCCACAGAATAAATGTGTGCCACGGACTGTTATCCTTAGGCCAAAGGGCATGCACGGGTGTCATCTACATCACACTGCACTTAGTGCAAAGACCTTTGCTGTTCAGGAGCCATGGTTATGGTGTGTTGTACATTTCTCAGTTTAGGGGTCTGAAAGAAAGCAAGGACCATGTCATAGGACAGCACAGTGAGATATTTTCATGCCACAAAGCAAAGAAAACAATACATGCCAAGACAAATTGCAAGAAGACATGGAGCTTGGATACACACACACACACACACCTGCACACACGTGCACACACACACACAACCTTCACAGATACTGATGGAGGGATGTATAAATAGAGAGAGAAAAAAACAGTCCTATTCATTGTACCTTTGGGACATAGCCTATAGTACATGTTATCTACCAGACTGTGCCCAGACAATGTCTAGATCACTAAACTGTTGCTCTGCATGTAAACGTGACAGGAAATACCCAGTATGGACAAGCAGTTGTTCAGTGCTTAAGTTTATGCTCTGCTCCTGCTTTATTTGGCAGCAGAGAAATGTCTCTCATATGATGCTTGTTGCATGTGGTATAGTGTTTTCAATCCTCATGCTTCCAAACACAGTACTGCAGTTTGTGCTATTTCCACAAAAATTCCAGCTACGTTGCTCACACCATGAAGTGTCCATGTTATTTGAACAGTCTTGGGCATTTTAGTTCTAAAGGCATAATCTGTGAGGCATACCTGGGCAATCATAGGTCTCTTACAGACTTGAAATGTTATTTAAAGGACTATGACATGTAGAGGATTGATCAATACTTACATAGCAGCTTGGGATCTCCATCTCTTAACTTGTATTATATACACAAGACTAAATATTAGGTTTTAGCTTTCTGAATAGTCCTGCTTTTTAGCTATGTATCTTATTGAATTCAAATAGCACAAGCTGAATATTTGGTTAGTAGGAATATATATGCATACCTATAGACCAAAAATAAACACACATACAGAAATAGAAGTAACAGATTACATTGCTAATGTCTGTGAAACCAGTTTTAAGAACAAAGCTATTATATGTTTTACTGATACTAAAGGTTACATTTTCTTCAGCCAGCTATTATTACTTAAAATATTCCCTTGGAAAGTTCATTTTCCTTTTTTTTTTTTTTTTTAGCCAAGAGAGTATCAGGCATCATTGGAGAAACATCTTACCTGACACTAATTGGGTTTTAAAAAGAAGCAGACAGTGTTACTAATAGCCCTATTCTGGTCCTATAGATAAAGAACCTTTTAATGCTTTACTTTGCAGGAAGTGAAAATTCTCATCCTTATTTAAGATAAAATGTCAGTGGTTACTGAAAGTACATGTGAGCTTTCAGTTAACAATTTATTATTGGAGTGGGGTTCACTACAAATTTTCCAGGATCCAATTTATTTTTAGCAAATTTTATCCAACAGCTATGATTCCTGTTGTGTTTCTTGCTGCCTTAATAGTCTATATACCAAATATGTTGCTTCAACACATAACAGGAAAAAGGTGCTAAAGTGCTACAGAACTTATTTCTTTTAACATCAGTATCTGCTTCAGCTAATTAAATGCACAGTTCTCAGATCTGCAAAGCTAAATCGAACTTCATGAGTACATTCAGTGTACCACACAGCAACGTGATCCTCTGTGATATATCTCACATATCAGCTTTTGTCTGAAATAGCAAAGAAAGAGTACATAACACATTGGAGATCTGAGAGATCCAGCAACACCTTCCTTCATGATTAAATACCAGTACTGGTCACCAGGGGCTTTTTTGGACATTATTCTCTCCTCCAGACTTTCACTGTTGTATCAATGAATTCTACTCGTTTCCTTTGCAAATCAATAGGCCCAACAGAACTACCATTGAGAAGTCTCTATCTGTGTGGCACAGATTTTTGAACAAGCTAAGACAATATTGAACAGGTCCCAGTTTCTCTAATACTTTAATTGTCAATCATTCCCCAGAAGACATGACAAAATCTCTTTAGTGCCTATATACCTATACACTTATTATAACCCTGAAATTATTACAAGCTACAATAAATAGCCCATTCCTGGACTCTACAGGTGCAATATTCCTAAACTGTTCTTTTCAAACACAGTCATGTTAGACAACACCCAGAACAGCATTTAGCTAGTTTGACTATCCTTGCTGGCAAAGCTGGAGTGAGTCTTCTGATGAAAAGAAACAAAAAAAAAAACCTGTAAAGCCAGGACCAGACAATGAAAAATCTGAAAGTTAGTCAAAGAAAACACCTATTTGTCCAATAAAGCTATTGGACTATTTAAGAAGCTGTGTCAAATATTCCCCATTGCAGAAAGGGAAGACTCACTCACTGGAGAATTCTTTCCTATTATCCTACATTCCTATCTTGGAGAGAAGAGAGCAGATTCAATACCTTTTTGATTGCAACAAAAGATCTTTTTAGTCAACAAACATAGAAAAAAATTTCTTACAGAGGATTCAGATGTAATTCTGAGATAATCCCATGTCCAATGTCACCCTAGGAGCAGTACTGCATCTATGACTATGGTCATCAAATAATATTCCAATATCTCATCCTTACATTAGTTTTTGCTTTACCACTTCAAAACTTCTTGGAATATTTTTCTCTCCTTGGCTGCAAATGATTAAATGCAAATTTTGAACAGTCTTGGAATATTAACAGGCAGAAATATATTCACTCACCAAAGGATGAAGGCTTATTACTTCAGATTATTTTTTGGAGGGAAAGTGCTGAAAAGTCATGGTTTCAGTTTAAACACTGAAAATACTTTAGTTTTAATCACTGCAACTGTTTTTTTTGCTTATTGTTTAGGCACTTTAAAAAATAAAATTAAAAAAAATCCCTGAAATTCCAAAAGATTTTTAGGACTGAAAAATTTATTATGTTCCATGTCACTGCTGTAATACATATATCTTCCTTTACTTTCTATCAGATTTTAGGAAGATCTGTTCTCCAATCTGGTCAATATATGAAAAGTGTTCACCAAAGAAATACTTCTTAGTACACAGAGATCTGTACTTAGATTGGGGTGATAAATCAACAAGATGCAATGCAGCTTTGTATTGAAAGACATGAATTTTGCTATAATCAGATATATAGTCTCTTCTATACCTGTTCAAGAATTTGCTGAAAGCTGCTTGCAAATGCCATGAATATTATTATGGCTTACAAAAAACAAAGCATGAGAAAAATTACATGGGAACAAAAATAGCAGAAACAGATTATTTTTTTAATTGTGCAGTATTCTGCTGATTAACATTTCCCAGAATTAATCTGACTGTAAGTTTATGCTGTGTTTCAAATCCAGCTATTCCTAAATGTATGTATCAAGCCTTATTGCTGACACTTCACTTCTTTTGGCCTGCCAGAAGATTACATCTTCACCATGGTTTCACCACTGGCAAGAAGCCTAGGAGAGAAGTTTGCAGATGGAAAGGGATGGAGAAATTCCCAAATAATCTGTTCCATTCTGGTCAGGCTCTTATACCTTGCCCACCAACCACTGCATTAGGGACCTTGCTGAGCTGATACATAGTGGCTCTGCTTGCAAAGCACAAACTTTTGGGTCTGAAAAATGATGGATGAGCATTAGGTTTTGGTTCAGTTACAGGTCTGAGAAAAATTCAGAGCAGTTTTCATTTTATCAGAATGAATTCACCCATACCTAATATAGAGCTGGCAAGGTATTTTTTGCAACTTTAGAATACTGTTGCATAAGCATAGTGACTAAATGATAAATGTCTCTAATGGGGATAGAGTAATGGGCTTGAACTACTGTAGACAATTCTGCTAGAACTGCTGTTCATCACTCACAGTACTGCTCACTGCAGCTTTGTAGGGTAGTAGAAAGCCAGACATTCTTATCCCACCTACCCCACTCCTGCCCCATGCTCCCTGAAATGCTGCCATAGGGAGTGTTACAGGCTGGAGATGTATATTAGAGTGCTGCATTCGAATTTACCCCATCACCCTGAACTACTTATGCTAACCTGAACATCTTTTTGTCCACAGTTTATTGATGTTCTGCACTAAAATTACTTGTAAAAAAAAGGCCTTGATTATTGATGATGCAAATATATCTCTTCATTATTAAGTGAATTACAATTAGCTTGGATTTTAACATCTATTCAAAATTATAGCAGAGGGCAACTTGCAGCAGAAAAAGGGTTGTAAGCTTTCCACTTACCAATTAATTCTATTATCAAATGCTGAGAAAAAAAATGTGCCTGCCAGCTGTGGCTTTATTGTGTTTTCCCAGAACTAATAATGGGAAAGCTGTGAAAGTTTTTCTTTTATTACTTTTTTTTTGTGTCTGTGTATGTATTAGCCAACAATAACAACCAAAAACACATTCTTTTTTTCCCACAGAAGTATTTTTCAGAAGGTGATCTAAACAGAACAGTAGTGTTAGAATAATTAAAATTAGGAACCTCAATTTTAAGCTGAAATTTTGTTCCTGCTAAGCACTTCTGAGGTATCATGAGCAGTAATTTCCCAGTCATATAGATGCAAAGATAATGTGAACTGGTTTGGATGAGTTACAGTGCAGTCCAGAACAAACTCATTCAGCCATCTAGAGCTGGTGTTTTCCTACCTTTGCATCAAGGACTACACAGTAAGTCTCACTGCAATTCTGCTATATTTTAGTTGACCATAGACAATTTTGAATGAAAGAAAATCTTCTGCTTGCTTCTTCTGTAGTCTTTTTTATGATTTTCCAGCTATGTACTGTTAAGGAGCATGTCAGTGGCAACAATTTGTTTCTAATTGAGATGGCAATATCAAAACCATTTATTTGAAATCCTTCAGATATTAATCAAACTTTATAAAGCTCTGATAGTTTTTTCCTTCTTGCATCTCTATTAAATGGATCAAAATTCTGAGGTCTCAGTCACTCCTGTTATTTTATCATCTTATGACTGAACAAATAATTTTAACCAATTTTATTTCCATAGTTTCTTCACAGGATTGATTTTATTTCTGCCTCCTAATCTGTGGATTTTATTTCACCAAAACCCTGAATTTAATTTAACTGAGTTCCTGGTTTAACAAACTGGAAAGGACTACTTGCTTCTCTAGGTAAGGCCTTAGGTAAAGAAATAATGAAAATACTTTTTTCAGCTCCTTTTCCACCTGGTGAATTTCTTCACTGAAAGCATAATTAGACTGTGGAACTCACAGAGGTGGGGTGCCAGCTAGGCAAATTCAACTAAGGTTTTATAGAATAACAATGTCCAACCTTGCCTACTGCTAAGAGAAAAAAAGAAATGTAACAAGAAAACTTAATGCTTTATAGCTTGAGATGACTTTATGTGAGAGGATTAGAATATTAGAATTAGAACCCAAACATCCTCCCGAAAATTATTAGCATTTCGTGTGATTTCTAGTATATTCTTCTGAATCATCTGATATTGACCCTCTCACCACAAGGATAATAAAACAGATTTTTTTAACCAGCAAAGGGAAATATGACCAAATATAGCAATTCTATGGAAGCAAGATTTATGACATATGTTGTAGATATTTTAGTGACCTATAGTAATAGTGCAGGGTGGTAGTGGTAACTCATAGACCACAATATTTTAATTTATTATATTTAATTTTTTGATTTTAATATAAAAATTATATATTATTATTTTTTTATTATTTAAAGCTGTTGAGCTTTTATTTCTGATCAATATAGAAGAATATTTAGATGTGCCTTCCTTGTTAGCATCCCCTGATATTTGAGAGACCCTTGAACCATATTGATTACCTGCACACTGCTTTTGTCCTCTGTAAACAGAAGTCATTTCAGTTGATTTTGTTCCTGGTATCCCTTGAGAACTCAGCAGTCACTCACATAACAGGTCTGAGTATTCTAAATACAACACTCAAGGTCTGATATTCAGGAAATATTTGTTTTCACAAAATATACATTTGTTTTATAGCACAGTATTGAATAGCATGGGCCTCTCCCTAGAGAAACTAGTCACAAAATCCAGCTTGAGTCTGTCTTCTCTAAATGCAAATTTTCATGTACATGTGCAGTAGAAACATATTCTTAGGTCAGAAGATAGTATTTCTTCTATAACTTTGGCCATCAAGAAGAAGCATCTTGGAGGAATAATGCCTAATTATTCTAGACTACATGTATTGACTTTGCATGGCCAGATTTTGGTAGCTGGGGGGCCACACGGGTTGCTTCTGTGATAACCTGCCAGAAGCTTCCCCCATGTCTGACAGAATCAATGCCAGATGGCTTCAACTCTGACCCACCATGGGCCAAGGCCAAGTCCATCAGAAGTGGCAGTAATAAGGTAATGTGTTATCTGTGATAACATATTCAAAAAGGATAACAAGTGACTGTGCAGTTGTCACTGAGCTCAAAGACGAGGCAGGTGTGAATGTGTAAAAGCAGTAGGGCTGCAGATCCCAGTCAGTGCAGAAGGAAAGGGAAGAGGTGCTCCAGGTGTCAGAACTGAGATTCCTCTGCAGCCCACGGCGCAGCCCACGGTGAGGCAGCTGTGCCCCTGCAGCCCACGGGGACACAGAGATCCACCCACAGCCTGTGCAGGTCCCCACAATGGAGCAGGGAGATGCCCAAAAGAAAGCTGTGACCCCATGGGAAGCCCAAGGTTGGTAAACAGAGTGATCTTTCCCTGCCCTTATCTCAACCAATGGGCCTTCCATCATAGTTTTTCTTTTCTCTGTCCAGTTGCAGATGTGGATCCAGCCAAGGTCAAACCCCCAGAAAATGCAATAATTACCTTGGTTCCATGACAATACAATTTCTTCAGCTGCTCCCTTGAAACTTTGTTGCATAGTTTGCAGATAAAGTGTCTCTGACCTGGTCTGATGAAATAAACTTCAGAACTCATGAGGCTTTATGCTCATTTGGAATAATTTTGCTTTACAACTGTGATTTTTATTTTTTTTTGCCATCGTTTTACAAACATATCTGGCCCAGAAATGGGACAAGGGTTTTGAAACAGAAACCTTTGTATATCCAGGCAATAACACATGCTCACACCTTATACACCCAAAGGATTATATTTTTATAAAGCTCTAATTTCACAATATCTGAATAAAAAACATCACGACATCACTGCTGCATGGATGGAATAATGTTTGTAAAACCAAAATGTGCTCCTTAGTTCCACTCTGTGATAACCTGTTCAGCCAGGGACCCTGAGTGCTCACAAGGCTAGAGGTAGGTCCATATCTGGGACAGGCTCTATTGCCAAATCACCTTCCCACCAAATCTGCTGGCATCTGGGCTCCCAGGGAAGCCTGCCCTTCCTCTTGGGGCAGCTCTGTGAGCAGCACGCAACGCTCTGTGTCCAAACCTGTAACAAGAGCTGAGCTAGAGCTAAGCTCTTAGGAAGTCCCAGAGAGAATTCCTGTCAGATATATAAAACTGCTCATTTCATTCAGGCTCTACTGTTTTTTTCACATGCTCATTACAGATAGAATGTAGGAGAATAATTTAAATTATAAGCAAAGCTATTATTCTTGTATATAGCCCATAGTAAATTTCTATTAAAAGACTTTGATTATTCAGTTGGTTGGGTACTTATAAAGCATGTTCTAGAATCTCAGTAGGAAGAAACTTGCAGCTTTTTCTGTAGCAGATTTTATCTTTCCTGTCCAGACAAGAGGAAATGGAGGGATATTTGTAAAGAGAAACTTCAACAGACATCATTCCTCAAAAAAGGCTTTTATAAAGTTTTGCAGAGCAAGTGAGATGGTGCATGTTCCAGCCTTTTGATTTCTCAGAGAGTAATGAGTGGGGAATAAAAAATAATAAGACAAAAACACAATAAAAGGAAAATTTTAAAGAAAAAAATTAGAGACTCAGGACCGATTTACTGTAACCATAGAGAAATGAAGATTGTGAATGCAATGGATTTGATAGTAAAAACAACAACAAAAAAATTTATTAGAACTGTAATAAAAGAGAATGTATTAGAACTGATATAAAAGAGAATGTATTACAAAATGAGATAAAAGCTATTATAAAATGCTCTCAAAATGCCTTCAAAGCTCTATGTTTTCCTACTTACTTCCCCAAAATTTAAGAGTGCCTAGTGTTTCCTTTCCAGCCAAAAATCTGAAAAATTAGTATTTTTACTAGATTTTAAATAGGAGCAAGATCTAATAGTTTACTAATTAATTGAGCATATTCCTTTCCCAATTCCTCTACTGCATCTCCTTCTGCAAGGACAATCCACTAAATGGTATTACTGTAGAGCCATGAAATTCCTTAAATGATATTATAAAGATAATAAACTGCTGAAAACTCCAAAATAATATATTCAAATTTATTCACATAGTCTTAATCATTAAAATTGTGTTAGAACTAAACATTTTGAAAAACACTCCTCTTAAATAGCACATTTTCACATATCTGATAACGTTGCTGTCTATCTATATTTGCAGTTTGTGTGTGACTTGTTGAAGGAAAGCAGAAATAGATCTCCTTGTCTTTTCTTCATCTTAGATTGTTCTGCTGATTTAAGGGTGTGATTTCCATGTGCTTTGCTCTCAAAGTACACCTGCAACTCAACAGAATATGTCTTTCCTATAGATTAGATTCCAGTGACCACAGTGACCACAGAAATTGTATGGTTCATTTCAGACAGGGAAATATCCTGCTCCAGCAATCCAATCACCTGCATCATATTTCTTTACCAGTATTCCACAAAAGTCTTGCTGCAAAGAGAGGAAAAAGTGTGCTTCATTAATTTTTTTTTTAAATTACCCCATCTTTAACCCGAAATAGGCAGAAGCTGCACAAGTAGGAAAAATGCATTTGCTTTACTTTAGATAAATTGGTTTCCCCCGCCCAGCCAGACTCTTAAAAAAAAAAAAAAAAAAGCACACTTTCATTTGTTGAACATGATTAAGCTTAGAATAGTATTTTTTGTTTATTTACAAACCAGATGTTCTGTCACACCATCCTTGTAGCACCTCTGGAGTATGCTTACCTGTGTTATATTGGCGTGCCCTCAAAATAAGAGTTCAGTGTCATCACACCTCACAGTACTATTTTCAATAGATAATATCAATTCTGGAAGTTCGTGAACACTGAAACAAAACAGTCCTATATCTTACCACCTTTTGTCACTATCTAGAAATTTTGCCATGGTGTCACAGATAAAGTGAATGCACTAAAGAACACACTAGAGGTTCAATAAAAATTAAATATATAAATAAAAAAAAAATTCCTTTATCAAGCTTACAATTTATTTTTAAACTGAATGACAAAAGTCATCTCTCATAAACCTATGATTAGTCTAGGTGGTTTTTACAATATGTTTGATTTTTGTCAGCTACTTCATTCCTACTTACTCATGGAACTTCACTGTAAATTGCTAAAAAGCCTGCAATTGCTGCCAATGCCTTTCTCCTGTTAGGTCATCTTTTGTAACAATAAAGGAACCAAAGTTTTATGTAGCCACACTGATCTAAATTTTACTAAATGTTAATTTTAACAGTCAAGCAATTCTACATAATGAGATCCTATCTCTAAAAGTAACTTTCTTTTCTGACAGTCACCAAGGTACTGAAAAATTTCTTTGTCATTGATTTTGGGTTTGATTCTTTAATGGGCAGATATTTTGGTTGAAGGTCTTGCATCTCCCAGAGCAGCAAAGGGAGGGAAATTATGACTTAATATGTTGGAAGGTTGATGACAAATGTATTAAATATTTGTTAATACCCTGCTTTTAAATTCTAAACCAAGCACCTGTCATGGACCAGCACTGGAGACCAGAGATTGGGTCCAACCCAGGTGAACTGACCCAGTTTAAAGTGGTCAAAATTGTAATGTGCTTTTTGGTATAGATAAGGAAGCATTATTATGCACTAGTTAATCTACACTTAATTTATTTTAGCCCAAAGGAAAATCTAGAGGCAGGCCACCTATATTTATATAAAGACAGCACTTTTCCTCAAATCTTCAATGCAGCAAATGTTAGGATTTATTAATATGCTGAGAAATGTATTTGCATTATATTCTATAAAACAATCATAATCTCCGCTGGGTTAAAGTAATTTAAAAGCTACTGCTTTATAAAATAGTTTTACAGACTTATTAAAGTAATTAAATATCTCTATAAGAGAGATAGAATTGCTCTTGCACTGCAGTCTGAAGCATTTTATAGCTGTATTCTTTAACAAGACTAGTGCTTTAAATAAATTATATCCTGTTATAATGATCTTTTTACTAAAATACATGATTTGTGGCATTTCTGTGAGGCAATTAATTGAATCATTTCAGCACAGACTCCATGCATTCCACATACTGTATACGTGTATGTGAGAAACAAACCACACCTTTATGAAGCATTTTTAAATTATTTCACTTCTGCCATAAATCATTTAATGGCTCTTAGTTTGAGTAATTACTGTTGATTGGTTCTGTGTGTTTTTTTACTTAATAGATTATGCTTTCCTAATTGGCCAAGATTTTACTAACAAATTACAAAAGGATAAGAGGAGGATGGGTAGTACAACTAGCAGGTTTAATATAAGTGGTATCCTGAACTCAGTTAATTTATCCAAACAGTAGCATTTGAAATGACATCTGGTTGATACAGTGAAAAGTGCTTCTATAATCCTAAAATGTTCTTTAACTAATCTGCTTGTGCTTCTAAGATATGTATTTTTAATTACTGTTATTATTTGAAATAAAACACAGTTGGTTAAAAAAGTCTGCAGCAACTGGTATCTTTGGGGTGTAGTGCCCTTACAAGGTTTTTAATTTAATTTGGAATTCTTGCTCATTAAAGTATTTTGGGGACATACTGTGATTCAATTTTCTGTCTTGAGGAGAAAAGCAAACTTGTGGCTACATTGTTCTTGGAGCAGATCAGAGAACTTGCTATGACACTTAGGGTTGGTGTGGTCAGGGATGCTATTCTACTGTATTCCCTGTAAGATCCATTTGCATCTTTTTTAGATATGGTCATATTTAGATATGGTCAAATTGCATATTTGGTTACCCTGGCAAGAGGGTAACAACAGTATTTTTTTAATATTCCTCCCAGATATCAAATGGCACTACCCCATGGAGTAGGCTTTCTTAGTAGTTCTAGAGATTGTATTTGCCTCAGAAATTAGAATGGTAGAAAAATCCTGACTTTTATTCCCTTCTAAGTATTGAACAGATGCATTTGAAATAGTTTACTGGCTCTAAAACATTTTTTTTTAATTCTAGTTTATACTAAGCATATGTAAAACAGTGCCTGTAATTGAAACAAACTCAAGAAAGCTTTAAGCTCAGATCCTGCTGGCTGTTGATATGGAATGGACAGGTCTCAGCTCATATTGACAAAGTCATCCAAAAACCAGGCCATATTTAGGATAGAAGCAGCAGCCCTACCACATCTATATCATGTGGCAATACAAAGTTACTGGAAAAGTTCTTTATATACTTTGTTTCTTAAATCCTTGACTTATTTTTAAGAAAGGATTTTCAAGATGCAGAAAATTATTGGAAAATAAAATTTAATAGGTGAAATTTAAATCTGAACCCTGCAGAATTCTTCCCTGCTACCAGTTTTAAAAGGAGTGTATAATGTTTCAAATTAATTTATTGAAAAATTAGCAAAAATTCATAGAGTATATCTATCTCTCATTTAAGCAAAAATCTCTCATTTCAATAAAAATAATGTCCCTTTTCAACAGGGAGATGGACTGGCCAGAAATCAAAGCATCAGTCTTTGTGCTACACTTCTGGCCTTGTTTTCTGTTTGCTATTTTCTCCCCAAGAGCAGACTTTAGATAAATCACTTAGGACTTTCGTGATCTATCAGATGCTGAGTAGGGCTTCAAAAAGCAGGGAAGTATGAATAGGTATTTTATAACTACAATAGTTATAAAATTAGTCCTATGTTCCCATTGTCTTCAATTATACTTAAGAACGCACTAAGGGCAGATCAGATCAAGACTGTCTCATGTTCATCCTCTACTCCAGTGGGTATCACCCATCACCTTAAATATCACATGGTAGTGGATACCATAAATACCATATCTGGTGTAGGACCTTGTTCCTAGGCAGGCTTCTTCGCACCTTGTAGGATTTCAGGGTGCCCTTTAAAGAGAGAAGAAAGAGCTGCCTCTTCAAATGCAGCACTGCTAGCACTGCTGTCCCTACCTCAGAGAGGAGCTTCCCTGAGCAGTCCTGTGTGGAGCTGTGTCCTTCCAATCCCTGCCATGGAGGTTATTTTTAGATACTGAGACCAGAGAGTTTCGGACCAAGGACGTCTCACTCCACCTACCAATCTCCCAGGACCTGCTCATTTGTAAGGTTCTGAGAATTCTAAGTCTGTGATCTCACATAACCGGACTATCCAGAACAGGGACTACAGTCCAAATAGGAAACTTGGCTCAGGATTTCTGATTACTTCTTTGTGTACAGGTAACTGCTTAGTGTTACCCAACAAAGTTGGTGTGTGACTTGTTCAACACTTGTTCTTATTTTAGGGCTCTTTACTGTATTGTAGTTTTTAGAAATAATTACAGGCTAATATTGTAATTATAGACTTTTCAATTTTAATTTATTTTCATGGCAACAGCTCTAGTGAGGGTTTCTTTTTTAAAAAAACAGATACAAATTATAATTAAAATAATGTGCAATTTAGAGGAATCTGTGCAAATAGATCAGTAAAACAACAAGTTAATAGCACAAATAAAAAAGCAGGTATTGAATAAACCCTCCACACTTGAAAGAAGGTAAAAAAAAAAAACCAACAACAAGAAAAAACCAAATTTTTCCCACCAAAGGTTTCAATATTTGGACATAAGTGGATCTGTGCAAACAAGCAACTCAGCACCCTCACCTTTCACAAAACTAAAATATTGGGCAGCACCAGGTGGTATCAGGCCCGTAATCCCTTTTTTACTCATTCTTCCAGGATCCCTTCCTTTAAGGAATTGCAACTCAGTAATGACAGTGGAATACCAAGAAACAAACAAAATTGCTTCCCTGAACAAAAAATAGCTAGAAAATAGCTAGCATGGGAAATCTTCCACAAGCTTAACATCTCCTGCATATATATTGCATCCTCCATTCAGAAAAGATGTGTGTGCTTGGGTTTGGGTCGTTTGTCACAAGACTTTGCTCAGAGACACAAATTGCATTTGCTGTAGCCTGTCTGAAGCCATGTTTTCATTGAGTGTACAGAGAGTCAAAACTGACCAGTCCTGAACAGTGGCACAAATCACACACACCTGGACACAGCTGGGCTGGATAGGATGGGAGTCACTGCATCAGCCAGCCACAGATACAACTCCTCCATGTGCCAACCACCGGCCTTTGGAGATCGTGTTATTTCAAGATGGATCACTGAGGACATTTAACTTTTAACTCTGAGTGACTTCTGCCCATGAAAGGCCATACCAAAAAAACTGCTCTTCCAAACCCTGTGCGTACTTGAAGGTATAAATTTTATTCAATAGTCTAGCTTGAGTTTCATATCTTAAAAGGCTGGAACCACAAAGAGGACTTTCACCTTTTATATTTGGCTAATGCTAATTCTTTTTCTCTCTGGTGGTTCTTGTTCCATTACCTATACTACTACAGAAAATATTCCATTAAGATTGTAAGTGATGGGACTAACATCTTGTGTATTTGATGTTCTTTCTGTAGAATGGTTTTCTGCACACAAGTTATCCAAAGCACACTATGTCAGCATCCACCCATCTTCCACACTCATGAAAAATGACCATGTCTCCTCATGCTCATAAAAAATGAATAAACAAATGGTTTCTAGGCTGAACTTCCCTTCCAATATTCTGTAGGTATTGATATTCAATACACACTACATAATTTGATTTTAAAAATATCAACTAAAATGACATAAAAGGTACATTGAAACCATCCAACTGAAAAAGTATTTTCTTTGTAGAAATAATTGTGTGATCGTTGCAAGACATGAAAGATTGCATTATAAAAATGATTTTACATTAAATGATAAGACTTTCAGTTCTTTGTAGACTTAACAAATTATTAATATTATATACAAATTTCAATTTTATCTCAAAAATGCAAGCAAATCTAGTGTGCCAGAGGAAGTTATCTCCCAACACATGATAATATTATACACAGGTTTAGGGAAGAAATTAAAAATAACAGTGAATTGAAACAAGGGAATTTAGGTAGGCAGAACATAATTACCCAAGCTGGAATTTGGCCAAGACACTGGGGCTAACACTTTTTCTTTTTTGAAAAGTGCCAGGAGATCTGTAATGAGAACAAGTACCCAGGGATCTCTAATGAGAACAAGGTCGGGACCTTTATTTGATATCTCAGCTGAAACACAGCAATCTCAGCAGCACTATACTACCTAACACAAGGCTGGGGCAAAAGTTCAAATCTGACTCGGAAGAAGAGTGACACCAACAACATCACTGCCACCTTCTTCTTTCATACTTTGTTCTCCATGGTTTGCTCCCACTCCACAGCTTAGCAAAGTGCTGTTTGTCAGGTGGTGCAGAACATAGGGAAATTGCTATTTCTTTCTAAATTGTATTTGGCTCAGCTTTCATTGTCCCCATTTGGTATTTTCTGCTGGGTAAATCTGTCAATGGGTACTGGCTGACTATGAATGGTGAACTAACCAAGGACAGTAAAGGGTCTACTCTTGACATGAGAGAACATAATTATGACCAGAATCACAAATGCAGAAAGTATATCATTCTAGTAATTTTAATCATTTTCATTTGTTAGTAGAGACCTTAAAATAGTTTTGCAATTACATTTTTAGGTAGTTAGAAGAGTCTTTTCTATTTAGTGTAACATTTTAACATCTGTTTTGTCAGTCCAAATGCTATCTTTCTGACCTCTCCTTTTCTTTGGGGTAAAAAAGAGAGAATTTGGCTATTACTGGTACCCTTTCCATTGTTCAAGTACATTATAGTTTGTTTGCATATTGTGATATAACAACTTCCAAAACAGCTCCAAAAAAACCAAAAAAATTAAAAAGTTAGCATAATTTTCAAATGGTACTGAACTAAAACCCCACACATTAACAAATATCCCAGTTGTCAGAGGCACCGAGAACACTCAGATACTGTTTATTTTGGTTTATTCCCACTGATGGCACATGATCATATGCTAAAAATGTGCTTGGCAGGATTAGGCCCCAAGCTGAAACAAACTAATTTAAAGACATTTCAACAGTATTCACAAGGGCAGCAAATATAAGCATAGGCACTTGCACTCTTATTGGTCTTGCATTTATTCTAGGTCAACAACAAACACAGCTGTTCCCAAATGGTCCATGACTTTCTCAGCCAGAGAACACAGTCCTGGTTTGATTGATCAAGAAACAAAAAATTCAGTGTTGCAGGTAGCAAAGTGTGTTCTTCTGCTCCAAATACTACATGTATCACAATAAGAAAGGCTTAATTGAGCTTATTAAAATATTCTTTTTTTATACCCTTTTCTGTTCACTGGCTACAAGACTGCGAGTTGATCCTCAAAATTTCACCAGAGGGTATCCCTGATTTTCTGCACCAGCCATAAAAACAGATTTCTCCAGACAGACAAGCCACACTACTCATATCCTCTGTGGACATCACAATTGAATCAGTATGTTGATGCATTTAATTCACTGTAGTATAAAAGCATAATAACTTGCTTCATCTTTGACCTCTCTTCATGCCCAGCTGATCCTGAGGATCCTATTTCTGCATTATAAAAATTGTACACTCTCTTCCTTCAGATTAGCTTCTTTGACTTCAGGATCTTCCCTTGAGAAAAAACTGCACAACACAGACAAGTCAGAAAATCCAAGTCAGCCACAGCTTTCTTGGCATACCACGATGATTCCAAGTAAAGCTCATCAGGAATACAAAACGATTTGTGCAGAGTGTGTGATACTCTTGCAAAACACTTGGCTTGACATAGGAACATGAGAGAGAGAATGATTTGTCTCAAAGGTCTCATTTGCTGTGATATTTTAAATGATTGTATTTTATCTGATATCTTGACAACAATTTCATATCTTATCCTACCTGGTGAAGAACAATTACAAATTATTTTGAAAATTCAGCATTTCAAAGGCTTCAAAATCAAGGGATTCAAGTGGGATTCACAAGACAGAGAAAATGCTTGGTTTGGCAAAGAACTGGCATGTGACATGAGGAAAATTGGACATGGGAAAGACCACACAGCCACATTGCTACCTTCTCTTCACCTGACTACAAAAGCCATGTGGATGGCTGGAGTGGGATGGTGTCCAGCTTCCCACAACCACCTTCTCCCCTTGTATATCTGCCCCTGCACAAACAAGGTCCTTTATCCAAGAGGCAGTTCACTAAATTCAGACAACTGCCTGAAATCTATGTGACTTCATTTGTCTTGAATTTTGAGCCACTAAAGTTTTTTATTTGATCTTTTTATCCATACTATATACACATGTGTGTATATCTCCAGTTTAACTGGATTGTATAAATTAAAGTCTAAGTATTTAGATGTCTCAATGTCTTTATGTTAATATTTTTCAGCCTTTTTTCAGGCTGCACTGAGTACTTCGTTAGACACAAGGTGCATTATATTCAACTCATAAAAACATGATGCTCTTGGGCCAGAACAGCACCCAAATTTAACTGAGAAAGAACCTGTCCAATGACTGGAACAATTACTTGCACACCTGAACTATTACAGCTGACTTCATTAACAATGTCGGACACTCTCACTTGCAAGAAAACATCTCTCAGATCTGCATTCATATTCTCAGATTGTCCCTGAATAGGTTTAGATAGACAAATACTAGACTACATAAATAAATATTTATTTGTATTTTCTAAACACATGTGAAAGTTAAACCTGAAAATGTGAAGAGCTGTAATTTGAATAAGAAATGAAAAGCCCAAGGGAGTCCAGGATAATTAGGGAGCCAAAATGTCCATTAAAGTAAGGAGATGAAGAAATCTAAAAAAATATTTTCCTTTCTTTGTCAAAAACATGAAGAAAAAGCATAGTGTTGGGTGCACAAGACCAGCCCTTTCCCTGGGCTGAATCACAGCAGTTACACGTGACTGTCCAGCCAAAGAAGTTCAGAACACAGGAGGGTCCTGGGTCATGTCAGACCCGTGTCCCACTCAGCAGGACACCATCACTGCTGCCCTTTCAGCAGGGTGATGGGGGTGAATCCTGCCTTGCAGCTCGTCAGCCTATTCTGGTACAATGTGGTCTGTGATTCCTTGCCTTGTGCCTGACATCTTTCTCAGCTAGGTTTTGGATAGGTCCAAGACAATTTAGTTTCCAAGACTAGAGGCAGTAACCCAGCATTGCAGGTACCTCAGAAGATACCAAAAATGTTTGAAATATCCAGCAATAACTTAGCTAGTACTAAAAAATATCAACTTCACCCCATGGCAAGGTCTTTTACGCCTTTTGTATGAGCTGTTCAACCAGAGATAAGAACAAAACATGCATGGTTTTACCTGCCCTTACAAATACAAGATCAGTGACCAAAAAACCCCACTAGAGCTGAGTCCTGACATATCAGCATGATCATCCAAAGTTTCCTAAGAATTTCTTGCTATAATTTCTTGGATTAGCAATATCAGGCTAGAAGTCCTGAAAGAATAATGTGCAACAGCCTATTGCAGTGAAAAGATGAGAATATTTCAGAGGCTTCCAAAAGATTTTGCTGTGGTAATTTACAAAGGGTTAAAGGAAAAAAGAGATTGTATTTTATGGTCATTGCCTCACCCATTCTTTGTTAAGATACTGACTATGCCTCAATATGATAGAAAAGAAATTGAAGAGGCATTTGCTTGGCAGTGGGTCGAGAACAGCTGTGAAAATAAATGATGACTAGAGAGAGAGAGAGAAAATATATGAGGTACCAGTATGCCTTACTGTACTTTTAAATTTATGCTGCAGATGGTGGAGTGTTTTTAAATCTCAGCACTCTAAAATAACTAACCTGGCAGGTGCACACCTGGTGGACTTCTAAGGGGAGAGATCCAGCCATTATTATCATAGATGATCCAGTAGTTAAAGCTGAAGAACTGCATGGCCATGCAGTTTTGGTGGGATGTTTTATTTTTTCTTACTTGGATGCCAAAACAACATATCAAGCCACAGGCAGAGAACAGTCTGTGTAAAGATCCTACAAACATATACACATACTTGTCCATTTCCATGCATATTTCATGTGAGTATTTGGAGTTAATGGAAAAGTAGAACAGCCTTAGCATCTTTAAATTTCTTAAAAAGTTTTAATTTACTAGCTTTGGTATCTCATTATCAGAAGTAGTGATAACAGGAAGGAGACTCTACTTCCAGTTACAAAAAAAAATTTAAAATATCCCCCAACTGATGATTCTTTTCAACATCTGCCTCTTTTCTTTCCTTTCATAGAAAGCATGCATGAATAATCAGACCATGGTGCTACTGTTAATTGAAAAAATCATTAGTAAACTTCCAGGTGCTGTTTACTGTATAACCATTGTAATTTTCTATCCTAAAATCAGCATCTCACCAACATCATTGTCTGCCCTGGGGCACAGGGATTGTGCAGCTTTTACATTGTCAAAGGCAGTTGCAACCCCATTTGCTAGCAATGAAAGAAATGGATCCACACCTGCAGAGTTTGAGGCAATAATTCCTAATATTAGCCAGACCGCATGAGGAGAGGGCTTTTTTGCCAATCCTTTATGATTCAACACTTTACAATCCATTTGAAATCATTTAAATATTCTTTTATTTTGTTGCTCCTACCCCATGTTTATTCTTCCTTTCATTTCTCCCTTCTCCTGAAGCAGACCTACAAATAAAAGACAGTCATAGATCATACCATACCTATGCAGCTAAAGAAATGGAAGAATTGAAAACCACCTCTTTTTTCAGAGTATTAATTATTAGACCTATCCAAGAAAAGAGCAGAGAGATATTTTCAAATACAGGATGAGTAAGTACAGATGAAATCCAAAGCTCTTTTGAAAATAACACCTGGTTTCTACTCCCCCCCAAAAAGTTGTTTCAAAGTCAGAATTTAATCTCTGGGCCAGAACAAATTGTGTCTCCTTAGCCAAAATACAGACAGCAATATCTCAGCTGGTTCAAATCAGAATATTTTTCCTGACTTCAAAAAGATTGCACCTGTTTATGCCTACCTGGGCTGTGCCCTTCCATACTTTCAGTTATAACACACCAGCCTTCCACAAATCTCTGGCCCTCTCAAAAATTACTTTGGAATTGACGGGTTTATCTATGTTTGAAATGTCTCATAAATTGCCATCTTCAGTTTCCCCAAGAGACTCCTCTCAGAGCAATTCATTTAAAGAGAATTCAAACCATCTCAACCATAACATGTTGAGAAACTTCAAATAATACTGCCAATCCAGAATTTGCTAGAGATTAGATAGAGTAAATTAAATCTTTAATATCATATGTATAGCATTACTAGGCTAAAATTAATACTAAAACAACCATCACAATTATTTTTTTGCAAAAGATAATTCCTGGTGGGTTTAGCTCTGAGTAGATTTTCCTAAACTTGAATTTACAACTGGTTGTATAGAGAAAAGTACCTGTGTACACTTAATTAGATACAGCATAAAAACAGCCTATGTTCAACTTATGTGAACAGGTTTGTAACCCAGTGAAAATGCTGGGAAGGAATAAAAGTCACAGCACTGTAACCCAAGCAAAAGAGGAGAGACTGAGAAAAGAAAGCCAGAGGAGATTTTCAGAAAGAGCAAGAGGGGAGAAGACCAGTATAAAAAGCATACATTCTTGGGGCTTCTTTCAGTCTGATGTGCTTTAAAAAGAGCACTTTCAGCTAAGCATTTATTTAATGGCTCATGATTAAGATCAAGTAACTGGCACCTAAACCCTGCCAAACTTAAAGGCTGATACACTCTGAAGTGCTTTATTGAGCTGGAGCCCAAACAATACTGACTCAATTAGAAAGTAATTTTAAAACTCTGAAATATATCAGTGTCTGTAACAGATTGTATTGTCTTTCATAATGAAGAAGTTTCTGTATTTTCATCAAAGGAACAATCAATAGTCTGGTAACATTTTCATCAGGAATAGACATTTTTCTATGCTTGGTCTTGCCTTTCAAGAATTCATCCACATAAACTTTATTCTGATAACAAGAAAGTTGATCATATAAATATGTTATTTGAAAGTACATTTTAATTTCTAACAGTTTTCCTAATATACTATCTAAAAGATATGACTAAAATGCTCAAGACCTAGTGGTGGGGAGCTGTTATTCACTTCAGTGAAGACAGTGTTCCCACACTTCTCAGAGATGACATTTCTACTTAGGGAATTTTATTTGTGACCCCAAAACCTTCAAAAGACAATTCAAAAATTAAAAAAAATCAGAGTTGATTAGGTGGTTTTAAACAGATTTACATCCTGAATCATCTTAAGGCAAACACCAAGTATTTGTAAGTATTTGTTTTTACTTTTACCTTTTATTCAATGGTAAAATGTCTTTAAATATAGGCTGAGCTCATCTGGGAAGCCAGAGACCTCTGTACATCTGTGAAGGCTTTAATCTGACTTCTTAAGCTATTAGTCTGATTCCAAGCACTTTGAAGTAAATGGAAAAAAACTTTTACAGACATCAGTATCTTTGATTCAGAACCTTTGGGTCTTCAGAGGACATTTTTTTTTTTGCACAGATTGTCTATTGTGCTCTGTACCTGTAACATTGACTGTCTTTTGTATCACTAGAAATTAATTTAAAATCTTCTCCATAAATAATCTGCTATTTACAATTAGTAATACACAGTATCATTTTCCTCCTTGGCCTCCACATTGTATTGTTCCAGATACTCAACTGGAAGTTTTTAGTGGGTTTAATTTTCATAACTCTGTGAAGTTTGTTCCAAGATTTCCAGGTGTGTCTGATCACTGAGTTATTTGTCTTTAAATCTTTCAGGGTGAATTTTTGGTAGATGCCAACCTTGCATGTGTCTGTTAATTGATGCTCTGCTTTCACCCATGGCAATTGCACTTCATCAGCCTGCCAGACTCTGAAAGCTTGAGCCAAATTAAAAGCCCACTGCTAGAGCTTTACATTTGGTAATTTTAAACTTCCATGTTTAAGGCTGGCAAAATGTTTTGTGCTTCCCATCTTCAGCCTATCCAGAGAAAGAAAATGGATATGGTCTTAGTCACTGGCATATAAACTGCAAAAAACAATCTTGGAAATGCATAATTAATTTTTGGTGCTGAGATAATTCAAAATGTGAACTTGAACAGATCCTGGTGTCAGATGTCTTCTTTTATTTTTTGAGTTATGTTTACAAGTCTTATGACTTAAAAAATTTCCTTCTGAAAGTATTTTCCTATCTTCCATTCATTAAAAGGGACTGAAGGGGTCATATACTACACTTGAAAAACTTTTTATTTCAGACACTTTGTGTGGTAGCTTGATATCTGGGTGAAATCACATATCACTTTCAGAAAGACCAAATGTATGCAGGTATTTGGCCATAACTACACCATGCAGCAAAGCTAGCTGCCTTCATGAGATTCTCTTTTGTTTTAGACATCTTTTGCTATATCACAGTGTGTGGATGTCTGTATAATTGTGAATTGAGACAAAAATCGATATCTTGAAAAATACCTTGACCCAAGCCATAATAAACTTGATTTTTTTCTTGTGTGGATAAAATCTCAGGGAAAATGCTTATATTTGGATGTCTTCTACCCTTCATCATTCAGATATCACTTCTCCTACTACTTTTGGGAAAGGTTATTGTCTGTTACTGTGTAGGTGGTACAAGGATATAAATATTACTACTAATAATACATTTATGGCACTTCTTTATCCCACATAATTTAAGCAATCATCCAATATATAACTGCCAGGGCTCTGAGGGCACAGACAGCAGTGTCCCATCCCAGCCTCTCTGGGACCTCATTCCACCCTGCTCAGGACCTCACTGCAGCCTCCCAGCACCTTCAGTCCCCCTCCCAGCGATGGTGCAGCAGCGCTGATCTCAGGCCCCATCTCTTCCTCCATCTCCTTCTAGTCCAGGTTGGAGGCCCTTCCTGTGCTCTGGCCCTGATTCATGGCTTGCTGTGTTGAGTGTGTCAATGGATCCTGTTACCAGCCCCTTGGGACTGTGTCCTGTGGGTGAGGGCACAGCCAGTGCTGGGTCATCCTCAGATCCATCTCCACAACTCCAGCCCATGCTACTCCCCCACACAACTATAAAATATACTGTGGAGGTCTGATTTATGCATTCCCTGAACTGATCCTAAGTACAGGAAAACATACCAAAATTACCAAGCCACTTCACTAGGAATAACGCTACTCTATAGAGATGAGTTTTATAAGAAACTTATTTCTGCAATGATTTTTTTTTAAGTTATATTTTTAATTCACTGAGAAACTGGTAATGACACCCCCTGCAGGATGAACATGTTTGCAAAAGGTTTCTTGTCAGTTTTATTACTAAATTGTGTAAGGAACAGAAGAATGTTCTTTTTTGCACCTTAGGAAAACAACATTGACCTGATTCAGTCCATCTCATGAGACCTGAAGAATATAGTTAAGAATGTGGCAGCATTAGACTCCCCTACAGTCATTTTAAAAAGCTCCAAAAAGAGTTCGTAAGGCATTTCAACTCATTTTCCAAGGAGAGGTGTTTTGCAGGAGGAAGCTGTGTCCATCTGGACCATAGCCACCACTGTAATTGCAGTTTGCTGCAGAAAGCAGGTGGTGACTCTCAGAGGGCTCTGTTTGGTGGTGATCCCTCCACACTTTGATGACTTTCTCAGAGCACTGCTTGCATGAACTTTCATGAGACACACATAGTGAGGAGGTAGGTGCCAACTTTCACTGTCACTTCTGAGACATGAACCTGGGGCTGTCAAATAAGGTAGGAGGAGAGCAATTCAGGAAAAACAGCTGCCAGCAGAGTGTGCCTGACCTGTGCAACTCCCCTGGGCATGAAATTGTTCTGTTGCAGGCTGTGGATTGCAGCTGTGAAATGTTAGAGGTAACCAAATGCAGTGGCTCTGGCCCCCATGGGGATGCCCTCTTACCCCAGGGTCACTCCTGTCCCCATGGATGCAAGACTGCCACAGAAGCGAATCTCCAGGTCCAGCCAGTGGTAAGGCAGCTGGGTACCATATTCCCAGAAGGCACATAAGCACACAGACAGATGGCTGGCCCCACAGATCAGCACAGAGAACAGTACCTTTAACAACACCCATGCAAGCACAGACTCCACTCAACACACCAGAACAGCACAGAGGCTCAGTCCTGTTCATCTTCTCCAGCTATCTGGGTAGAAATCCACTGGTGGAGGATGTAGCCCCCAATCTGGATTTCACCAGAAGCTGTTCTTAGTCTCTGGAATGGGGATCACTGAGCCCCTTAGGTTGACAGCCTCTCATTCCAGTGGTTGGCACTGAGACCTCTCCTACCCACTAGGCAGTCCAACTTCAAGTAAGATTTAAACAATCCAAAAATTCCCTTCCCTCTTCAACCCATAATAATGCCACGTTCCTTTAGGCAATGGCAGTCTAGTTTGCGTGGCATTGCAGGGAGCATCTTGCACTGACTCCACTCAGCATTTGCAGGTGGGTTTGCTGTTGGTCACACCGTTCTCCTTGGATGGACTCAGGAATAGCTAATGTTTGCATACTTTCAAAGGAGGAATGGCCAGACTCATGAAGAATCAATTCATTAGAGATTAGCATATATATCCAGGTTAGGAAGCCCATGAGCTGTGTCTGAAGGCTAGGAGAGTAATATATAGGGTAGGAGAATGTCATATATACTTGTTTCATTCTTAAACTCGTCCCTTGATAGCTGCTTTTTGTTCCTGTCCTAAACAAGGCACAGGGGAGATGAATCTTCATTTTTGTCCAAGATGGCTGTTTTTGGAAGGCAATGCAGATCTGTCACCTTCTAATACAAAGGAAAGATTTGACTGAGATTGTAATGAGTATTCATCTCTGTCATGTCTTTCTCTACTTCAGTCCTGTTTCATGGGAAGATATTTCAAATGGCTACTGCAAATGAAATTACAGAATGGCAGGAAAGAGGATGGTCTCATTCATCACATAAAGATACTGGCAGAAGCAAAGAGGATCAGTGAGTCAAAGGGCAGGTTAGAAGCATAAACTGATTTGGTGAATATCTCCCATGTTGCAGATTTAAGACCAGCCATTAAAAGCTGTCATTTTTATGAGCTAGAATTTCTCCTCCAGCACATTATTTGCCATATTTTTTACAAATATTATTTTAGCCTTCTTTTACCTGAGGAAAGACCAAGACAATATGCAAACCAAGGTAAAGAAGAACAGGGAAAGTGAGTTACTCTGCAGCCTCTAGATCTTTTATCACAAGCTGCTTCTTCATTCAACGTGTCCTCTGTGCCTTTCTCCATAAAGCATTATGGTTTTGCTCTGAATTAAAACTAAAGTATTTGCTGTTTAATGTGTGAGGGCTTTTTTTGCAGATTATTTAAGGCACAATTTCTGTTTATAGTCCCAGGGTATAGTCTAATCACCTTTGTTTACCTCATATTCCTTTCCTAATTAACTGACAACCTATTAGCATACATTTTTTTATCCCAGGAGTATTAATTATACATAATTTATATCATAAGCATTTATTCCTTATCAGTCAGCTGAATAAAACATTTACCTGTTTATAGCTACTTGAGGTTAACACTTTTATACAAAAAACTCACCTGAGACTTCCAATCAAATTATCAGATTTTTAATTTTCTGTTACATAATGATACTGTATTAGTCATTGTAGTATTTTATTCCACTCTAGGCTAAACAATCATTTAGAGGAGCAGAGTGTTGGCAGCATTAATTAACCAATGATACATGCTCAGTTGAACAATAAGCTGCAAATAATAAAAATGCAAGATGAGATAATGTATAGACCTTCTGTGTTAATTGTATGCTGGAAAGCAGGACTAAACCCTACCCTCAGCTGTACACGTGCAGCTCAGTGAGAGCTGAGCAGCCAAGGGCAGGCTCTGGCTGACATGGCAGGACAGAACATTGTCACTCTCAGGCTGCAAAATTCATCATGTGGATTTTATCTTTGCCCACTAACACCCAGTCATTTCTGAATATAAACTGCAGAGCAACCAGGTGGAAAAAGGGGATATTCCATCACCTTAGGAAAATAAGCTGATAAAGACACTGTTGCAAGACACTTTGAATAAATAAAAATTAAAATTAAAATTACAAGAAAAAAAAAGAAAATTAAAAAAAAAAAGAAAAAAAAGTAAGCCTATAACATTATGTTCTTAAGGGACTGGATTCAATTAGTTTATCCCAAGGCCTATAATGCGTTTTTTATCCTGTTTGCCTCTGGTTTTTTGACTCCTGACCCTCTTACTTCCATTTTCTCCTGAATATTTAAGGATTTTTTTAATCCTTCTGGGGATTTCTGTACTACTCTCATGTTATTCACCTTTATTATTATTTTGTTATAGCATCCTTTTTCACATTTGATTTTTATTTTCCATGTGAATTCCATTCCTGTGTCACTGGACTTTTAACCCTCAGTCTCCAATATGTCTCACTGTATTTACTGTTTCTTTCTCCCCTTCTCTTTTGTTTCTGGCCTTCTCTCATATCACTGCCCCTGTACCCCTCTCTACCTCAACATAGTTCTCTATTTACTTAGCTCTTACTCAATTTACTGTTCATTATTCCCATGTTCTTTGTACAACAATTGTGCCTTAGAGTACTCTGGCCATGGAGCAGGCTCCATTGTACCAGGCACTATAGGAACACAAAGCAAACCATGTGCCTCTGACCCATGCAGCCAGATACAAGAGAGGAAACTAGAGGAGTCGATCCGTGGATCAAAAGAAAACCTTCTCCTTTGGCCCCAGCATATAGATCATTCCATTTACTTTAGAAGGGGGAGAATAAGGACAGTGTTGTTAAAAAAAAGAACTAGAAAAAAAGTCAAGAGTGGAAGCACATGAGTATTTTATGGGGAAAAAGTAAGAGAACAACACAGAAGAAAATCTGAAAAATGTGGGCCAGAAATGTTCATGGTGGATGATTTTCAAGGGCAAGAATCACATAAAAGTACATTGAAAAGACCATACAACATGCATAATTCACATTTCAAATGATAAATACATCTCATAATCTTCTGTCTTAGGGGCAGGATTCTTCTGATCAACTTAAACATCTAAAATCTGAGTTAGCTTCTTGTCAATCAACAAAGGGAGATTCTGGGCTGAAATTCATCACTAAAGTAAATGTCTAAAATAGCTAAGGCCAGCTGCATTCTAAAAATGTGTCCACCTTTCCTTTTTAACTGAAAATTATCCTGTCTACTTCAAATGTGGACTCTCTGAAGGCTTAAAGCTAGGAAAGAGGGATTCTGCAGGCATGTCCATCCTTGATAACAAACTGGTCTAAGCCCTGACTCTCAGGGGCAGTGAATGAACAGTGCTGAAACTGAAGCACACACAGCTAAACAACCCCCTTTCACAGAATCACAGAATCACAGAAGAGGATGAGTTGGAAGGGATCATCGAGTCCTAGTCCTGGCCCTGCATAGCAGAGGACTGCTCCAAGAGTCCCACCATGTAGCCAAGAGCATTGTCCAAATACTTCTTCAGCTCTGTCAGGCTTGGTGCTGTGACCACTTCCCTGAGCCTGTTCCAGTGCCCAACCACTCTCTGGGTGAAGAATCATTTACTAAAATCCAACATAACCCCCCAACTTGACTCAACTTCAGGCTATTCCCTCATGTCCTGTCACTGGTCACCAGAGAGGAGATATAGTGTCTGCCCCTTCCTTTCCCCTCACAAGGAAGTTGTAGCTGCAATGAGGACTCCTCTCAGTCTCGTCTTCTCCAGGCTGAACAGATCAAGTGACCTCAGCTGTTCCTCATACAGCTTCCCCTCAAGATCCTTCTACAATTTCATGGCTCACCATTGAATATTCCCTAATAGTTTAATATCTTTCTTACACTGTGGCACCCAGAACTGCCCCCAGCACTCAAGGTGAGGCTGCCCCAGTGCAGAGCAGAGCAGGACAATCCCCTCCTATGCCCAGCTGGTGATGCTGTGCCTGATGCACCACAGGACCCAGTTGTCCCTCTAGAGGAAGTCACAAGGTCAACTTTTCCAATTTCAGCTGCCTAAATTTAAGCATCTTGAGCTATAGCAAGGCCTTTAGGTGATTTAATTTTTACTGAGGTGAATCATATAAAGCAGCCAATATTAAAATCCAAGCTTGGCTTGCTGCTTGAGCAGGCAATGCTTCTGATCCAATACACAGAATATCAGAAATCTCAAATGGAGCAAACTGACTTGATCCCAGTCAGTGAACACAGTCATAGAATATAGGAATGATTTCTTCTCATTTGACTGTTTCCTAGTGTTCTGTATGTTCCAGAATCAAATCCCAATCTAAAAAACATTCCTGCAAATTAAACAGACTTTCAGAATTACGTCACAATATTAAGTATCTCAGGCTATATCTAATGTTGGGATGTGACTTTATATGGAGTATGAAGTATGACATTCTGTATGCTTTGATTGTATTTTATGACGCAAGTAATTTCATTGGTTTTAATCAGCTTCACTTAAGTTACTTGGAAAAATCATTTAATTCTTCTTGCTTTAAGAAAATAAACTGCCAAATCAGTATTTAGGTTACAAAGTCTAGAGGGAAATCTGTCCAAGAAATAAAAACTGCAGTTGTCACAGCAAATGATCAGCTAATAAGAGGCTGTCCACAAAATATATGCAGCAATTTGAACTGTCTTCAAAAGTCAAGAGAATGCTGTGCAATTCATTAATGTAGTATGAATACTGTAGTATGAATTTGTCATTTCTCTTAAAAAGGTAACTCCTGAAGTGACTCTGCTTAAGTGGAAATCTAAATGTCTCATAAAAAAACAGCAGCATTCTAGCCCTCACATTTGTGGCAAAAGTTGAATCACATCACAGAATGCAAATCAGAAAATAATTTTTTAAAAAACTTTTGAGTGTCATGATTACCGAGTGAATGAGGTTGATAATATTTCATGATCCCTGCCTCTGATAAGCATTTTTTACCTGGAAAATACTTTAGAAATCCATTACAAAAATGTAGCAAAATGCACAATTTTATTATAAATAGCCTGTTGGGCAAATTTAGTAAAGAAGGATAGTAGTACTCAATAGACACAACATAAAGGAAGGTGATGCTGCTCCATAGCCCACTGACTTTTCAGAAGAAAAGTTATGTTATATAAGTGACAGAGAAGATGAAGCCATGTAAATACTCTATCTTCATCCCTCAGTTTATTATTTGGCTGTTCAATGGATTATGAAGCCTGTGTATTTCAGGAATAACTAGAGAAGGCAATGCATGCTTAAAACATCCAGTTCCGGCTAACTGTTTTCAATGAAAAATAGTAGGAAATGTGGAAGCTTCCTTTACCCCTACTTTAGGACCTAGAGGTCCTGATCACCCACTTCCTATTACTCATCTCTTTATTTTTTTTTTGTTCATTCTTCCTTCCTTGTTCATGTTTTGTCCTCTTC
The DNA here is from genome assembly GCA_003676055.1 of Chloebia gouldiae. Taxonomy (NCBI): domain Eukaryota; kingdom Metazoa; phylum Chordata; class Aves; order Passeriformes; family Passeridae; genus Chloebia; species Chloebia gouldiae. The sequence continues at coordinate 12,315,853 of QUSF01000002.1, read as the reverse complement.
TTCCTCACTTATCTTTGCTTTCCATTCTTATATTTTCAGAGAGTGATTCTCAAGTCCTTTGGTGAATTGTTTTAAAATCCCTCAACACAACAATAGCTCTTCTCTCCCTACTATCTGCCTCTAGGATCTGGCAGCAGAGCAATCTAGATGAAACAATTGCTTTCAGTTATGCCCTTTTGGATTCTTTGATGCAGGAAGGGAATTCCAATAGCCACTGTGGAAGGTCCATGGACCTTTCCAATTCCCAGTGAAGAGACTTCTAAGCCTAATCCATCAGAAATCCTTGGCAGCTGCTGGTCCACAAATGTCTGGCTGTTCTACAGACCACATATGGTAGTGGATGCTTTGACAATGAGTGAGAGATCTCTTGTCCACATCAACTGTACAAAACTTAATTATTATTTCACATTGCCTCTTTCCCAGAAATAGTCAGCTACATGGAAGATAAAATAATATCCCTGGGAAAAGGATGATGGAAAGAGTAATTGGTCATTGCATACGCTACTTGAAGCAAGGGTAAAAATTCAGTTTTTAATCAACATTTTTTTCTACTATGTCCTACTCCATTTCATAATGATAGACAAAGGTGTATCTTTCCACCACTGTCTTGGTTTTTTGGGTTTTTTTTGTTTGTTTGTTTGTTTTTGTTGGTTTTTTTGTTTGGTTGTTTTTTTGGGGGTTTTTTTGTTGGTTTTTTTTTTGTGCAGCATTCTCTGGTATATATATTTTTGTGTTGTTCAAAGAGAAAACATATTTTGCTGTTTCTTGAAAAGTCAGACAATTTACACTGGGAATTTCTGCCTATCCTGATTTCTGTTCCAAAATCACTCAAATTGAGAGAGCTGAGTACTTTCCTTTGTATGAATGTATATAAAGCTAAACTGGGGTATTGTGAAAAACAGTTCACAAAGCCAGTGGAAAGCTATATATAAAATGATATTCTCATTTCAGATGAAGCCTGAGACAAAAAGGATATAGGTAAACACAGCTGCAACATTTTTAGGCATATAATCAAAGGCACAAAAAATATTGGAAAAATATGTAATTATTGTAATTAAAATGTGAACAGTATTGATGGAAAATATCTTTAAAGCATATAAAATCAAAACAAATCTTCTAACATTTGGGAATTTATTCTACAGCAAAGATATGCCAGAACAATAGTACCAGTTACCTACTTGCTTGTTATTGCTAGTAGAAGTTGAAACTTGAGAGAGGCAAGAAATGGAAGAAATGTTCCTCAGTTCTGCTTCCCTGAATCCTCTACTTTGCGAAAAAATGGGAAACTAGCATCAAAACAATAACAGAAGGGTATTTTTAAAATGTTCTGTGTTAAGACACTTGCCTTTCCATCTGCATCTCCAATGTCATTCCCTTCTTATGTTGTGTTTCTGTACCATTTTCTTTCCTTCCTTCTATTTAAGTCTTTTGATTCTGATCTTTTCCTTTTCCCTGTAGATATTTTCCCTTCATCTCTCTGTGAATGCCACAGCGAGTACACGATCAGATTTCATCTGGAGTTGCTTCCACTGGGTTTAAGCACAAGTGTAAAATGAAATTGATCTGTGGAAGACCCTTAAGCTTCCTGTGCAGTCTGTGGAGACTGGCAAACTCTCACCAGATGGAGTCACATTCCAAGCAGAAGCCAGACTAGACAGTTTGATGTTCCAAAAGATGCCATGACTGTGCAGGCAGCCTGAGACAGCCAGGCCACCTGAAAGAGGGCTCTATCAAGGCTTTATCATTCCATGGAAGACAACTTATGCCCCACAGAACTTTCCACTGCTTTGTCTTTCTTAGGTTCATGCTAATTTTTTTCCTAATAGATTTCACCAACAGTTTGTTCTCCAGGGCTCTTTTATTCAACAGGACCCCAATAACAATCTTCCATTCAACAGTCATAACAACAGGTGAGGAATAGTTTTGAAACCCAATGTGTTCTGTAGCATATATTGAACCAAAGACTAGGGTAGTCTAAGGACTAAAATGACTATACTATTCTACAGTCAACCCCTTGCCATGGCTCCAGTCATACTGGAATAAATCCAGCTACAGACCTGCTAAATCCCTATTCAAAGTGGGAAATGTTTCCACCATTATCAGTGGCCCGCAAGTACAGCTGAATGCAGACCATGTTCTGCTATTCAGCACAGACCTGGTCCTGCTCTTCATGCTCAGAGCATGTAAGCTCACGCTCTTACAGACCACCCTCCAGTCTATGCCTCAGGCTGTGAGGCATCAGTGGTCCTGAGTGTTATGTGAGGAGTGGAGTTACCTGCTCTAGAAAGTCAATGAAGTCCTAAAGCAGGATGTGAAGAGGTACTGATAGCTCCACAAATCAAAATAGCTGCCCTGTAATTGTTTGGAGAGATGGGTTTTTTTTCTGGGTTTTTATTCAGAAACTTTTTTTCTCAATTTATCATTTGGAGGGAGAGCTGACATCTTCCTTCCACAGAGAAACATTTAATTTTAAGATAACTTGCACATAATACTTTTCTTTTGCATTGCTTCAAAGAGAATGATTTCCCATTAAGATAAAGCAAGGATAAGCAGACTGTGGCCACTGAACAGAGTGTTCAGGCAGAGCAGAGCAGCAGTATAATGACATTAAGAGTTCAATTTTTAAAACATTCAAAAAATAAATTAAATTACAAAATGAATTTTTTTAAAAATGTTCAAAATTGTCTGAGCAGTACAGAGTCACTTGGAGGACCTTCACAAATGCAGAATAATTGGCTTCACCCACAGGCCTTAACTGCTCCAGCTGGACATTACCTGACCACTAAAGCCCTTTGGATGAGCCAGTAATGTTTAAATAATCCACATCCAGACACTATCTTACACCTTTCTTGGTGGACTGCATTGAAAATGCCTGGTACAATTAATTAACATTGGGACCAAAACCAGAGTCTCCAGCTTCCAAAACAAATGCTCAGTTATGTAGCCAAAAGCACAGCTCCAATGACATAAGCCAATTTACTCCCTGTTTTATTAAACTTCCACAGTGTTTAGAATCACTAAGTCACAGTAGGTCTGGCACTTCATGTTATGAACCTTGGTGAGCATTTCCTTACCCACCAAGCAGAAATGTAGCGTCTATTGCTAATTCTACTGTCTGAGGCATTTCTGTTTTACTGCAAATCATATGTAATGGTGTGAAATTTGGCAATATATGTAACATACATGCCTGGGCCCAATTAAGACATTAATCTGCCTGCATATGTAGATGTGTCTGCTTCCCTTCTAAAAGTTTGAGCATTATTTTGTGGTCTGTGTGTTTCTCATGTCACTGCCTGTGATCACTCTTAATAGACAGGTGGCTATAGCAAACTTTCCCTTGTAGCCAAAATTCACCCTCTCATTTACTTGCAGTCATCTGAAAGTTAAGTTTCAAACATGAGCAGATTTTCTGGTTTTCCTGTATATTCAGCAGACTGATGTAGACACCTCTAGGAGGCAATTTGTCCTGACAAAACTTAATTGTCAAGGAGGTCATATGCCCTGAGAGGTGTCTCATCTCTCTCTGCTGAACATTGATATAGTCTAAGCACTACTTTACAAATAATCAGACTTTTCAGATGGCACAAATCACCTGCGACTCATCCCATCTCTGCATGCTATTGGTTTGCAAATAATAGCTCAGCTTTGTAATTTCAGATTAGTTTTCCTTCTCTAAATAGGGAGTGATTGAAGAAGCTATGAAAAGTACATTTCATGATGCAATTTCAAAAATGTTCAAACGCTGTATACAATTTAAGGAGAACAACTGTCTTGGTTTAGGGCAAATTTGGGAGGAAACTTCAAAGGGGTCCCCATAGAAAGCAGATTCAAGTGGCCCCTGCCCAACTGTTTTGGGAAAAGATTGCTTTGAAGAAAAGTGAAAAAAAAATGTTTATTTAACAAGCAAAGTATTCACAAGCATAAAAAATGTCAATAATTTTAAACAATAAAATGTCTTGCTGTTCTGAAGAGAGGGCAAATTCAGAGAGGGTTCTTTTTGAGGGGTGTAGCTCGGCTTGCTCAGTCTCTTATCAGTCTCTCCTGCACTGTAAATGCCACGTCCTGGGCCCTGGTGGGCCACAGGTGTGAGCTCCAGGTGTTTTTCTGGGTATTCAGTCCAAAGCAAGGCTGAACAGTTCCAAGAAAAAGAAAAGCCCAACTATGGGTAAAATCTGGAGGTTTGCCAAAATTTACTGGTTTTTACTTTTCTGTGGATGTTCTTTACAGAAATAAGTTTTATTTAAATGCTTGTTGGACTCGATATAGACAGAGGTAAGACCTGCTTGTTGGCCTCTCTTAGCTCTACTCATTCCCTCGATGGGAAGTAATTGTTCCCTAGTCTCCACTGAGACTTTTGTCTTTATTCCTCTACCTTTTCACAAGACACAAGTATAAAGAGCATTTTTAAATGACATACAAGTATAAATTCCTTATAACTTTAAGGATCTTACAAGTGTAAATTGATCAAACTTGGAGCCTTAGAACCAGCTCCCCAGGGAAGTGGAGGAGTCACTATCCTTGGAAGTGTTCAAAAAATGAGTAGTCATGGCACTTTATGATATGGTTAAGTGGCCACAGTGGTCAAAGGCTGGAATTGGTGATCTGGGAGGCCTTTCCCAACCTTAATGATTCTATGATTCCATGAGAAGAGTGTAGCAAGGGAAGAACTCAACATTATGACTGGCATTAATTAGATTTCAACACCAACCCCTAGTCAACCTATGTTCCCTTTGCACCCCTTTAGCAGAGAAAAATGGGCACTTTCATAATGTGATTAATCTGATTTCCATTAGACTGAGATGAAACCTTGGCCTCTGTAGCAGCCAACTTTTCTCTTTTGTTGACAAGGAAGCTTATGGTGGCTAAATCAGCTGTAGAGATCTTAGAAACATTTCATCCAATCATCTAGTGGTCATGAGAAAAGATCAGCATGTTTCATATTTAATGACTTCCTAAATAGATTGAAGCAAATGAAAATCACAGTAGCCACAAAAAGGATTTTCTCAAACAGCGTGAATTAAGTTTCTACTATTCCTAACCAGATATTCATCTCACCAGACCAGACTACCTACTTTAGGGTGAGCTGAATAGTATTTTGCACTTCATTGACTAAATTGCTATTTAGGCTGCATTGCCCACTTACCAAATCCAACCTGTTGTCTAGTATTGCCTAACATAATTTTATATCAGTTTATTTATATCAAGAACATTGCAAGATGCAGTTTTCTGTTTGTAATACACAGATTAATACAAGAGCAATTTTTTTCACAAAGAATGAGCTGGTTCTTTGAATGTTTTAAATTATTAAAAAAATCATTCCACCCTCATAATGCGCTAGCCCTTTAAAGAACTCTTTCTAGACTTGCAGAGTAAAAATATGACTCTTAGTTCTCATATATTTAGAATTCTACAGGTTATTGAAACAGCTAAGCTGGAAATAATTGCGGTCAGCTGGCTTGCTGCAATAATTTCATTTTAGTTCATTTCTAGCTTGTACTTGTTTTTAAAGCATCTTGTTGTTTTAACATCTGTCGCTTTTGAGATATAATTATCACTTCAGATTTCTTTTTTATTTCAAAATAATCTTGAGCAACAGAGGTTATTTGTTTGTCCTCCTCCTCCATTCATAGATGTAGGTGATTTATAGTAAACCAAATTCTTCTTCATTATCTATCCACACCTAAGCCAGATACTCTGGTTGCCCCATTCTGACAGAACAGCAAGGTCTGAATCTTTTTTTCTGCTGTACAACTTGCCAGGTGCACTGTCCTGGCTTATTTACAAGACTTGTCTTTCTCCTTTAAGTATTTCTACCACATCATCTTTGACAGCATTTACATATGGCATTGAATCTTTCTTTATAATGGTAATACTCACCAAAAAAAAATTATATATATATACATATATATATATTAAAATCTTCCCAGTAGAAGACATCTTTACTAATAGAAGTTGCCTGCTGTTCTACTGGCAAACTTGCTTCATGATAATAAAATCACTTTGTAATAGGACATGTTTCAAAGATTTCACTGGCATCTCTAATGCATATTTAATGCAAATTCTCCCATCATTAAAACTGCTCTGATGGTACTCCTGAAAGTTGCGTTGAGTACCTGCAGAAAGCAAGGGAGAGTAGGAGAAGAGAGGGAGAGAGCTGTGTGGATTTCTAGCTAGCACCTATCGTAGAGTCCTAAAAACATCCACCAGTGTCCAGATTTCTTGAGAACATGAGACAGTCTTGTAGCAAGCAGAGGCGGTTTGGCTCATCATGCTTCATTCCCATTTCCATCTACATCATGATGTCTTCTAATTGATTCTTTAATGACCTCCGTGTTTTTGCCTTAACTATCTTGCCTAGTAAGCCATTCCACACATTTATGATTCGCTGCTTGAAAAAAATGTTTCCTGACATCTGTTCTGAATTTGTTTTTCTTTAATTTTCATTTATGCCCTCTCATTCTATCATCTGTGTTGGGCTGAAAATAGGAACCCATGTTGACATTTTCTGAACCATTTAAATTTTATGTTCTTTAATTAAAAAACTCCTTCTCAACTAGACAGAAGTCTAACCTGATGGTGTAGAATATAGTACTGTAGTTAAAATAAAATAATACTTTTATAAACATAAAAATTAATTTATATGTATATTTAGTACTCCATAGTTCAACTAATCAATATCTCCAAAAGAGAAAATTCCAGCATTTGTAGCTCTCTCACAAATATAAAGAGGGAATGTAATGCACTGAAAACACTAAATGGGGCCAGGACTTAAGGACATTTTTTTCTGGTTTTGTCTAAGACATCTTTTATTTTAGGGTTTTATTCTTCTTTAGATATCCAAATTATATGCACATAATGGAACAAACTGAAGATTTCTCTTTGTCAGGTTTTCACATTAGGTAACCAATTTTAAAAAATACTAAATATTTTACCTTTTCAAAATCAGTTTTTTTTTCAAAGATATTTCAATTTTAATTTCCACAAATTGGAATATCCTCCCAGTTCCTCTTAAAAGATGGAAATAACTGAAAGAGGAACTAATCACCACGTCTCTGTGGTGTTAATGCTCCAATCCAAGCTCAAATTTTGACACCATATGCTTGTCCAATTGGTCAATGCTGTGCATTTATTTAAAATCATACTTTTCAGCATGTTTTTACTTCTTTCAGTTAGTCCCTCCTCTAATTTTTCGCTCATTATTTTTCTCCTCCCCTTTTGCATAACAATGACTGAAGTGTCAAGATGACCCTAATGCTCTAGAGTTTCACTCACCATTGTAAAAAACTGCAGGAGCACTAAAATTGATTTTAGCTTCAGACATTTTATATGACTAATGAACAAATTTATTTTTAGTCCTTCTGCTTGGCATGCTCAGGCAAACCTCCTGCCATAGGTTCTGAGGACCATTGCCTATTCTAGCATGGTATGCAAGCAGCCTCCCTGGAATAGCCAAAACAATAACCCAAATTATAGTTGTGAAAAAATGTAGATGATCACAGTCCTTCCCTGGGACCTAAAGGAATTCTGATGCCTCAGAATGCTCTAAAGAGGCAATACACTACTAGGTAGATGCTATACCAAAAATCTCACTTGTTAAAAACATAGCTATTCTTATTAACATATTGAATACAGAAAGAAGAGAGGAAAAATAGGTGAAAAAATTTTAAAAAATGGAATGAGAAACATTACTATTCTGAGTTATTTTAAATGCAGTTTTACATCTCATGCCAATTTTAGATATCATGCATTTAAGTGCTATTTCTTTAAATGCAACTTATTTACAAGAATCAAGTCCTGTCACCTTCCTGAACCTGTATGTAGTATGGAAAATGACCTCTTGTTCTTTCTGTGTACATCAGAAGTATCCCGAAAGGCAAATACAAAGCATATGCCATTTGCCTTAATCTGAGGGCTGTAGGGGAGAAAAAGGGCAAGCACTAACCTCTCCCAACCAACTTAACTTTTCTCTTCTTCACTTTAGCACCTTTCTGCTTAGATCCTAACTTCCTTCTGCCAAATTCTTATTGCCCTTCTTTTTTACCTTCTTAGAAATATTCTCTGATTTTTTTTCTGCCAATGCTCTAAACATGTGTTCAGATGAGGTCATATATCCTACCACTGTCCAAGCAGATAATAGGACCAAGGAGCTTTCAGTATGCCATTTTGTGTCATATATCCTCCAGAACTTTGCTGTTGGTACTGCTTTTTGGGCCAAGTACCTCAGATGAGCACGTATCAATAGAATTTTGGAAACATACACAGAAACAAAGGAATACAGAATCATTTTATCAGAATATGAAGAGATTAGCCATCTCGACAATTTTCCAGAGTAGTTTGGCTTGATGCTTATGCCTAAAATTCATTTTGTTAGAGTGACTGATCTTCAGGAGAACTGTGTAATGAATGGACAGCTAGGTTAATGTCAACGTGCTGTTACAGGCAGAAGCCAAAAATTCTCTTTAATGTTGTCTCATTAGGAAGCCCCTGTGTAAGCATCTTTCCCGGAATACTGTGAGAATCTGTGCGCCAGAGCTGGTGGGAGGGATCCTCCACCAGCTGCCAAACATGACATTTCTGGACAGGCTGCTGAACCCTCAGCAGGTGACATCTGTGAAGCAGCCTTTCATCTTCCTGTCTCTCAATGGCTGGGTACCTGCATGGGGCAGGGATCCCAGAGAGGCTCTATGAATGTAGCCTGTCTCTTTCTCCCAGCTGGGCTTCCATAGCCACAGGCTGAGGATCCCTGAATTTGAGCTTCCAGTGTCAACATCTGCTCTCAGAGCCTCTTTTGTCCATTTCTCTCTTTATGTGCTGACAGCTAAAGCCCAGTCCAGCCAATATAAACTGTCTGTAATCATCAGAATACAATCTACTGACCGTTTACAGCTTACAAGCAATAGGCATATCTTTTCACTTCTGCGGTGTATTTAACTGAGTAGGAGAGTGATTAAGCAGCAGTTTAGAAATTTTTCAATTGCTGTAAAAAAAGGAAAGCTTAAAAGCATTATCTGAGTGAAGACCTACTTCGAGATTGTATTACAAACATTTAAGATTCTAAAACACTGGTACACAGCTTGTGGTTTTCTTGAAAATCTTGCAAAAACTCCAATTTTCTGAGATGGGAAAATGGGAAAAATAAAACAAAATGGAAAAAATAAAAAAGTGGTTTCTTTTTTCCTTTTTACAAAGTCACCAAAAGGCAAATGTTCTTTTCACAAAATTTCCAAGTGTTGCTAAATGTAATTTATTCATAACAATTAATGTTATCGCAATGAATACCAAATGAATTGCTAATCATTGGCCACCCTGATTTAAAGTGTTACCTATCCATCTGTCTGTTTTGCTAAAGGTACTTTTCACAACATATGTTTCTTTTGGCTCTTTCAGTGCCACTAGCAAAGGCATAGTCACCCATCAGAAGGACATTCAAATACATAATAAAAAGAAGTTGTTCAGAACATCTCCATGTCTTGTATAGGTATTTCTGGTTTACTTTTCTTTAAGAAGGAAGAAAGATTTTACCTCAGTGCTGGATAAATGTAGGTGAGAAGATTATTTCCTGTGGCCAAAGGATAAGGATGTCATGATAAGACATGGTGGAATGGTCTTAAGCTGAAGGAGAGTGAGTTTAGGTATTAGCAAAATTCTTTGTTGTGAGGGTGCTGAGGCGCTGGAACAGTTTGCCAGAGAGGCTGTGGAATCTCCTTCCATGGAAGTGTTTATGACCAAACAGAATGTGGCTCTGAGTAACCTGGTCTGGTGGAATGTTCCCTACCCATGGCAAGGGGGTGGAACTAGATAATCTTTAAGGTCCCTTCCGACCCAAACCATTCTATGGTTCTATGGATTGCATAGATACTTCTTGTACTTCTGCCACAGGCAGCCTGGACCTCATGATCTTGAGCCTTTCAGAATAGAAGAAGAACCTAAGTGGAGGTTTATGAGTTGAAATGTCATTCAATTTCAAATTTAATTTGGGTCCTAAATCATCTGTAAACAAATCATACTACTTTTGAGAATTTCTTGTTTGGTGTTTGTAAAATGACCATCCCAGCAAGCCTGTAATTGTTATAAATGATTTATAGATATTCATAATGAATATTGGGAGTTTTACAGTAAAGGAGAGCAGTGAGTGTGTGGTATTACCACCTTCATGAAGTTCATCTTCTGACACTGGCGAAACAGTACAACATTTTTTGCTACCACTTATTTTCAGTTGACCAGTGCCAAAATTTGCTAAAACCTGTATAATAATTGATAAGGACATGGCAGTATTTGATAGGGAGCATTGCCCTATCCAACAAATGTGAGATGTGTATAGCTGGACGCCTGGCCAGGCCTGGTTCTTCAGCAGGGGCACTGCACTTAAGCCTTTGCACCTACAGCCTATCACAACAGCCACTGAGAGCAATAAAGATCTGACTTGCAGCCTGAGGGGAGATAGAGGTCTGAAATATACACCTTAGAAGGCAGCTGTGAGCAGGCAAGGTACCAAGAGATGTTTTCACTACAGGAAAATAGCAAGATCTGATTTAGTTTAGAATCTAGTTTAGAAAACAAGACTAAACCACTGGATGATGTATTCAATATGAATAGGTGGTGACATGTGACAAAGCTTGTAATCTTAACAAATAATTTAGATTTATGTCCTTACTAGAATATTCAGAAAGCTTTTTACAGTAACAAAAAAATTTTATATATATATATATATATATATGTGTGTGTGTGTGTGTGTATGTGTGTGTGTGTGTATGTATTTAAAATTAATTAAAATTTGAAGGATCTCTGAGTACCTAGTTGTGGATGTAGATCATGAGCACTTCTGAGTCTATACATCAAGACTTTCTCTGTGGGTACAAGGCATGGAAGGCATGGGTGAATGTTGGATAGTGTGTTGTGAATACTACAACATACAAATACAAATAAGAAAAAACTTAGCTACTTAGTTGTAATTGCAGACCATTATAATTATTAAGTAATCTGCCAACTAGAATTTTAATGAAATGTCAATGTTACTGGATCCTGAGAATATTTCCAAAATAAAGAGCCAAAATAGACCTGATTTTCTTCACTCTAAAAAAAGTAATTATTGCTCACAGTAAAGAAAGACCTCATCACTCAGAAGGAAACACAAACACTCTCTCGGTCATCATCCTGCACTTTGACAGGAGTGTTCGCAACAAAGACCAAAACAACAAAACACAAAAAGCAGAGATGTCTCTTACTCCAATACTGTGGAGAACATAAGCATTAAAAAATAAATGTATAATTCTATCTTCTTTCACAATTATAACATATAGGTAGCCAAGAAAAGTATCATAAACCTTTCTAAATTATACTGGGGAATCTGTTATCCAATACTAATAAATAAATGTCATCCTCCAAAAATGTACACAACTCAGTCCTCCTCTGTATCCTTATTTGCATTCAACCACATATATTTAATCTCAGATCTCTCTTAAATTTCCAGTTCACAAAATCAATATCCTGGTTCAGCACCTTCTCTGTGAACAGATTCTCTGGAGAGCACTGACAGAATTTTGCAGAGTGTTCACCAGCAGGAAGATGAGGGAGCCACCTGCTTGTGTTTGAAACTCTGCTTTTCAAAAACTGTCATTTTAAAATTATATCATCTCAAATTCTTAGAGATTCTTGGAATGAAAATACTATAATTTGCTGCTGATTTATTTTCCTAGTGCCAGGAACACAATTGTTTTGTCATTTCAAAGTGCAGAAAATCAATGCAGTACTTTAAAAAAATTAACAAAACAAAACCAAAAAAAAAACCCTCCAAGCAGTTATCCAACCTAGAAAGGAGAAAAAACACCTGAAGAACAAAATAATCAGTTGTGCAGAATAATAAATAAACTGCTTCTTAACAGTACTGGTCAGTGGAGAGCATCCTCTGGCTAAGGACAGGAATATAAATTGAGACACATGAGCCTTGAACAAAATTTCGCTATGAATTTATTGGCCAGATGTATACACATTTTTTAAAAGGTTTGTGTTTATGTTGTTTGGGATTTTTTTTCTAAGTTATTGTAAAGATATTTTTTTTTTGCATTATAATCTTTGTGGAAATAATGGTATCTTCCATCTGATTCTAATTTACTGTCAGAAAAGTGTCAAGGAAGGAAGGGCAGAATCTTTTAATGTTTATTTCTGCTGTTTGAAAACACTCTGAAAAAGGCAGTGTGACTGTGGTGGGGGCTCTTTGATGGAAGTTTTTATGAAGTTAATGTTGCAGAGAGATGGTCGGAAGCCCCCAACAAGCAGACTGTGGCGTGTCGAATGGTCAAACGATTCCATCTGCAGTTAAATCTGCTACTGGAAACATTTATCAACCTCCCAGTTGTTTAATTTGGGATCCTGCTGCTGCCACACTCTATCTGGATTTTGTCATTTACTAGTGCTGCACCCTTAAGTTTGGAAAGAAAAGCAAAACCATACAAATGTTTCAGCTGCTTCAGATACTCTGTTCAGAAACCAGAAATACTGAAAAACACAACACTCTTAAAACTTTCCCCATATAATCTATTTTGTAGATAAGTGAGCAGGTTTCGAATAAGGGATTCTTTGAAAATTTTACTTACAGTGTTAACTAAACTTCACTAACTTCAGTCTAAGCCCAACTTTTTTTACTAAAGAGACTCAAAGCTAAACTGCAAATGGGAGCTATCCTCTCTTGAACTTGTAAAAATTTAAATCTTGATTTTATAGCTTCATGCTTCTTCTCCAAACAACTCAATCTAGCAGACCATATATTGCCTATTTAACACTTTGTCTTCCTCTCTCTCACCTTCATCTGCACCATTCTTTCAGTTCAACTGCTGGCCTGTGATATTCTTAATACAAGGGCAACTTTGAGCTTGTGCTCTCAGACCATTTCTTCTCTGCCTGTTAGTTTATTATAAAACTGCAGCTGAGATGCAAAACTTGTTGGCCTGAATAATTAACATATTCTTATCCATAAGGGAGTGTGGTGCTCCAAAGAGCAGTCTAGGATCTACTCCACATTGCAACATACCTCTCCTTTAAGATATTGTGAACCTTAAGAACCTTAGCTGGAAAGTATCTCTTTGCTATGTTCTACCAGTGCACTGCAGCCATGATGCAGGATCCATACCATGGGGAGAAAGAGTTTCATTACAATTTGCATTTCATTATTTTTCAAGCAGAAAGGGGGCATCACACAGACCTCTTAACTGTGAGGAGGGTCAGCACACGTCAGGGGGATCTAGAGGTGGAAGAATCCAAATCTTGCTAGCAGTCATGTTAGCTAAGAACTCTAGTTAAACATTACAGCTACTGAAATCATTATTTCTTCTAGTGATGTTGGATTGGCAATGTTTTAGCACTGCTGCAGAAATTGGAAAGAAAAGAAGGATAAATCAATGGACACGTAATAAAAATGAACATGTTGCCCCAAAAACAGCAGATGAATGAGAAAGAGGGAAACATAATGAGAGACAAAGTGGGAAAAGGTATAAAACACAAACCCATGTATATGACTTCTGGGTGGCAACCATACCAATTATGGTTAAGAACAATTACATTTTTCATTCTAGTGCTGGCAGTGTAGCTAGACTACCCCTTTCAACAATGTGATCTAGATGGCAATATCATACTGTTGGAAGCATCTCCAATAGGAACAATTTCCTACTATTGTTTTTTTATTGTGGAACTGATATTAGCAAGAATTAATTGCACGAACAATAACCGTATTGTCAACTATGTTTAATACATTTCTGCCATTCAAACTGTTATAAACGGAAAGAAAATAAGACCAAAGAGTAAAAGGTGAAAAGGAAAAAAAAAAAAAAAAGTGAAGAAAGGAAGGAAGGAGAGAGAAAAATTACAATAGAATGCCATGGTGAATTCACCTCAACTACCACCCAAGACCCAACCAGGAATTTACTCACTCCCTTCTCTCTCTCCCCTACAGCTGGATGTGAGAGAAGAGAGAAGTATAAGATTGAGAGATTCCATGGGTCAAGGTGTATGACACAAACACCTGGTGTGTGAGCCTCGTGGAGAGGAGGAGGGATTTGGCTACAGAGAGCGGATGCCAGCCGCTCCCTGAAGAGAGCGTAAGCAGGCAGCTGTTGGCAGTGAGCTGGGGGTAACCAAATCGTAGCAAATCAGGTTGGAACGTGGAGTCTGTTGAATGGAGATGGAGGTCAATTACACAATAGTTTCTCTGTTTCCCATCCTTTGCTTACACTGTACTGTGGATTTTCCTCAGGCCACAGTTCCCTCAGACTTATATCTGCTCCCCCTTCTCTGACTCTGTTGTTCCCTCTTGTTTCTCATTCTTTTTTTGCCTCTGGTGTTTTTTGTTCTTTCTTTTACATGTGTACACAAAGGTGCCAACAATTCGGCTGATAGGATCAGCTGCACCCCGTGGTAGGTCTGCTTTGGAGATACTGGTTGTATCAGACAAAAGTCAGTCAGTCCCATGTTTTTTCCCTCAAAGACCACCCCACATCCTCTGCCAAAACTCTGCCATTCATACCAAATATATTTATGAGACATTTAGATCTGTACTTTCACTGATAATTTTGATGGGAGTGTCAATCAGTGTCACAAGTGAGAGAAGACCCAAGCCAGTCTATACTTTATCTGAATGTGGAAGGATGCATAAAAGGTGCAGGACCTTCCAGAAATCTCAGTGGATAAGTCCCTTTGCTCCAAATCATAGTCTCTATCCCCTAAAATGAAAGAATTACTATAGATTAATACAAGACATGATGGCAACTTGCTCTACTTGCAGTTCATAAAATCATAGAATATGATAGGTTGGAAAGAACCCACAAGAATCATCAAAGTTCAACTCCTGCCTCTGCACATGACAGCCTTAAGACTCACACCAGGTGCCCAAGAGTATTGTCCAAATGCTTCTTGAGCTTTGTCAGGCTTAGAATGTTAACCACTTCCCTGGGGAGCCTATCCCAGTGTCTAAACAGCTTCTCAGTGAAGAGCCTTTTATTAATATCCAACCTAAATCTCCTGTGACTCAGCTTCAGGCTATTCCCTTGGGTCTTGTTACTGGTCACCAAACATAGGAGATCAGTGTCTGTCCCTCACTTCCCCTTGTAAGGAAGCTGTACCTGCAGTGAGGTCTCCCCTCAGTCTCCTCCGGGCTGAACAGACCCAGTGACCTCAGCCACTCCTCATAAAACTTCCCCTCCAACAAAGGGGGGGAAGTTGTATTCAGGCCAACAAAGGACCTTAACCATCTTTGTTGCCCTTGTTTGGCTGCTTTATAATAGCTTTATATCCTTCGTGTACTGTGACACCCAAAACTGCCCCCAGCACTCAAGGTGAGGCTGCTCCAGAGCAGAGCAGAGTGGGACAGTCCTCTCCCTTGTGCAGCTGCCTGATGCCCCCAGGACAGGGTTGGCTCTCCTGGCTGCCAGGGCACTGACATCAGCCAGGACCCCCAGCTCCCTTTCCTAAGCACTTCTCTCTAGCATTTCATTCTACAGTCTGTACGTACATCCAGGATTGCCCCATCGAGGGAGCAGAATCCAGCACTTGCTCAGAGCTGACCATGTATAAAAAAGAACTGCCTGCCTTACAGAGCCTGATATTTCAGTCTCATAAGTCCAGTGAAGTTACACATGAAATTAAATTGACTCAAGTCATCAGTGCTAGAAAAATGTTTTTATTTACTTCAGCTGCCAGATCCTGTTATTTTCCCAAATCAACTTCCATGAAGCAACCTCTATATTAGAAATGTGTCCATCCTTCCCTTTTTTATTCCATATCTCTACTTTATCCTCTTTCAGATGCTAGTCCAGGGATCTCATGTGTGTTCTGTTGGAACTGATTCGATTCCCTATGAATCCAGCAGGTCTGGTAATCTCAATCTACTTCAGAGTAGGCTGTGAATTTGCTTGCTGAATTTTCAAATATGAAAATGCCTAGAAAGTCAGTTACCAATGAAAACTGAAGCTATTTGAATTTTTTAACATTATCTGCATAATATCCTTTTTAGTTAATGCATAGACTAATCTTAGGAGCCTGGTTTACAGTGCAATATCGTCCTTAGCTCAAACTCTGGTTAAGTAAAGGAGTGAAATTGAAGATCCATTCCCAGCTCCTTTTCAAAATTAAAGCATTAACACTGTTGCAAACAGAGCTTATAGCTTCTTTGTAGCTGTGGAAACAGCAATATAGAATAAAAGCCATAGAGTCCATATATTACATGCCCCAAGACAGAACCAGTAAGTGGTATAAATGCATTCTATATGGCCTTTTGTAATTAGTAATGAAATGCCTGAAATAAATCCAAAGCCTTGCAAGAAATCAGCTTTCCTTAGAAAACCTGTTTTCAAATGGCATCATACTTCAGCATTCTTCAACTTTGTGAGTTCACAGCATCTGCTGCTTAAATATAACAGCACATATGGCAGCATCATTTTAGAAAGCAAAGTAAAAAAAGACTGAAGAAACTATTATGAGGACTGCTGTCATGCTCTTGGGGCACAATTGCAATCTTGGTTCCCATACGGCACCACTGGAGAAAGAATGTGAAATTTTAATAGGGTAGATAGGGTCAAATACCATATAATAAACTGACTCATATGTTCCCTTTTTGTACTTACATTTTATTAGCTCCAAATTAAATACACAATATAATTTAGGTCCTGACTTTTTTTCTTGGACTAAAGGATGTGCTTGAAGTTTAGTCTGAATCTAAATGCTGTTTTGAAGTCTAATTTAGCATTCATGCAAATCCTAGCAAATGTTGATACTCTGTCTCTGGCAATCCAAGTGTGTAATTAATTTGTAGATCATCATACACCACTTTTGTGAACTGGTATCACCATCTAACTATTCTTCCACTGGGCAAACATGTGACTTTTATGAAAGATTTTTTTTTTACTTCTGACTCATAGCAGAGAGGACTTGTGTCTCTCAGGGACTAATGCATGCATCTGGAATTCTACTCATGTTTCATTATTAACAGACTTTTATAACATGAAAACAATGAGAGTGCAATTATGCCAATTAGGGCACGGCCTCAACCCAAAAGAAGAAGCTTGCTCATCAGGCTTATGAAGATAAAATTCTTTAATGAATTCCTAGAAATACTATTTCGATTTAATGATGATAAAGAATGGCATTGTCCCCATTTGAGACGTTGTGTACATTTGGGAGAATGTGAAGGAAGCTTATCCATCTGTAAATAAAAATATGTATGGTCACTATACAGAGATGATGCTTCTTTTCTGTCACTAACCAAACATAGCAATTTTCAAGGGTGTGGGGAAATTTTAAAAGAGAACAATTGGAGGTTCATGGTCTTAAATGAGCTGAGAGCTGGGAATCTTTACCAGGACCAAGCAGAAATAACCCATCCCTTCTCTTGGTCCATGGAATCCCATTTGATTTGTGATGGCTGTAATGGCTGAGATCACTTGTGTTCTCTCACAGCAAATGAGTGTATAAAAAATATAATTACTGGCAAACAAACAGCACAAGGAAAGTCACTAGGAGAGTGTTATAGTCATGTACCTTCTCTTACATTACTCACTTCTTGGATGTAAATTCAGTAGTGGGCAGTGGAACTTCTTGTCAAAAAGCATTAGTGAGCTGAGCAAGAATTTCAAAAGGAAAAATGAAATTTAGTGGCAGCTACTTCTCTTTGTTTATTTTTTCTCACATAAGCAACTTAAAACTGTACTTTTTCACTC
Organism: Chloebia gouldiae; assembly: GCA_003676055.1. Taxonomy (NCBI): domain Eukaryota; kingdom Metazoa; phylum Chordata; class Aves; order Passeriformes; family Passeridae; genus Chloebia; species Chloebia gouldiae. The sequence continues at coordinate 12,298,151 of QUSF01000002.1, read as the reverse complement.
ATTATTAGGTTATTTTTAGGTTATTCTCAAGTAATTTTATAATAGAAAATAAAATCCCAGAGCAGCAGAACAGCACTTCATGTAATTACTGGCATGTTTCTCTTCAAACAATACTTATATTTCCTTCTCTTTCTTTGACAGAATTGCATTAGAAAAATTGATCTCCCTTCAGCTGTCTAAAAAAAACCCCAATTTTTGCCAATACAAATGCCATACTAGAAGTATGATTTCTTTAAGAACTATTTCTCATTTACTGGTTCTTCTCAGAAGTGTCAAACTAACATTTTTAGCTCAATCTATTACATATAGGTTCATTTAGAAAACAAGGGTTTATCCCATAGTCTGCTAAATTCAAGAAGCATTTGGACAATGTTTTCAGAAATGTGTGATTCCTGGGCTGTCCTGGTCCAGAAGTTGGACTTGATTGCTGTGACTCCCTTCCAACCCAGCAAATTCTATGATTCTACAGTGTGATGTTGAACCTGGTAGTCATCATTAACTTGTAAACTAAATTCATTCCATCACTCCACTCTGAATATTCAGCTTGCAATGTAATTGGTCCACGATTTGGTCTGTAGGGCAGGGGCCATACAGATTACCAGTTTGTTTAAAAGGGGTGTGTCCCTGTGATTTCTTTCCTCAGGCATGTACATGAGACACTGTACATCTCAAGGGTTTATTCACAGGGTATTATTATGATTCCAAAAAGGATTTGTTTGCATACCACCATCCCTGAAACTCTTGACCAAATATGGGTAGAGAAGGAGATATTCAGTGTCTGTGTCCTGCTTTTCTATATAAATTGGTACCCACCTGATCATTTTGCAAGACCACAGATCTTAGGATCATATTTTGATAGAAGAAAGCATTAGAAAATTTAAAATTTTTCATTAATTCTCCAGAAGAGAAATTTAGAGCAGTTATTAGCAAAGAAAGTAACTTTTTTTTTCAGTAATGGTCTGAGGAAATCATGTAACATCTTAAAAGAATTCAGTATGGTTTTGAGAAATATTGCGAGCTGAGAATATTTTAGACTGCTTTTCTCCTTTTCTTTTTTACTACTTCACACCTCCTTCCTTTGATATATAGAGTTTGTTTTTTATGAATACAAAAACAGGAATTTCATGCTGTGACCCAGATTTCTATCCCTTCACATACATTCCCCTGTGCATCAAGTTTAAAAGCTAAAAAGACACAGGGTTTTGCATTAAATTTGCAACTTGGATTTTTTTCTTTTCAGCTTCCAGATTTTTTTGAAAATGAGTCATTTTGTAGCAAAGGAAAAAGTCACATTTTACAACTAAGGCCTCTATGGAAAAATGTTAGGAGAAATTCTGTATTATACACAAGGAAAATCAGCTACCTACATACCTTTTGTGAGAGAGATCTTTACTTTAGTGTCAAGATCCTTAGTTTCTCTAGATTTTATTGCGATGAAATTAAAAAGCCCATTACACTCCAGTTGCACTGTTCCAGAATAGACAGAGATTTTTGAGACTGAGTTCAGAAAGGTAAAAAAGATTTAAAGAAAATTCAAGCTACAATAGCAGATGAGGCAATAAGTTAGCACAAAAGAGAAATATTTATAAAGTGATTGTAGAGAATCCATTTTTAAACTGTCCTACACCTATGATTTTCCATTAGCAATCTTTCCCCTAGGCTTCTGTTATGATTTCTTTTCTTCTGCTTCATGTCTGACCGTACTTGTCACCTGTCTTCTGAAACATGTTTACCTGAGGAGTCTCACAGCAGCAGTTTTATGTCTATCTCTATGTTTGTCTCAGAATGAGAACAGTGATGATTGAATTAAAAATCCCAAGCATTCCTTCAAGAACTAGAGCCTGTTTCTCCAACCAAGAAAGAGAACAAATGAGATTTTGTTTTGATCAAAGCACAACAACACACTATCTCCGTATTTTTAAGAATGAGGATTCTTCCATGTTTAAACAAAAATAGTTTCTTTCTTTCAACACTTCCCTTTGCTTTTCTTTTAGAAAACAAACATCTTGTAGCTTTCTTTACAAAGTACATTTCTAGAGAACAAATTACTCTCATTATATGTCAGTTTTCCTAATTTCACTTGGACTATTTATTAGTTTTTGAATTTACAGAAAAGAAATCAGGGTTTGAATCTGAGTCAAATGCGTCACATTGCCTCCAAGACAGCTAATAAAGATGCTCTGCTGTTTATGAAGAACATTAGAATTGGTATAAAAACTAGTCCTCATCTATAACTTTACTAATTACCAGATTTTAGGTCGCTATATGAATCAGATTCTCACTGTTCTGGCTTTAAGCTTAATCTCTGGTTGTCACAAATGTCCAGTGTCAATAACCTTGTTTTTTGTACTACACCCATATACTAAAGTGATAAGCACATTGTAAGAAATTACACAAATAAATTTGCTTCTAAACTAGTTAGACTATTCTTTAACATTGGACAAAAGAATAAGTATAAAATAATTGTTTGTCAGAACTGGAAACCATACACTGCCAGAGTCCTGAATGCTGCAGAGTCATTAGTGAGACAATGCCATAGCAGCATTCTGCTAGGAAAGAAATCTACATCCTGCTTGTTTGGGTAATAGTTCTTCCATTAGAGGCAATATTAGAATTCCAGCTTTTGATATCTCCTTGTGGACCCCTTAAAATCCAAGCTGTGAAACAGCAGCTGATGCTTTACATACTATCACAACAGCCAGCAATATATGAAACCTGGAAACGGCATGCAAGGGAAATTAATGATGGGCTGTTAAGGGATATACAGTAACTCACGTTTGCATTACACAACATACAGCAAATTAAAGCTGCCTTTCCTTTGTTGTTCTGGTGATAGAACAAATAAATATCAAGCAGCAATGAAGAATGGCAACATCTGAGATCACCTTTAATTTCTAGAGAGTCCAGAAAAGGGGATATTTTTTATCAGTAGTGCAGAACAAGCTCAGAGAGTTACATTGAACAGTAGACAGAAATTGAGCTTCATGTCACCATCACTAGCCTGAATAATAGCATATGGTACAGCATATCCATAGCATCAGAAGCCAGAGATAGATCCTGAAACACTTATTTGTCAAATCAACACTTGCTAAAACCACAACAATAGCATTTGTTTCTTTTGTGTCTGTGTTATTTTTTATATTTTTGCATGTGATTACAAATAAGAAGCAATAAATTACCTTTTTTTTTATTTCACAAGTACTGTCTTGCATTTATTTTATCTCAGTGCAAAGAAATCAATGCTGCTAAAGAAACAGGGCATTGTAAGTACAATGTAAAATGAGTAGATCTGAGGACTGAGTATTTCTTTTCTTACTATACCATGGGTTACAGTGTTTGTGATAAGGGTGGTATTTCAAGTGGTCTTTGAGAGTAAACATTTAGTGACTTCTGCTTCCTATTTTGTTCTTAGGTGCTTTCAGGCTAAAAAAAATGTAAGGAAATTTTCTATGGATTCCTTAAAAAATGCAAGGGCATTTAAATGATGTTGTCTTAGTGTACTGTCAATTTCTATTACATGATCATGTCTTTCATTAAATCAAGTTTGACTTAATCATAAGTTTAATTCATAAAAACTTTAAAAAATCAGATGCTTCTTCACCTAAATCCCAAATTTGTAGCCCTTCTTCAAAGTAAATTAGTGTGTTCTGCTGGAACCTTTCAAAGTCTTCCACAATGTCTTCCCTTAGCTTGCATTCTCCTCAATGGATGCATAGCTAGAGACAGGTGAATGTTTTCTCAAAGCAATCTCAGCCTCATTGAGGGAGTGATATAAATAAAGGAGCCTCAAACAGAAGGGCTGGTTATTAGAGCTCTTCCTAATACTATTGTTGTTGTTGTTATTATTATTATTTTTTTTTATTATTATTATTATTGCAAGTGTTCATGAAAAAAGTGATCACAAGCTAAAACTCTTTTTAAAGGTTGTGCTGCAGTAGCCATGAGACAGAAAATGCTATAATTTTTTTTCTGAACAATGGCATGGCATGACCATGAATGAAAAGTGTTCCTAGTCTGCCAAATGAAGTTTAGAAAATGTTACTATGCCTCACCAGGATTTCTGTAAACCATTTTGAAGCCTAAATTAATAGTAGGAGGAAGGGGATGGTGTGAGAGACTGATGTTAGTGATTAATGGCTCAGACAATCAGCATTTGCAAAAGCAGTGATGTTTGCTGACGATGTGAATGGTAACAGCATAGGTGCAGGGCACATGAGCACCAGAGGATGACTATAAAAAATCAACACTTATTTAGCAAGAACCTGGCTTTTGAGCCAGGTAAGGGAAGAGGCCAATAAGAAGCAGATCCTGCGTGCTGGGATAGTGTTTTTTATCATGCCAGTGTCCTCTGTTGCACAACTGGCTCAGGTAAAAACTGCTCCAGGGGAGGTATTGGGACATTCAAACATAGGCCTGAAGTTTCATCCCTTCTGATGGGGCAAGACTGGCTCAGCTATGAGAAGCAGCTGTCATGTCTTAGAAGGGGTCATAAATGATCACAGACCCCTGAAGAGCCCTTGGACTCACTTCTGAAGCCTTCCACTAAAGGACTGCACCTGATCCACAGTGTTACATCCTAATGTAAAATGCCCCTCATCAAGGGATGGGTGTTCCTACATAAACCTAAGCGTGTATTAAACCATTGTACTTTATGTTTCATGGGCTTCCCCCCATCCCCAACAGATCAAGACTACGGCCATCACTTTGATCAGTGAACATTAAAATTGCAGCAAGTCTTGTTTCTGTATCAGCAGGTGGTAATACCACAGAATCAGAGGATATGCTGAATTGGAAGGGACCCACAAGGATCATCATCTCCAACTCCTGGCCCTGCATAGGACCATCCCCAAGTGTCACACCATGTACCCAAGAGTATTGTCCAAATGCTTCTTGAGCTCTCTCAGGCTTGGTGCTGTGACCACTTCCCTGAGGAGCCTGTTCCAGTGTCCAAACACTCTCTGGATGAAGAATCTTTTTTTAATATTCAACCTAAACCTCTCCCTACATAAATATCTTTCTACTCTTATTCTTGCTTTCTCTTTCTTACTGTCTTCTCCCAACTTCTCAACTTATATTGCAACTCAGACTAAAGAATTCCAGTCAATGCCTTAGAAAGTGTCTTATTTTAAGTTAAAGTTGACCAAGTTTAAGTTTGTTAAGTAAAGTTCACAAAGTGCCTTAGTTTTCTTGGAGGTTGTTTTAAATTTTGCCAAGTACCTTATTCTACCTTAATGTTCTAAAGTTTGCAAGTAAATGTTTGTTATAGAACCTCCTGAGAATTTTGTTATTTTTCCCATGCACCACCCAGAGTGAACCACACAACCTTCCTCTAAAACTGCCAAGTGGACAGGGCCATAACAGATGGGACAAGGTCTTGTATCCATGTACATAAGCAAAAGTTATCTCCTGTCTGTCTGACTTCCTCCCTCATCACTTCACCTTGCTGCACAACACTGTTGATGGTAACACCTCACCCTCCAGCCATGTAAGCAGGACATTTAGGTTTGTAGCACCATGTAAGAGTGCTACATACTAGTCAGCCCATAGCTGGTGCTCAAAGGTGCAGAGCATTAGGAGACAAGACTGACTTGCTGTGTGCTGTCCCCTTCACTCATCCCCTAATTCCTTTATTTTATCTCTCACCTGGTTGTTGGACACTGAGTATCCGTATACCTCTTCCTGGTGGAATTCCTGACAGAGCTACCCAAGGCAGGTGTAATAAAGCCAACCCTCAGAACAGAAACAATAAGGTCAGTTGGTGAGGTACCCTACTTAAAGTTGATGGCCTTGTTTAAGAGGCAGCTCTTCTTACCTCAGATTGACTCATTAATAAAATTACACTACTTTCAGATACAAGAACATACTCTCACTTCACTGTCTATCTCCTTTCCCATTTGTCCACAGACACGTGCTCAGGTTAGGGTTATTTAGAGCAGTTAGAACTGTCAATATTTTATTCTCTCTGCAGTAGAAATGAATGCACTGAGGACATTTTATTGATTTAAACACTATATCTCCAAAGATGGGCAATAGCTGCAACAGAGGGAAGACAAAAGTCATGGTCTGAGAACATGAGGTCTGAAAGTCATGGTCTGAGAACACTTTTGACTTCTATGACAAAAGTGGCAAATAAATACCATCTTTCAGCTGATCTATTCCTTCATGTTTGATCTCCCCTGTCCTTCTTCTTAATGTCAGTCATGGCTGTGCTAGATAAAATACCCTGAGAATGTTTTGTTGTCATTTATTTTATGCTACATTTATAATCTACCTATCATAGGGTATTTTCATAACTTAAATTTCATAGGAAGATTTAATATGTATTTAAACTGTGTCTAAAGCTGTATGTTTAATGTGCAAGCATCAATTCAATAAATCTGTCAGAATCCACACTTGACACTACTGCTGCATCAAAAAAATAAAGCTATCCTACTCTAAATGATATTCAAACAGACTAAATGATCCTTTTCCTGTTTCAGAGCAGAAATTCAAACCTTATTTGTTCAGGATGTCAAATTGCTGGCAACGAGTACTTGGCTTGGCACAGTGTAAATCCTGTACTTAAATTGAATGTGATACCTTTTGACTGAAAACATTCTGCCAAATTTTAAGGCATACACAACTGGGATTAGAGGCACTAATGGTGCATTACTTAAAGGTGTTGCTAGTCACAAAAGAAAAGTAAAACTCGACAAACTATTTTAAAGCACTACAGATTGGTCCAAGACATTAGGACATTGAGACTGGTTTGTTGTTGAAGATCCCAGAGTATGACCACTGTGCTTTATCTGGGCATTTATCATGTAGTATAAATGGCTCCAAGCCATACGTTGGCCTCCCTTTTCATGTAGATTGGTCTGGTTCAATGCAGTCTTCTCCAGGAGCAGCACTAAACTCCTTACTCTTACTAACTCCCTGTTTAGAGAAATAAGAAAAAATACCCAAACACACTGCACATGCCCACATACACAAACACACATATTGCTGCTCCAAGAGCATTTACAGCTTATCCCAAATTGCTCAAAAAGTGTCAGCTAAGATTATTCTTAAGCAAAACATAGAAAAAATGCTTAACTTTGGACTTCTACACTGGCAATAGTCTACATAAAAACCAATCCTCTTAAAATCCATCAATCTGAGTTTCCTGCATAGCCAATGGAAATAAGAAGGCATTTTTATGGTGCAGTTTATGCAGTCTGTTCTAGATAGCTGTGTGAGGATGAGATGAAATGCACTCCAGAAGTATCTAATAATTTTCATTGCTTACCAAAGAGGTAGCACATATGTAGATGGTGGATAAGGTAAATTTCACTTTAAATCTCCTGGGGTTTAGAAATTTATAACTGATGCAATGAATCCCACCTTTGATATCTCAGTCCAACATGCAAAACTTCCAGCTAATGCTCCCACTTGCATCTCTAAAAATGCTTCCTGTTGCACAAATACTTGTCCTAATATTGGATTCCTATCCTGAATTATACCAAATGTTATAAAGCTCATGTACTTCCATCCGCAGCTCCCTCCCTGTTTCAAGGGTATCCTTCATCCTTTCCAGAAGGGCTTTTACTTCTGCACCCCAGTGTGTTGAACTTTGCCTCCAAATCCTTGATAATAGGGAGTTTTATAAAGAATTTCCTTTTTCCTTGTTTACATCAAACTATCTCAGCTACAATAAATTCTGCAGCTTCTTCATGAAGTAAATTTAGGTAAAGAGAGACACAGCCAGGTCTATGCATCACTTCAGATGCTGAATAGGTCTTGTGCTAACTCTGAGAAGTGAAGCTCACCCTTTGGGAAGAATTTCTCTCAAGTCAGAAGAGAACAGAAAGAAATTCTGTTCTCTCTCTCCATATAACTATATTCCCCTTATAAACAAACTTTGAATGTGAGACGCTCTGTAATGCCAAGACTTCCAATTTTATCACAAGCCCAAACACAGTGGATTTCCCCCACACACCCCCATTAAATCCCAGCTCCTGGAGTCATGTGAATACCCAAGGAATTTCAGTTGTCTTATAAAAAGGTTGCATTTCTGGCCCACACAGAGGCAGAGGAAACCCTGCAAATGTGACCCCATTGCACCCTAAACACTCAAAACCAGAAGGCAAATAAAAGAAGCCAAGTACATTCAGTTGTATCATTTTCAGGCCAATCTCATGATTATTTCAAGCCTGATTCAAGATTTTTGGATGGTTTGGGTTGGCAGCACTGAAGACTTCATTATAGTTTCAAAGACTATAAAAAGAAAAAAGTTTCCAAGCTGTATAATTATCAAAATGATGGAGAGTCTGAAATACAGCAGGAATGACAAGCACACTTGGGCCAGCATTTTCAAATGGGGTCTGATAGAGCATGCTTCAGCTATTTCATTGCCACATCCCGACACAGTGGACCTGATTAACCTAAATATAGCTCTCACTGGAAATCAATTGGCTTAGGCAGGAGTTCAGCAACACAGGTCGTTTTCTTGACAAATGCCAAGGGTGAATTTCACCCTGAGAAAGTCACACAAGAGGAGGGAAGGATTGCTGACCTTACTCAGACTGTGTCTTGAGAAAGCAATTTGTACAAAGCAGGACAGAGGTTTATTCAAAAACATGTGGAAGTGATTTATGGATTCTATTGAAGCTTTCTGGTATTAAAGAATTGAAATAAGTGCTACTCCCATATTTTGGTTGTAATAAGGGATATATTATGTTATTTCATCTTTAAACAGGATAGACTTTGAACTAGCTTCCTAAATTCCATTGTCCTTTTATTCTCCTTTTCTGTTCTGCCTTTCTTTGATTTTTCTTCTTTATTTTTTCTTGATACTCTAAGCTTTGGCTAAAAGGCAGGCTTCAGAGAGTAAGGAAGTACATGCTCTATATGTTCTTATTTGGCAAAAACTTTCTGTCCCTCTTCATGTTGAGTTTATTGCTCCCTAAGAGTCCTGCTGACATTAACAGGCATCTCCTAATGCCAGTGTGACTACAACATGGAAGAAAAGGAGGGTGAAACAGGCAAAGAGAGCCAGGAGGTAATTTAAAGGATGTAATGAGACAAACAAAAGCTTGTAATCTTTCCATGAGCTTTTCCATGGTGACTTATTCCTTCTTTCATTTAAGTCAATTGGAAAAGGGAAAATTCTGTCTGATTTCAGCAGCAGTAGGCAATAACCATTATTATGATATTGCATTGCCATATTGAAATTCCTATCTATAACAGATTTATTTTGCCTTTTAAATTTAACTCTTAATTCAGTAGAAAAAATTCTACACTAATGACAAAATTCACCATGGTGTTCATGCACTTTCCCAACTTTAGTCACAAAAGCAGGTCCACTGTTTCATTTTAAGGAAACACCCTCAAATGAGCCTAGTCATCACCAAATTAGAATGCTTTTTGTTTATTTTAAATAAATATAGGTGCACAAACTACTCCCTCATCCCCATCAACTCTGCTGCTATGCAACACCAGAAAACACAACCCATAGGAAAATTGTTCTTGGTGGCAATACCAAGTGAGCAGTTTGCATATCACCAGTGAGAGAAAAAAAAATTGAAAGATGCAGGAGTTCATGACTTTTCAGGGCCAGAGATCCAACATCAGTTATTTAATACCATGTACAGAGGAAAGTCTCTTCACTTATTTATTTATTTTGGGGGAAGGAGGAGGAGGTAAGGGGCTCGTTCAGAAAACCTGCAGGCAGGAGGCCCCAGATGGTGGGGGGAGAGAGGGTGATTTCACTTACAGGCGTCCTGGTAGCTATTCTACCTTCTTGAAACATTTTCCTGACAATCTTCAAAAGCAAAGTCCCAATTTGCATTTTTAATACTGTAATGTAATACGCTGTTACCGGGAGACACCCCTGAGTGTTATTACTTATCACTGGGCCATTATAAACAATCATGAAAGATTACAGTTGATCTGCCTGGCCAGATGCATTCTTGAAAACCCAGAAAGAGGGTTAAATGAGAAACAACATATGTAAAAGATTCACAATGCTATATTTCAAATAAGAAACATGTCGGTAGTGGAAAAAAAAAAGCCAAAGAGCATAGTGGTTAAAGAAAAACTGAAAGAAAAACACATAATTGCTTTTAGTCTGTCATTTCCCCCCACAGAGTAGTAAATAAGCGCTTTGATACATAAAAGCCGTTATCAAACAGTAACAAATTAGTTCTTCACCATCTGTGATCCACGCGAGGGGGGTGACAGTTATAGGCAAGATTTTAAAATATGAAATCAACTATTTATGAACTGGTTTCAGAGTCTTGCTGTCTACTTTGCCTCTTAAAACTTGGCCACAAGAAAGAGATGGGTTTTCGAAGCTAACAAAAAACAGCCGTTGTGGTTCCACTCTTTAAATGATGCTAATTGCTGGCTGACATTTGTAAACAAGATGTTTCCTTTCCTACCATTGCCTACTATAGCTCAGTGTCACATTAAAGACTATCTCACATTAAAAAAAAAAATCATTACTCTGACCTTACCAAACCCTATTACTTTGAACTTCTTTATGTTACACTTGGTTGGCCTGTTATTTCATACTAGACCCACTGCTTCAGAAATATTGCAACTTAGATCTAATTTCTTTCTTGGTTCTTTGCCTTCCTGCTTTCCTTCTTGCCCTCCTTCTTACTTTCTCTCATGCAGATACAGTTTCTCACTTTCTTGCTTTCTGCCCGGCTTCTTTTCCATCTTTGTCTCTCTCTCTCCTCTCTTCTCTCTCCCTTTCTCATTTTCTGCTTCTTTTTCTATTTTTTCTCTTTTTTTTTCCCTGCAGAAGCACCTTCCTTTTGAGCTGAATAGATTAACAGATATTTCAGTTCCTAATTTTAATAAGGGAAGTGTTGAATTTTTCATTATGTGCAACTATATATTAATGGATAAGTAACTCTAATTTAATTTAGGAGAAGGAAAAAACAACTAAAACCTACTCGTTCTTTACTTGATGCATCTAGCATTTCTCTTTTTCTTTATTCCTCTGTGCAGAAGGGGTGTTTTTCTGGAGCAAAAGCAATTAAATTTCAGAGAGACGGTGGTAATTTGTTTCTGCTTGGGAAGTGAGTGCTTTTGAAAAATGAGTTTGAATTGATTGAGGGTTTTTTCCATCTCCTCAATGGAAGAAACAAAACAGAATTAAAAGCCTGAAATGTAAGGAGAGTCCATTACTTAGAAACTGCTGAGAATGGTTAGTATTATTTTTTGAAAACAATGTTTTTTTCTTGCCATTTGGGGCAATATGAAAAGGAAAAAAATTTGCGTTAACATGCTGTGGATTGCTGTATTTCACAGGACAACCCAAGGCCTTTACAGTGGAGATTTTTACTTTCAGTGAAATACAATGGACATTTCAGCAAGAATACAAAAGTAAAAAAGGATTGACCTTATTCCCACAATCCCATGTCCATTGACTACAGTGCCAAGAGCTCTTTCATTTAGATTGAAGCTTTGACTGATAACAATGTATTTCTTTGCTGTCATCATTTTCTTCCAAGACAATAAAATATGTACATGTGGTAAATAAAAAAGAATATACAAAGAGAAAAATCTAGATGCATCTCTTTAGGTCCTTGAACAGAGGAAGAAATATACATTGTCTTGGGTGCCCTAGGGTAACTGATAATTGAATTATGTTAATTATATGAAATAAGCTGAATTTCTCACTAAGATTTCAGCATCTGTAGTGGCATCTATCTCACTAAATGCAAGCTTCTATAATGTACAATAAGCATAAGAGCCCAATGTCTAAACCCAGTGGATGCAGATTTATCACATGATAACACATCAATATTACTGAATCTGTGACTGAGATAGGCAAGCAAGCAGCAAGTGAGTAGAAAAAAAAAATGCTTCTACAAGTATTCAACCAAAATACAAATAGGTACTAAACTCAGTATACAAACTGTCGTGTGTTTTTCTGTCATTAGAAGAGGAGTGTGGGGTCAGTCCTCAAAAGCAAGTGTGGATTCAGACATGCCCAGCATTCTGTTAAATTAATTATCTCCCTACAATCTTAAAGTGGTGTTAGGCAGAGTCTAACTGACCTCAATCTATAGCAGTTGTGGCCAACAATTTTTAATTTCAGCATATTTAAAAGTAAACTGGAAATATTTCCTTTTAAAGATTAAATGCACAATCACTTGGCTGGATTATGAAAAATGTTCAGTCTACAGTGCTATGATCAAAGTCTTGGTAGCACCAGTAGTATGGCAACATGAGCATTAAAATTTAACCCTTTCAATTCCATTCTGATAAACTATTTTAGATACCAATATTTTGTTTTTATGACAAAATTAATCTAAGGTATCAATGTATTTCTGAGATGACAACATATTGTCATCAAGATGCAATTTAAATTTACTGCATACCTTGTTAGGATAGTCACGACTCAGAAATGAAAGGGCTAGTAGGCTGCAATCTCAGCTGGAAGCAATTTGTATTGGTAATTTCAGTGTTCCTGGTATTTATAATGATGCTTCTAAAAAGGATATAGCATGCTTTATACTTGTACCATTAAAAAAATAAATCAGATTTTCAACTTTTTCTCCATTTTCAAGAATTATCTGAGATTTCTCCAGTAATTCAAGTGTATCTCACTGATTCCTCCAGTACTATTCATTCTCCATTTCTGCAATACATGAGTGGGACTCTACTGAGGCAGTAATGATTTTTGCTGGCTTCCAGCTGTTCCTGTTTGGTCTCAGGTGGCCTGGCTACCAGCCTGGACAGCAGTTTTCTATGTCTGTCATAACATTTCTGTTTCTTTTGCCTTTCAGCTGGATTTGGAAATTTGGTATTTGCTCAAGTTTAACTCTTGTGAAAACAGCCAATTAACATCTGTTCAGGAGTAGGCATTCTTAGTTCTTTTCTTATATTTAGCAATGTAAAGGACAATTTTTCATCTCTGATTTCAGTTTCTTTGCATATACAACTGAATAATAGTGTTCAATAGGATAAAGCCAGTAAAACACTTAAATAAATGCCTAATATCAGTATGAGAATAGCTGCAGCAGCATGAACAATTTCAGTTATTTTCCTGCTTTAAAAACCCTGTCCTTTTTAAAAAAAGCTTTTATCTGTGGTTTCCCATGCAGAGCAGATTTCATTGCTTCATTTTGCTAAGAACTAAAGCTTCCTTAGAGAAAGGTATAGCTGTAGTTAGGCACTTTGCTCAACATTATTTTTCTTAATGTCTCAATAGTTTTGAAAGAATTTGAGGAATAAAACCAGACCAGAGTTACTATATTAGGCAATATAGCCCATTTTCTATACATTGATCTTAAGCCACAGTCTGTTTCTTTGGGCAGATAATGTACAGTATACATTATATACATATGTATAGTATACATATAATATGTATATGTAGAATGTATAGATATATACGAGCAGTTCTAGAAGCTCCTTCACTTGTACAGGCTGTTCTATACAGAGGGACAGAACAGAAAACCACTTTTCAGGAGCACAAATGGATGCTTCATCAAGTGCTTTAAGATTTAATCAGGATGCCAAGCTGAAACAGGATCATCACTGATGAGAACATATTGAAATTCCTTAATTAATCTGTTTTCTGAACCACATGCAGATTGTTATCTGTGAATACGTGATCTGATACAATAACTAAATATATCTTCAGAGAAGCAAGTAATGTCCTAAAGGTTCAAAGTAAGCAATCACAATAAGTAATAAATAATGACATTTATGTCATCACTAGCAATGGATTACCAAATTATTGCTGATACATACCTAACTGGATTTAGCTTTTATCATTGCAAGATTTTAGAACTGAGCTAGTTTAAACTGGATCAACCAGGATTCTCAGGTACTGTTTTTGTAGTGTTGATGAACAGTCTCCAGTCTGTACTGGTATACACAGTATGTACTGGTATACACAGTATGGGCATTTTCCCAAGTGCAGGACTTAATGCCTGTTTCTGTTAAACTTCATGAGGCTCCTGTTCTAGGATCCTGCTGAGGTTTGTCTGCATGGACTGTCTCAGTCTTGTTCTCCAGTTATCAGTCTCACTGCTCCTGCCTGGTGTTGCCCTCACACATGCTATCTGTATGAAGACTTTACCAGCCCTTCTATCAAACACAAAGTGACATTAGCCTTTAAGATCTCTCAATAGATTCATATGCATCCTGTCAGGTCTTGTGAGCTTGTGTATGTGTGATCAGCTCACCTTAAGGAGGTGACCCTCTCCAAAGCTTCAATGTGTTTCTATCCTCCACAAATTTTACTTGGCGTGCAGATTCAAGGAAATACCTTTTCTGTGAAGTCTCTGAGTACCTCATTCATTCCTCTGCCCTCATGAGCTTGCTTGCACTACTCACAAACAGCTCAACACCTGCCCCAGTGTTTCCTTCACTGATAGAAAGCCCTGTAGCGGCCATTCATGTTGACCTTTACACCCTTCACCAATTTCCACTTAGCCAAGTCTGGCCTTCCTAACTCTCACAAAGTGTTTGGGTATATTCCTTCTTGGTTACACTTCTCCAGTTTCCACCTCTTCAGGTCTGCTTTTGAATTCAGTTTTAGTTCTCCATTCAGTCAAGTTGGTTTATTTAACAGCAGGCTGGATTGTCCTTGTGTTTCAAGGAAATTTTATATAGGTCATCAAGCTTTTAATGGTTCCTTTGCTCTTCAAGGCATTTTCATAGGATCCCACTCATCTTCAAATACCAGTTATTTCATTTTATAACTTAATCTCTTAAAAATGTGAGGTTTAGCAGCTCAGTAGCCAAAATTTCTTCAGCTAGTTAACTTACAGCCTGTTCTGAGATATCTGCCATGTTTTCAGGGTAAATAAATGAGCTGCATAAGACATATCAGTGGGGAACTGTCTTTTTCCTTAGTCTTCTCCATCATGTACAGTAACTTCTCAGTGTCTCATAATTGCTTTAAAATTCTGACAATTTTGAAACTCTGCTATGTGAATTTTGTATTTAATGTTCTTTAACCAAAAAAAAAAGGGGGGAATTGTTTTCTATACTGCTAACAGAATCTGTATGTGTTTATTAATTCCTTTCCATTTAGCATTTCATGTGGCAGTTGCAGATTTTCTGCTTCAGCATTAGAAGTTGAATTCCACATGAAGATAAAGGCAAAATACTATAAACAAACTTCAGCTGCCTTATGATCTGTTTAGACAGAGCTTTACTCCTTCCATATATATACAGATAGAAATTAACTGCTTATAAGCATCAAGATATTCTTTCCAGCCTTTCTTAACCATCTTTTCACGTAGTTAAGTGCTGTGCTTGTCTAAATGTCTCAAAAATCTATTCCAAAGCTTTGACCCAGTGAGTTGGTGAATTCTGGATTCAGGCCACATTATACAATCACCAATTAGTCTCTTTCTCCTCCAGATACACTTTTTCTGTCAAGGGAACTACCTTGGTTCAAAAAACAGTATTATTGTATGTGTTTTCCAAAACACCTGTTTAGCCCAGATACGCCTTATTTCAACTACTCCCTGAAAAACAAACTCTAACCATTTAAAATCAAAATACTAAAACTGCAGTAAGATTTTAACTGATTTGAGTGGCACCTAAAGCTGCAAAAAAAAAAGATAAGCCATGCAAGTCATATTCAGATAAGTATTTAAACAAGGTGTTTATGTTTCTTGCACTGTAGTTCTTGCAATGCTTGTCATTCTTTGCTTAGGAAATTATGCAAATGCCATAAGGAAAACAAATAGCATAGTGTGATAAACAGCCAATGTTTATGATAATTTCCTTTCTTTGAATTTTTTTTTTCTTAGAAAAAAAATGCAGTAATGATCCAAAACAGTGTAATCTTGTTCTACCACAAATGTTGAATGCTGAAGTGTGTTTTAAGGGTCCAATCTAATCATAGATGTTTGAGTATACATATGACAAGTCTTTTTCCAATATTCTCAGACATATATTTCCTAAATTGATTCAGTATGCAGTCTGTATTTTCTATAAGTAAATACAAAGTGTGTTACACACAAACAATGCTCAGAAGTTATGTAATCCAGCAATCCATTACATGATACCAATAGAGAATTGTCCCATAAAAAGATCTTATTGGCTGTAAGGAGGTAAATTTTAAAGTTAGTATTTGTGTTCAGTTCAGATGAGCACTAGTCAGCTTGGTTGCTTATCTGAATACTCTTGTATTTGAATATTAAACTGGAAACCTTAAAGGAATCTAAATATTCCCTGTTCTAAATCAAGCCTGAAGTATCTTGAGCACTGTCTTTGTTGTGGTATTTGGGTACTTGCTTTTCTAGTCTGAGACAGAACCCAGAAGTGCAAAAGCTTGTAAAAACTAGAAGAATGGGGAAACTTGTTAACAAACCACTCAATAATATATGACTGTTTGGAGGTCTGAGGTACATAGTTTAGGGCATTTGCCATTTATGCATAAAAGAAATGTTCAGTATTCTATTTCCAAGACTTATGATCCTCTGTGAAGTGTATTACATACTATATTTGAAAATAAATATATTTGTATAGAATTACGAGCTATTTTTAAGAGCAGAGATCCATTAAATCTGCATTATATTTATTTTTATTATATTTTCAATTGTGAAATTATGTGAGTCAACAAAAGATTAGTTCACTGATAACAATGACAAATACTCTTTAGAAAGGGGAAAGACAGAAAAAGATTTTTGAGAGAATAATCTGCTTCTAGAAAAGTTTCTAGCTGTCCAGATTTGAACAATTAAAAACAATGACAAGTTGCTGTAGTTCTTGAAGTCTGATCCTTGTCTCTATTTGGTGGACAAGTCAGAGTGCCTGGTTCTACCAGATAATCCAGGCAGCACTTGACGTGGATGGGTGAAAGTGTTAACCAAATAGCTGAAGGAAAAAGCAAGTGTAAGATGTACTCAAGCACTGCTGCTTGTTCATGTTGAGTTTTGAGGGAAGATCACCCAGAAGCACACATATTGAAGAATGCCACGGCTCCAGACAAAATATTTCCCAGATTTCGCAATACCATATACCCACACATAGATTAAAAAAATGCTTAAGACATTAACCTTTCCAGTATTGGGGGACGGGGGAGGAAAAAGGCCAAATCAAAATTTTCAGAGTGAAAAGTAATACCTATGAAGAGCTTTTACTGAAGAATATAGGGAAAAATAAAATAACTCTAGTTAAAATATATATTAACCAAGATAGCAAACTCAGTGTTTGTGTCCTCTGATGTTGCATAAAGATTAAGACTTCTCTTTTTACAGAGTCACATTGTCATTTACCACTTCATCATTGGGAAACAGGACTTTTGACATACTAGTGGATCAAAGAATTTCACTTAAAACTACTGCCTTAATTAACAGAAATATTTATAATATTTATATTGTAATGGAATGAATCATGAAAAATTATTACTCATTCATACTGCCAAATGACCCTGCATAGAAGTCCAATGATAAAAGCCCTAAAGTACCAATTTTTAGAGCTACTCAATTCTCATTAAAAAATGTTTATATGTCTAATATTCATCAGCTATTTGCAAATTCAATACTTAGGTCATTGCAAAGACTTTTAGAGTTTTTGCCACATCAAGACCCCCTTGAATCAAATTCATTTTTTTTTAATATTTCACTTATTATTTTGTCTTTCAAATCCAAATGCTCAATTCTTCACCTATGTTGTCTGTACTGTAGTCTATCACAGGCCCACTGCTACCCTCTGCTTCCAAGCAAATCCCATCCGTTGACCCCAGTTGGAGGCTTAGTAGGAGGTAAAAAAAAAATCCCTGGATAACATGTCTGTGGAGGAGATACCAAGAAGATCAGTGATGTACTTTAACATCTCAAAATAAATTTTGGAAGAAAAGAAAGGAATGTGCTCCTGCAGGTATCATAGAGGAATGGGAAGAGAAAGAAAGAGAAAAAAAAAAAAAAAGAGAGAGAGAAAGCGAGAAAGAAAGCAAGAAAGTGGGAAAGCAAGAAAGAAATAAAGCAAGAAAACAAGCAAGAAAGAAGAAAAAATGTTTTTCTGAGGAAATTCTTTTTCTGAAAAACTAATGACCAGTCAACACCATGTTGGTCCTTCCCAATCTATTGTTCAGTTGAGAAAAAACATCAACTTATGGAAAACAATGCATTGACAGTACACTGACAGCATTGCTGTCCTCTGTGCCTTCACAGAGTCTCTATCTGTGCATTAAAAAAAGAGTTCAGGATCCATTGCTATGGATTAGGATGAGTGAGAGTTCCATCACAAGCATGGATATGACTCCCCATGTTTGGTGGCCATGCTCACCAAGGCTTGATTTGCAGCCCTACCTGCCTGTTATACATGTGGGTCCTCTGGTCAGAAACGTCTTCCCTGTTCTTCAGCCACACTCCAGTCCCAGTGATAAGAGGAAACAGGCACAAACTGAAACACAGGAGGTACTGTCTGAACACAAAGAAGCATCTTTTTACTGGGAGAGTGACTGAGAAGCTGTATGGACATGGTTCTGGGAAACAGGCTGTACCAGCTCACCAGATGACCTCCAAAAGTTTCTTCCAACCTCAGCCATTCTGAGGTTCTATGATTCTGTGTCCAACATGCTCCTTCCTTGTGCCTCCTATGTACTTGACACATACCCAACCCAAGAGTTAAGAGTCTTGTGAAGTCATTTTCAGCTGATGCCCATTTCCATCACTAACTAAACTCTACTGACTAGGCTTTTACCCTCTACATTCTTTGAAGCAAGGTCAGGTTTTAGAGTGAGAGACTCAAACAGCTAAGAAGGTATTCCTTAGCCTAGATAAACTTTTAGGTTAATATTGCATTCAACCAAATGATCACTGCACTTAAGACTTGACATATCCTTTTTAACATAACAGGAATAAGAATAGTTTTGAAAAACACAATTTCTTTGTCCCCCAGCTGGACAAATTTTTGTAATCAAAAGAGTTTTTACATATACAAAAGAGAGAAACTACATCATATTGATTCTCACTGGCTGTTGCACAAATACTTTCCAAACTAGGAAATTTTCTCAGTATTCAAAATTTCCACCTCTTTCTCGTCTATATTTTAATGGCCTTCTGTGAGGTATTATATTTCCCTTTTTTTAAAGATGAAACAAAATATTTCATCCCTTGCCCATTTTGAGTTCCTTTACTTCCTGCAAATCTGCTGTATTTTAAAAGTGCCACAGAAATTTTAAATGTTAGTATTATCTTTTTCAGTAAGAGTGTAACAAACATTAATAGTTAATTCATTTATGGAAAAATTCTAGAAACCATGAAGAGCTCATTGTGTTCCATAAGTAAAAAATTAAGAGATATGGTAAAATTTCAAATGTAAAATTCCACTAAAGGTTCAGCTGTCAACATTGCTGTAACATGTCCTCTGTTACTTGCTTGTGTTTTACATCCATTGCAGTGTTTAAATCTTTTTTGTTACAATTTTGTACAAACATAGCGAACCCTGTGGATTATGTAAATTGAGATGTTTGTATTTAGTTACTGAGGAAAGTTAAAATTGAACTAGGTAATTATGTCCAGATCTTTCTTTCTTTATTTTCATGATCATTCTTCATGCAGCATATTTACTACCTTTTTCAACTCAGAGCCTTGAGTGAACATATGTTAGAGGGTAATTTCTAAAGCTTTTCTAAAGCATTTATAACTTTGTAATAATTGATATGCTATTTCAACAAAGAATTTCTACCACATGTATTTTTCTTCTATCAGAATATATACAGTTAAAGGAGTCACATATTAGTAAAGAAAAACAATGTAAATGTCTCTCTTATCAGGCAAACTAAAAATGCTGTGGGTTCATTTTGGCCTTCAAGTTAAAAAAGTACATTTTCAGTCCCTACAACAGCATCAACATGCATATAAACATTAAAATAAAGGCTCTGCCATTATTTGAATCATCATTGAATTTCATTATTTTTAAAACAATTTTTTAATAATATTGTAGTAGAAACACTATATCACTGTTTAATTCATAATGTCTCAACTAAATTACAGTTGGTGATTATTTAGTTAGAGAGCAAGAGCACTGGACCTGGAACCATTACCATGTAAAGGAAAGAAAATCCTAAGCGAAAATTGTACACAGTAAAGTGTTGGGCTGGCTGAAAAATACTGAATTTCAAATGGTTTTGATGGAAAGTAAGAATTTTCAGTCAATATGATGGCCAAAAAAAATCCTTTTTACACATAACTATCAGCTGGTCTGCAGGCTAGAGCTAATCCAGCAGTATGTGCATCATACTTAGATACTAAATCTTGGCGACAGAAATCTTTGTGATAGGATTTATTGTTCTTGAGCAATACATCCCATGATACTCTTTGACACTGAAGTTTATTTAATAGGATCAGTCCCAGATTCTTTCTTCCAGACTCTCCTATTTCATTGCTCACAGTGGGTTCTTAGAAGTTCATTTTCTTACATGTGACTTCTTCATAAATATGAGACAGAAAGGTCTTATTTTATTTGCCATCTGTTTATACTCCTTCAATGCTCCTTTTCTACGTTAACTTCTACATCTGGTTCCATACTTTCCATAGCAGGCCAAAATCCACTATCTTCACAACCTCCTCTCAAATTCATTAATTTAGCCACAGTAAAAATTGACAGAGTAATAGAGTAATTTGACGTCTTTGGGGAAGTTCATTCCTTTTGGGTGCTTTGACTTCAAGTGTCTTTCCATTTTTGACAGACTGAGGAAAAATTTGGAATATATGACTACTTCTAGGAGTTATCATACCAATATTATCCTTGTATCCCACTTGAAGTGTGGAGTGTGTACCAAGCGCCATGGACTGTCCACTGTGAGGGTATGTTTAAATGTAGAGGGATTTGCCCACAGAATAGTGACAGAGATCTATGACTCCTTTCAAGTAATTTCTGAGAATAAACAGTTTTTACATATCTATGATTTCCCACCCTTGTTAGCTGAGCCAGATTTGCAAGGGTGGCCTAGAAATAAGCGTGCCTACTATGCTGAGATCATCAAGTTATAAAGTCCCTGTTTCCTTCTCCTACCATTCATTGTAATTGTGTTGGAATCTTTTGACTTTGATCAAATGAGACCATCACAGATTTGAAATCTGACTGCTTATGTCTATTCTTTTCAAAGTTCCCAGTTTTGTCAAATTTTTATTCTAATCCTCTTTTCCTGAAAGCTAAACAATGACAGGTCCCTCCCACTGACCTCTGCCCTTGTGTGCCTTACCCCAATGCTGTTCATACATGCTGCTCATGTGAAAAAAATACACAAAGATTTGAAGGAGAGGTTAGCATGTCAGGAAAAAGTGTTTGATGGAATAACTTGACTGAAGGTGGTCACCTGCATCAGCAAAACACCTGAGACTGAGCATATTCTTTGTCCACTCACTTTGTGTCCCCTGAATACTTTCCAAGCACATGAGAGTTGCAGTCATATTAACTGAGCTCATTTTTCAGAGACACACCACAAAGGTTCCAATGTTGTAACTGAGCAGCTCCACCAGCGAGGGGTTATCCTGATGAAGTTACTATTTCCTGGTTTAGGCTTATATTTTTAGTAGTTTCATGCCACCTCCATTTCTATAGGATAATTTTAACTTCACAGCTAGCCTTTTTCTGGAAAGTAGCAAGGCAATCAAGGTAACTTTTCATTGCTACTCAAAATAAACAGTCTATACTTTCTAGCAGTTTCTCAGTGTTTCTTTTGTTCCTTCGTGATTTCTAAACTTCTCAGTTTTCTTTTTAATGCCAAAACAGATTGCCAGACTCTGGGGCATTAATTGCACCCTAGGTACCAACCATTTTTAAAAAACCTGCCCACAGATGTTGCAATGAGTATTGCAAAGTTCCATGAGTACTTCAGAAATGCTGGCACTTTTTCAGAATCAAGAAAAAAAATCTGACCATGGGATCATTCGAAAAATTTACCTTCACACTTTGCAAAGTATGTTTTCACCTCCCTGGGAAGACTTTGAGATATGCTGCATATATATGTGTATGTGTGTGTGTGTATATATATATATATATATGATCTTCTAACGCCTCCATTCAATGTGTGTTCAAAAAGTACAGTATGTTTCTTACTTCTCTCAGTTTATCATAGGACAAGGGGGAGAAAAATAAAGAGTCAAAATTTTCTGCTTTCAAGAAAAAAGGACATTTGTGACATTGTGAAAACAGGAAGGAAGAAGGTTCTCCATTCACTCAAAGGTAAAAGAGCTGGTTTTGATCCTGAGAGCTTCTAATATTTAGAATCATAGAATCATAATTTCTATGCTAAATGAGGAATTAATTCTTTGATTCCTTGATAAAATTATTTAGATTGAGAAAGACCCTTAAGGTCACCAAGTCCAATCGTTCACCACAAACAGCGTACCCAAAAGCCATATCCACATATTTTTCAAAAATTTCCAAGGATTCCACCACTTCCCCGGGTACTTTGTTCCAACAGCTAATCACCTTTTCAGCAAACGAATTTTCCAACACCCAATACCCAATCTAAACCTCCTCTGTGGACCCTAAGACATTTCCTCTTGTCCTATCACTTTTTAGGAGAAGAGATCTGGCTATACCCTCCTTTCAGGCAGTTGTAGAGAGCGATAAGGTCCTCCCTGAGCCTCCTTTTCTCCAGGCTAAACAACCTCAGCTGTTTCAGATTCTTCTCCTAGGGTTTGCACCTCATTGCCACTAGCAAAAGCAATAGACAGAAAAAGACAATGAGAATGAGCAGATTGATATCTCTACATCCACAGAGCCCTGTAGCCAAGCCCCAGTTAATCACGTTACCTGTGAGGTTATTAACACCATCTGCAGTGACCAGATGAATACAGATGACTGAGTGAAAAGATCAATTTCAAATATATCCTGCTTTGTTTTCTGTTGGCAGCCAATTATTTTCTACCCCAATCTGGCAGTGTTTTCAGTAATAATAAAACTATCTTAGGGAATGAGTATTTCCCAGCATTTCACAATAATGTGAGATCTTTATCACAATTAATCTTTGTGAACTGAAATATTCCTTCAGCTAGCTCTACATGATATTATGTCAATTACAGTAATATAGGTATAGATTTTTTAAAATACTTTGTAACTAATTTTCTTTTACTTTCTGTAATTTTTTGAGTGCTTTCTTAACACACAGTAGTGCAATTATCATAGAAATACATGGAAATATTGTAATGATATGATGTATGCTAAAAACATGCTCAAGTAATTTCTGGGTATTATATTTTCATAAATTAATCTCTTGTATCATAAAGGGAGTCATTTTCACCTTTTTATACAGGGAAATATGACATCCAAGATCTGTGATATAAGATCTGAATTAAGTTTTCTCTTTTATGGAGGATCCAACTAGCTTTGTTTTGTCAGCTTCTCCAAAACAATATGTTTGAAAGGAAAATTCAAACCTGACATGCCATTCTTTTGTATACTTAACCATGTTTGGCCCTCAGCTTTGAAAACAACACTGTTTTGTTGGAAAAAAATATGTTTTCAGAAGTAATACTTTTAAAGTGATGGTGAGACATCTCAAAAACACTTGGCATTAGCTAAACTCTGCTCCAATTAAAGTTAAAAGATGTATTAACACCACCTCCAACATGTAGCAAATAGAGTTAGAAAGTCTCACTTTTCAAAATTTTATTCAGAGTTTATGTGATAAAAAAGTACTTTTAAAAAAAAAGAAAAACAAATATTGCCTGGTCTGCCAACCACTCTGCAGACTGAGTCAAGTAGGATTATTTCTGACTTTTGCCACATCACCAATACCAAAACACTTTGCAAGCACTTTTTCAACTCATTAACTTTATGCAGCCCAATAACACTGAAAAAGATTGTTCAGCTTTTAGTGATGATGAAAGAATCTATCCCAGCAACTAAAGCAAAGTTTTAACATCATTATGGTGATGCAAAAAGCAGTAGAGTATCACACACACCTCTTTAACAAAACTCTGTGTGTTCCCATTCAAGCAGATTAGCTCTAAGTATTCAGAGAAGAGAATGTTTACTGATAAAACTGTGATTGTAGAAATTTGTCTGTTAATTCTCTCAGTGAACAGAATTCCTCTTAACAATAGGAGGACCTGCTTACACATCATGGAATGAAACAGATGCACACATCACTTATAAATGTTTGCTCATTGTTTTCAGAGCAACAATACTGTACTTAAAAGGGTGATATAAGGGCCATACTGTGCCAACCCACATAGGATTTAAAGAGTTACCTTCCTCTTGCCAGTCTGAGGATTTAGCTCAAGCTATGCATACCTCCTTGTGACAAAGCTCCAAAGGTGTGTTGTGCAACTTCTCTACCAGACTCTAGAAGTGGGCATCACATTAATATGTGATTGTCTTTGTATGGGTTATGTCTTTTTCATAAATAATTCTCCGAACAGAGGCAATACCAACAGCTCCAATACGGATCCACCGAGGCCAAGCTCATGAGCAATGATGGTGGTATCTCTGGAATAATGTAGTTAACAACAGCCAGAGAGAGGAGTGAGAATATGTGAGATAAACAGCTCTGCAGACATCAGGGTTGATGAAGGAGGAGGAGGAGCAGTTGCTCCAGGCACCAGAGCAGAGATTCCAGTGCACCTCTTGGTGAGGCAGCTGTGCCACTCATGTCCCCATAGAGGTTCACAGAGGAGCAGACATCCACTTGCAGCCTGTGGAGGACCCCACAATGGAGCAGAGGATCCCTAAAAGAGGCTGTGACCCCGTGGCAAGCCCACACTAGAGCAAGTTCCTTGCAGGACCTGTGTCTTTGGAGAGAAGCCCGCACTGCAGCAAGTTTGCTGTCAGGAACCCATGGAGGAACACTGGACTACACCCCATGGAAGGAACTCACACTGGAGCACTTAATGAAGAACTCTAGCCCATGGTAAAGACTTGTGTTGGAGAAATTTGTAGAGAACTGTGGGAGGGACCCCATGCTGGAGCAGGAAGAGATTGTGAATAGTCCTCACCCTGAGGAGGAAGGAGTGTCAGAGACAAAGTGTGACCAAGTGACCACTGTCCCCATTTCCCTTTCTCCTGTGGGATGGAGGAGGTAGAGAAAATCATGAGTTAAGCCTGGGAAGAAAGGAGGGTCATGAAGCATTCACATTTGTCTTCCAAAGCAAGAAGCCCTTCACCTCTCAGGAAGTAGAAGTGAACACAGAAGTAAAGAACAAATCTTTACTTTTCCTTAGCTTCCATGCTTGCCCTTTGCTTTTGGTTTATTAAACTGCCCACAAGTTTTGTTTGTCTTATTTTCTAGCCTGCACCCTCATGCTGCTGAGGAGGGAAGTGATAGAGCAGCTGGCATCCAGCCAAGGTCAACCAACCACAACACGCTAATATTTTGATGAGATAGTTCCTACTCTTTGGGACTGACTAATTTTTCAATGAGTGATGAAAAGAAAATTCTATCATCTAGTTTTAAAGAAGCATTAATGAAGTATTGCATAACTCTTATCCTCAAACACACACAAGCTACCTCACACATTACAGAACTTTAAGTATCTTGGTGTTATGAGACATAATTCTTGTCACAGCAATCTCTTTTGACTATATTTTTTGCCATGACACATTTTCTAAGCTTAATTTAGTCCCTTTCTTCAGGTAAACAGTAGTGCTCAGTAAATATTACAACACTTTCTAGTTCTAAAGTCCAAGGAGTTGAGGAACACACTTTCAATTAGGAGGAGAAAAAAAAATCAAACCAAAAGGGCTTTTAAAGACTTTATAGTATACTTCCTCATCTATCAAGAGATTATTCTGTCCCTTGCATATTTGATGCAGTCTCCTGCCATATCAGACAAAGGCTCTCAACTGAATCCCATGGAGCTGAACTGTATCTTAGATACACAGGCAATGCTGGATTTTATAAAATCCAGGGATTTTCTTTCCCCTCTTCTCCTGTTATGTGTACCAGTGGTCCCCTGCTTCCTGTCTCCAGCTGATAGTAGTGGGATGGTGGAGGGTCAGGGAGAAGGGAGAGGGAGGCTGGGGGCTGGCAGTGTCTGACAAGTGAAACAGATGATGCCGCACACCACCTATGTAAACAGAAATAGGCGCTGGGGCTGATGGAGCGCAGAGATATGACCCTGCCCATAGAGCCGCTGAGTCTAGACTCCAGATGTGTTCTCACTGTTACCAGGCCAATTCAGATCCAACTGGTAAATATTTCTACCAGATGACAGTGGGCTCAGTTACAGAAATGAGGACAAAGGACAAAAATAGGCAGAAAAGTACTGGGCATTATTGCTGCTTAGAAAAATATTCTGCATAGTTTTGGAGATGTTAAGGGGCAATTATTTAAACAGATCATACACATTCTTTTATTTTCTTACCATGTTCAGCTGAAAAAGTTCCAAGTCAAACTGAAGGCTATTTAGGCAAATTAGTCACTTAAAATGAACTGAAACAGAGGTCTGTATAGAATAAAATAAAATTTTTACCAGGGCTTTACCATTTGGACATAAAGAAATGAGAAAAAAAACATAGCATTGATAACCTCAGGCTGGTAAATACTTTATTGGCAAGGGAGCATTATGTGATTTCTTTACAGAAATGACTGATTATGGAACAAGGACACAATATAGAAAAAAAATCAGGACAGAAACCCCTGTCTGCTGTTGTTTCATCACCCCGTATGTAAGATTTTGACTCCTGGTCCATGTGGTGTTCAGAATGTTGTAAAGTGTGTTAATTGAGCAGCAACCAAACACCACTTATGAAATCAAGGCTCTGGCAGGATTTAATATGTTACTGCTTTACATCTGCGTCAGAAAAATAGAGCAAAAAACAGAGCTATGCAGCGATCTGGGCTTTTCTTCTGCCTTCTTCTTCATATATGGTATCGTGTCACATAACCACAGGCTAAAGATTTGTCTTTGCAGAGAGTTGCAGTTCTAGACAGTATTTGCTAAGGGACTGTAAGCACAGGAGAATTTGCACAAATATTAAAAGGTCCTCTGTTTGAGTTCCATGTTTGCAAGATGACTGCCAATACATGATTTCACCAGGAAATGTGGACAGAAGAAGACACATGGCTTTAAATGCTCCCTTTCACTAACTGACAAAAGTAGGAGTCCAGCTTTTCACACTTTGGTTGAGCCTTCCTGAGATTGTCTGGCAGATGAGTAGGACAAAAATCACAGTACATCAATAGAGGTAAGATACACAGTTTCAAATATAAAAGGAAATTAATAAGATTGGTTTATAAATTTTATTTCATATAATCAGAAGTTTCTATTAATGCTGTTATATTGTTTTGTAAAGCATTTCTTAGACTAAAGATGTCTCTTGGCATGTCTCAAAGTGAAAATGTTGGTGAGAAATATATAACTTCAACCTTGCAAGAGTATTTTGAGGGTGTTTTCTCCTCACCCCAGTAATTGGTAGCCAAATAATTTTATGACACATATACATGGTCATGCAAAAGCATCCAGATCAGCAGAGATTTGAGCCATGATATCTATAAAAGCAAAGTTAGAAATGGGTTAGCTATTAAAATGATCACATTAAACAAGGAATAGTTTGGTTCCTCACTTTGGACTCATAAATCAGCAGCAGGAGCTTTGAACTAAAGAAGAAAGGCTCCTTAATCTAAATGTTCTTTGAGAAGACCTTTTAAATAGTTAACCTTCTAGTTATGTTATAACTGCAACTTCTTCTGTGCACACCTGTGAAGCGATTATTTTGTGTTCAAGAGACAGAGTGGATTTACTTACTAATTGGCTCTCCTTGCACTATGTTCCTTTGCTTTTTCTCTTCTCTCTCATCTTCCCTTTGTGTTTGAGGAGCTTTAGCCAAATGTTAAATATTCCTGAGGAGAAGTTTGCAAGCAGTGGTACAAAATGGTTTGGCTGAATACTCAGAAAATATCAGTATATACTCTCTGGTGAGCAGTAGTGTACTGTGAAATTGCTACATTTAATTGGGTTACAGCTGCTGGTCATTTTGTGCAGCTATACTGGGGATTTACTAACAGATTATCTCACTTAACACAGTTTCTTTTCCCACACCTTTTCACCCATATACAAAGGAAAAGAAGGTACAAGAGTGAGAATATGTGAATCTAGACAGGCGAGACACTGAAACTCTGTACAAAAAACACACTGCTTCATCCTTCCAGAGGAAACACACTTTTAGCATTTTTAGACCTAATGGATTGACACCAAGCTTCACCATACCAAAAATAAACAATTTTTAAAAATGAAATAAATTAGACATATAAGGCCATATGACAGAGAATACACAATACAAAGTTTTGATTCTGGCAAAGAATAAAGAACATTGAGCAGACCCTTCAAGAGAAAAAAAAAAAAAGCCTTTTGGTTTCTTTCACCAGAGGATGCCTTCTCTTCCATCACTGTCTGTTCTCAACAGGAGTGACATCTAAGAATTGACCCCATTCTCCACTCCTTTCTCTCCTGAGAAGAGCTTTTTAAACAGTGGAGAGCTCTTTGATCTGTTGGCTTCCTGTAGCTATTCACACCATGAGTATCCAGCAGCTCCACCTCTCTGACCAGGTCAATGAACATACGTGAAGCAACACCATGTAGTACTGCCTACAGAATATTAAAATACAGTAAGTATTCACCTTCCATAACCTGTCTCTCGGAAAATCTGCTGACTACTCAGTCTTCCCCCCATTAATTAATAATCTGTTTTTGGCTGACTGGGAGTAGGTGAGGACCTAGAGTATCAAACTCTAAGAATGGAATGACACATCCCATGTTTTATTTAAGGGAAATGATACATGTTTTGAGCATCGATATTAATTATCCCAAAGTTGTGCAAAAGTTGTATCCCAAAGTTTATTCTAGATTTTTAATCTAGAACAAAATGCCTAGAAATTTAAGGATGAGAGAATAAGATAATATAAAGCTGAGAATGGGAAATAGCTGACAGTTTCATGTACCGTTATTACCTTGCCAAAATATCCAAATTGTCACAGAGGTTTCAAATACAGTTACATTAAAAAGTGGCTATAATGTAACAATATAAGCATTTATTTCAAGACAATTCTAACCTGGTATGTGAAGAAAGTAGATTTTGTTGGAAGATACTCTTGATAACTGTGATGAAACAGATTTTTGAAAAACTTCCTGAAATAAACTAATTAATTTTTTAAGTTTTGCACATAAATATTTGCTTGCCAATACAAAGGCATTTTTTATATACACACATACTGTCTAAAGACACTGTCTAGGCTGTATAAAATAACTATCGTGTATTATGATTTCTCCCATTTTTTCCCTTTCCCTTTCCCCTTTCTGTTTCCCTTTCCCCTTTCCTTTCCCTATTTTATTTATTTTAATCAGTCTCATAGGTCTTTATTTGGACTTTTAGACTCAAAATCTCTTTAGACATTCAGTTGCATGGTCATGTACAACATTTAGCTCAATATTCCTGGCATGTGTATATTTTTTTTTTATTTAAAAGTTTTCTACCAGTCTTTGGTCACTATTATCACAAAATATTAGAAGGTAATTCACAAAGTAATAGTGTGTTTAAATTTGGGGAGGAGAGAAATATATGCATATATGATTTTATTCAGATAAAAAAAAAGTTTAAAAAAATGAATAGACATTTATTGTAGCTTTACTCATTTTTATTTGCAAATGAAACCTTTCACAAAAGTACTGCGTAAGAGAATACACATTTTTTTTTTGTGGCTAAGACATATTTTGATTCTTTTTAGAAAAGTTGTGTTTTCTATGGATTAAAAAAGGTTGAGAATTGCTGTTCCAGAAAATCCCCACCAGAATATGGGTGGGTACAATATAAGGTAATTAATGGCTATATTCATTAGATGGTTAGTATGCAAGGAAGAAAGCCTAAATCAGAAATTTGCAAGAGAAAAAAAAGACCTCAGAAAGTGTAGAATTTCCAGATGCAAAACAAAGAAGCCAAGGCACCAGCAGGAATATTTAGAATGGGCCCCCACAGGAAGTTTCTGAGCAGAAGACAGGAAGAGACGGGAATTCAGTCATTCCTAGTGGGAGTCAGGAGAGAGTTTGGGTTCCCTGAGAAACCAGCCAAATTCACAATGAGTTATCCTGGTTAGAGATAAATCTCATTGATTATCGAGAAAACTCATGTAGGAGAAGGATCCTGATCTTCAAAAAGCCTCCAGGAAGACTTGAGCACAAACCTGAGGGGATGATCCAGACCATGAAACTGTTGTCTTACAGAGAAATGAGGAGAGGGATTGCATTTTTTGCTTCTATTTTCTGAGCTCCTTTTAATAAAGAATTACAGTTTTATCTTTTATTTTTTAATTAATACAACAGTGTTTGAAAAACAGAACATAGATCTGAAGGAGTGTCTCTACACTTACAAATGATGCAACGCTTTCCAAAGGCTGGCAACTGGTAACTTAAAATGCTAAATAGCTGAAATGATCCCAGTACATTTCTAGTCCCATCCAAGAGAATGCCTGGGTATGATGTAAGAGCAAGAATGGGCCAAGAACTCCAGTAGGCAGCTGGGATGGGGCCATCCCGTTTGGAAGGTAGGACGGTTGAACAGTATGAATACCAGTCAATTCATTCCAGTTTGCCTCAGTGCCAGTGAATGACTGATTTGTTCACACTGATATAGACTCTGTGTATTCATGTGCTGTGTTTAGCATGGAATCCCAAAAAGGCAAATCATAGACCAGCAATAATATTAGGATTATTGAAACTATATGAGAACTGCAAAAAGTGTGGTACTTTTGTTTCAGGACAAAAGTAGCAGTATCACAATAAGAAAGAGATCCTTGGCTGTTGGAATTCTCACTCAAATCAATTATACAGAATCAGAGAGTAGATGAGGTCAGAAGGGCTCTTTGGGTATTGACTAGTCGAATCAAGGAGAGAAGGCTACCCAGAACCTTGTCCACTCAGTTTTAAATAACTCCAAGGAGAGAGGCTGTGCAAATTCTTTGGGTCACCTGTTTCACTGCTCAGAAGCCATCATAGTAAAAGAGTTTTTCTAATGTTTAAATTGAATTTCCTTTATTTTAGTTTTGCCTATGGCTTCTCATCCTTTAACTGGATACCACTGAGAAGTGCATTGCCCCAGCTATCTTAGTCTCTCTTCATACATCAGATGCTCCAACTACTTCATTCTGCTCATGCCCTTTACTCAACTCACTCCAATATTTCCATATCTTTGCTGGGGAGCCCAGAAATGGACCCAGCACTTCAAATGTGTCTCACCAGGGCTGAGGAGAGGGGAAGGATCACCTCCGTCAAACTTCTGGCAAAACAACAAAAGAGAAAAAAATATTTCAGAAGAACTATCTAGTGATTTTAGATCCTTCCACAAACTTATATCAAAGTGGAAAAAAAGTATTAACTCATTTAACAATGTGCTTCTAAATCAACTTTATGAACTCTTGTAATTTTTTTAAGTGTGATTTTCTGCTTTTGCACCTGAAACTACTCATTAGATATCCTACATTCTCATTATAAAAAAGAATATATAGATATAAAATTATACATATTAAGGAATAATGAATAAATTTGTAGTATTGATAAAATTATGCTAGTAAAGAAGGAGGATGGATACTGATGAAGAGCTTTTCCAAAGAACACATGTGACTTGAAATCACATTCCCACTTTTCTAGCACAATAGTCTATACAAATCATGGAAACATATTATTAATATTTACTACTATGCTTTCTGTAACAGTCTCAAACTATGTTAACCTTGATTAGGACTTGCATAGTTAACACATGGTTTAGATTGAATTAAGTAGTGTTTTGGCATGGTTTTGGTTCATCTTCTCAGTTACTGTTGACAAAGGCACAGCAGGATGATCAGTATTTTTGAAGTATAAGTATTTTTAAGCAAGTACATGGATTGCCTCTAGCAGCATTTGAACTCATTTAGAAAAAATCTGAGGGTTAAAAATTTCGTGCACCAACAAAATCCATTTCCTCTCAACATTTAATTTGTACATTTCATTACTAATATCAGACCAATATGTTACCACTAGCACAGGGTGACTGGAAGATAATTATCCCTAGATTCCATGCTTGTAAGTCTCTGTCATTACTACAGGGATCCCATGATGTTTCCTGCAGCCCTCATAACCACATAGACCAGATTATGCATAGAGTTCACCATGACTGTTTTCTATCAGATTTCATTTTTCCTAGACTCCAGGTGTGGATAGCAGGAGAGTACGGTGTGCTCACAGGTCTCACCTGGTAGAAAGTCACAATACAAAGGGAACATGACTCCAACCCTCAGAGCTGAGAACTGCAAATATAATTCAACATGTGCAACACGAACAACAGCAGACCATTAAACCCTTGTGTTCATTTGTCTAAATATTCTTATTTGGCTGTGCTGGAATACCCAGGGTTTCACTGGCAGAGATATACCTCCTTCCTAAATCTACCATCGGTACTTTTCTACCACAGGCAGGTTTCCTGAAGTGAGGACAGGGTATAAGATAAGATGTATAGGACTGCAAACACCACAGTGTCTCTCCCACATAGCATTGGAGTGCACTCAGACCAGGGCAATTCTTCAGATATTTTGCTACATCTCCAGCAGAAAATGAAACAGGGCCAAAGACATCATGCATAATTTTAAGTGCTGGCACATCCCTGGAATGAGCTTGATCCATGCCTAGCTGGCAACTCCTTTAGGAAACCCCCAGCCATGGCTTAGTGCCAGAGATCATTGTCAGGAGACAGTCCAGCCAAGACTAGAGAGTTCAGCACTGGTCATGCTTTGTGCCCTAGTACAGACACAGAAATTGTACTAACATGCAGTCTTGTTCCAGAATATCAGACATTTACATAAAAGAAAGTTTATATAAATTAGCCCCTCCCACAAGCTGCTGTTGATAAAATAGAAAATGGTGGGAAAGGATTGCCAGATACTTGCTGTTAATGTTTTTTTTCTTTGTTTCTTTGGTTCTTTTTTCTGTGGTTCTGTGCAGTATTTATCCCAAGCTGAACATGACCCTAATCTGGGGTTATTGGAGGCTCCAGTAAAAATCACACACATAGATCAACCCACACTCTTTATTTTGTCCTCTAATTGTACTTCAGGTGGGTAAGAGTTTGCAACTTTGAAGACTTTTCCTTCTGGAAGCCAAACTGATATAAAGGTGACTAAAGGCACTATAGTAGATTGATTTTTCCTAAGCAATTCTCCCTACTTGTCATGCAAATTAAGACAAAAATTGAGCAACCTGGTCTACTAGAAGATGTCCTTGCCCATGGCAGAGGGGTTGGAACTAGATGATTTTTAAGGTCCCTTTGAATCCAAACCATTTTATGATTCTATGAAAAATGAAGCTTTTATTGTGTGTTATGTTGTGATTAACTGACATCTCCTAGAGTAAAATAAGAAACCTCTACAATTTCCATCTCTAAAGTCTTGCAGAACATAACATCTATAGTCTTTAGTAATTCAGTTTTAAGTCATATTTATAGATTTATCTCTTTCAAGAGAGATTTTTTTCACAGGACTGTTCTACAAAATAGCTGAAATTCTTCCAGGTAATACCTTTCTCTCTATCACTTTCCCATCAACTTTCCTTTTGCTTTGCTTAAAAGTCTTCATGTCATCTGTCCTCAAGAACAACTTCATTACATAGCAGTTGAAACTCCATGTTGTAACTCATCTTTATAAAATGAAAAATATAATTCATTTGCACAAGGAATGTAATGGAATTTTGCTTAAAGATTAGCATAGAAAATGACATGGAAATTGCAACCTTGGCCATTTAGCACCTGATTAGCCTGACCAGGCTTGACACCCAGAAGTGATCTGGCTGTAATCTGTGAATATGTTATGTCTTGCACAATGCTCCTTCTGCCTTTTGTAATAATTTCTGTATTGTGATCAAGAAACTTTGATAGAAGCTGGACACCCTTGGCCTGTGTGAAATCATCCAAACTCCTAAACTGTTATATAGATGCAGAAAAAAGAATAAAATATTAGACCAACATAAGTTTTTGTTCCAAAGGGATATATTCCAAAGTGTGATCATTTGTCAGGCTGAGTGGTCTCCAGCTTGCCATTTACTACAGCAGTGCAACATCCAGCGTAGAGACTGCCTTCTAAACGCAATTTGAAAGTGCTTTAAACAGATTTCAATGAGGCAAGGATGACTATAGCTCACTGAATTGTCACTTCCATTGCAGTAGTACCTGGAGAATTCATTCATATACATAAGCACAGTAAAAAACACCGATCACTTCCGGTTCCACAAGTTTATAGTTAGCAGTGAATAACTGATATAAATTACTAAGCATTCAAAATCATAGTAAGAAGGAAGTGGAACTTCCTATTTGGGAAAAAAAAAATCCACCATGTGTTCAAGTCTGTTTCACAAAAAATGGACTAATTTCCAGTCAAGCATGATTAAAAACCCTAAAATGTTACATCCATTCTATGAAGACAAGTTTCTTCAGTCACATAAAGCTTCTAGTCTAGCTTCAGACTAATAGAATTGAATCTGCAAAATAATCTGCAAAATTGAATAAAATTGAATCTGAAAAATAATTCTCTGTATAAGGAGAACTTCCCTGTCACTTTTTCCATTAAACCATTTATAAAAGAGATCAGCTAAAGTGTAGTCTGATGGAGGACAACACTTTATTCTTTTTTACTGAAAATAACACTGAAGCACTAAAGTACTATCTTCCACATGGTGTGCACTCATTGGAATAATTTGATACAGATTCATTGATTAAAAACACATGCAAACCCATTTCACATCCAGTATGCTGTTGCATACAACCCACCAACAGACCTAACATCTGTTTTTGCAACCTGTATTTTGGTCTTGTTTTGTGCATGTGCATCATTAACAAATCTACGATATCAGTTTCCTGATCTGTGTACTGTTAAACACTTCAGAAGAGCTTTTGCTTTGAAATTTGCAATTGCAAAAACTATCACTTCCAGAAGCCCATAGGCAAAAACTCTGTTCGTCTATGGCTTTACAGACTGAACATTTCCTGTTACATTCAAGAAACACCGAGTCCAGTAGGGTGTGGTACACAGGCACGCTATTTTGTTAAAGTAATTTTCTAGTGTCCATCAAATAAAGCATAAAACTAAAATCATGCCTTGAGACCTAATGGAACCAGTGGCTTTTATAATAATAAATACATCTACAAAAAAAAAAAATCCAAAACTGATTTTCTGTGTTTTTTTTCTTTGTTGATTTTTTTGTTTTACTTTGTTGGAGTTTTGGGTTTGGGAGGGTTTTGTTGATGTTGTGGGTTTGGTTTGGTGTTTCTTGTGACAATCCTTCCTTTCCCAATCTATTGTAGAGAATGGAATCACTGATTACTACGTAAAAGTATCTGCTAAAAATCTGAGGTCTCAAAAAACATATCCTAAATCCTTAAGGTCTGTCTCAAGCTTTCTCCAATAATTTCCTGCTTTTTTTTCATTTAACTGAGACTTGGAACAGACCTTCTTTGGAGTGGAGAACAAGTCAATTCATATAAACCTGTGCAGGGCCTCCTATTTCTCTGTGCAGAGTACTAGCTTAGAGTAAAATCCATATGCATTACTTTTTCCTCTGTTAGTAGTTTTGCTAGTCATGCAGCCACAGTACATTAACTCAAAGTTCCAGGCATGAAGAAAAACTGGAATTGCACCACTCAGGGAACCTGTATAACCCACACTATTCCCACCATGCAAATTTTCAAATGAGGTATAAATTTTGAAGTCACAGGGATCAAAGAAAAACAAAATATACTACCTAAAGAGGAAAGGCTAAAGGTCAAATGGAATTGTTTTCTTGGGGACACACCCATTTTATCTTTGAGGAAGTCTTTCCCATATTATTGTGATTTGCAATGCTGACTATGCTACAGATACTCCTAAGACAAATCATTATGAAAGGTCTCCAGCCCTAATATATCTTATATTTTACCATGTATATATCTTATATTTTACCAGCCAATGTATGATTAGTTTTTATCACAGGTGCACTTCTATCTGTAGCAAGAAAGCTGCAATTCAGCTTGCAATAAATATAACCCTATAATAGGCTGATTTTGTAATTTTCACTTTAGATGTAATTTATAAGGATTAGATGCTATACACCATGGTTCATAGAAACAATATAGAAAAGGCAATTATTAGAACCAATTAAAAATTCACACATCTGGGACTATGGAAAAACACTTTAAAATAACTATTTATCTACCCAAATTGATATTAGACACAGTAAGAATGCAAGAAAGACAGATGGATGTTATGTTTCTGGGAACATATACACTGCTAGTGGGTAAAATTATTTTGCTCATATCTCTGTTTATAGTTGTAAAAAAACAGCCCTCAGGTTCCAGTAGAGAATGACACAAAATGCGACTTGTGCAAATGTACCATGTTGGTGCAATTGAGAAGACCTCACATATGTTGAATTGACTACAACATGACATTAGCCACTGGGGGCATTTGGTTAACGCACTTAATTTAGCACAGTAATTGCTGTATGAGAGCAAACAAATTGCCAAGCTATTTCTTATACTGTGCTTAAGACTAGTTATCTTTCTTTTACCATGTTCTATTTACTATTTTTTTTTCTTTCTTATCTTTATTTTAAGGAAGTTTTCTGTGACTGTATACATAGGCTCTGTGCTACACTCAGACACAGGAAAAGACAAAGTTCTTTTCTGACTGTGGTTTCCTAGGTCTATGAAATTGACTGTATTGTAGTTTGCGTAATCCAGCAGCTTTCCCACATAATTTTTTTCTGACCTAACTTGTTTATTTGATAGAATTAAATCAGCAGATACAATCTCCTACCACATTAGTCAAGCCAAAAGAAATGATTCGGAAGTAACAATTTGTTTCATTAAAATTTATCCCATGAAAACATTTGTCTAACAGCTGAAAGTACTTAGTTCTGCAAGTGCTTCATAAGAAGGATGAATGTGTCAAGTCACCTATTTGAGCTCTCTGGCTGCTTTGTATATTATCACTGTGAAAAACTATGAAAATAAGCCATGAGATATTATGGGTTTAACCATGATGGGAAAATAGAAAGTTCCTACTCTAGAGTTGACAACCAATGAAAAATAATACTAATACCTAAACTGAAATAACAGAAAATAGGGGGATAAATAGAATTAGCACAGTAAGGTATACTTAATGGGTTACTTAATGTGTATACTTAATGGGTTTCATATATCTGTGATGTCTGCACAGGAACCATATGCTTACTTCTCTTTACCATCAGTGTAGGGAGATGCATGTGAACTTTAAGATGAGATAAATCCATGATTCCCATCTGACTTGACTACTAAGTGTGCTGGGACTAGCTCAGACATAGCTTCTATGTGAGAAACACTAACATTTGAGCAGGTGTATCCCACTCAGGCTGCCAAATCATTCGTAAGGTTTTTGTAGGTTTCTCGGCAGAGGAAGGTGGTTTCTTTTTAGAGAGAAGTTTTGGAGGAGGACAAGGAAATTTTACTTGATGAGGATTATGGTTTTTTACTCCATGTACAAAGAAGTCTTTAGGAAAAAAGCATACAAAAAATTCAAACAAGGACAGTACAAAGATTGACATCAACTGCTAAGGCCAGAAATCAACTTCTCTCCAGCAAATATGAATCAAGCAGGGAGAACCTGGGAAGGACTTTAAAGATCAAGTAAGTGATTTAATAGAAAAAGGGAAACCACTGAATTGATGTAATCTCCTTGGCACAGTTAAATTGAAATCAAGAATCTATGTACCTTTACAACAGAAGAGAGAGGATAGAAATAAAAGGGCAACACTGTAACTGTGAAGTAAAAATATTAATTGAGACTAAAGCTGGTATTAATTAGGAATGAGGATGTAAGGAAAAGTGCTTGTAAAAGGTTTTTACAGTGAGGAACAATGAGAGAGAATATAGCTTACACACCTTCCAGATGTTCCAGGAAAGCATTCACAAGACTTGGTGATACTCAAGATGATAGAACATGGAGAGAGAGCCAAGTGAAGAACAATGCTGAATTTTATCAGAGACAAGCAGGATTATGTCACAGTGAGGAAGAAAAGAAATATTGTAGACAGTTAAGGAGTTAAAACTCTTTTTTTTACTCAGATTGACCTTTAAAAAAATATAGTGTAATAGTTGAGTATTTTCTTCTGTTTGTAGAACAGGAGAGAAATCTGAAGGAGAGCTTTGTGAGTCATATGAAAAGAAACAGCAGTTGATTTTGCATGTGTTATCTAGAGATACAACATAGAAGGAAAGAAGAATAAGAAAAAATAGTCTTATTAATAGATAATCAGTAACAAGAAACTATAACAGAAAATACTTGAGGAATTATCAGAAATGGAAGACGGAAAACTAACATATGTTGATGCCTCAAAAGCCAGTGAATGATAGAATTTTAAGAAGAACATACTTGATATATCCATGACATCTGATGGAAATTGATAGCACAGGGTGAGATTTGGCTAACAAGAAGGCATTTGAAATTTTGCATGAGTAATTTCAACTGAATGAGATTGCTCTGTGCTGGGCTTGGGTGTAGCAATGTGGGGGTTTAGATGATGGTCTCTGCTACCTATTTCCAAATAAGCATCTCCTGTGAAAAAGCCGCTTGGGTAAACATTCAGACAAGGCAGTCAACACACCACTCTTACCATGGCTAGCTCAATGAGGAGAGGCAGAAGGGCCTTTTGCATGTGGTCAATTCCAGCAAGGTTTATTTCAACACACCAAAGGAGAAACAGACAAAAGACAAATTGTGTGTGCTGCACGAGGTTTAAGTAGGGCCAGGTACGGGGGTGGTACCAAGGGGCAGGGCAAAGGGAATTGGCCTTTGGGGAAGAAGGGGCCAGCCACCAGGGGTACCACAACCAATGAGGCAACAGGGAAACCAGGAGAAACCAGGGGAAGTTGGGATATATGGGAAAGGAACTGGGATGGATCAATGTTGTGCAAGATTCTATGGGGAAGTCTTTTCTGTCTGGCCAGGTAGGGAGAACTCTATGGTAAGTCTCTCCAAGGGAGGGGCTCTGAGGAATTCCCTGTAGGTGAAAGATCCTGAGGATTCCACACTTGGGGAACAAAAAATGGAGTGACAGGACACAGCATACACAAGAATGAAGTATAAAGCAATGTAGTAAGTCGAAAGGGAAATGGGGACACAAGTAAATTTTTTTGATCAGGAGATATTAGCACAATTCACAAGAAGAATAGGACAGGAACCATCCCTACCTTTGTTTCTTCAAGAGAAGAGAGAATTTCTGTCCCTCTATTCCTGTCTAGTCACTTGGTACCAAATTTCTTTGGAAAAAAGCCTATCTTTTTAGCCAAGCCACTTTATTATACCAATATAGCAAAGGGACATCCCAGTATTTTGCTGTTGTTTTTTAGCCCCTTCCTCCCAGAGGAAGTTCATGGCAGTAAGGTTCTTTTGCACACAGATTGCCCACTAGCACTTGCTCATTAAATATGCCCCTTTTTGGGTGGTTATATGAATAAACTTGTCCCTGTCCTGCCAGCAGTGTCTATCCCGGTCAGCAAGCTTCTGGCTCTCTAGCCACAGATGGTCTCTCTGGTAGCATAGCTACTGACTCTGATTTTTATTGATCAGCAGCAAACAAACCTCGCTGTGCACACAAGCTCAACAGCTGCTATTTCTTGAGCAGTTCATAATTCATGCTTTCTAACTTACTTTACCTATAGCAAGCTAACAGATCTGCACTTAGATTTTGTTGAAAGCAGAAGAGAGGGCAACAACACTGATGACACTGGAAATGATGACAGGCAGACTTACATTATGCAAGTGGAAAGCTGGCAAAGTCATGCTGAGGTAAGACCAGGAGAGGGTCAAAGTCAATGAATGTTGAAATAGCCCCTTGTACATGACCAGAGGCCAAAAAGGGAACATCACTTGAAGACTAAGTTATGTAAACAGCCCTTTGACATGCGGGAGAGTTGTACCAAAGCTGGGGGTTGAACAAAGAGCTGAAAGAAGCAGCAAATATTTGAGACCTTAGGTGGATCCTGAGTATGAGAGTTAATGTCAGTGATGGTGCAGAGAAAAAGACTATGAAGGAAGAAAGAACAAAATTAAGTTGGCATGTAGATGAGTAGAATGAGGTAGAGAACAAAAGGCATCAGCATGTTATAGCAGTGGAAAATAGAGTCAAACACAGGGAGGGAACTTGGTGATATAAACCAATAATGGATATCCTTCAGCACTGTGCTTGAGCTCTGGGGTTTGTATCATACCATATTAAAACATAGTACTTTGTATGATGGTACTTTATGCTACTTGCATGATCTCAGTTTCCCTTCCTGGATATCAAGAAATAACATACCTTATTGTTTTCTGCCCTTCCACCATACACCAGCATGACTGCAAGTTCACTGCCTCTTTTTTGTTAGGCTCTTTGTCGGTCAAGCTTTTCTTTTTCTTTTTTCTTTTTATTTATTTATTTTAAATAAATATAATAGATTTGTTACATTTTTCTGTCCCTGTATTTGTTTCCATATTGCCTCTCTGATGTCATTCTCTGCCCAGTGCTAATCTCAGTACTCTTAAGAGTATCTGTTCTATTAAATTAAGTCTGAATCTGTCCCAGTTCAAGAGTGGTTGAAAACTATTACCATTCTGAAGACTGCTCAGTGTCTTTTTTGAAATTAACTGTGATCATGGTCCAACTCCTGGTGGATGGTCCACATCGCCCAAGCACTGTTACAGCTGGCACTAATTGGCACCCTCATTCTCAGTCTTAGTAGGCAGGTAAAGCACCAGATTGTGCAATGAATTATTTTCTCACTCCTGGGTGTGATCTACGTGTGTCCAAGTTGAAGCAGAATACAGAAGCAGCAAAGGAAAGACCAAGTAGTTATTGCTTTTGCTGAGCCATCTCTGTGACTCACATCGACAGGTCTTTTCACATTTTGCAATCTTGGAGTCAAATGTGAAACAAAGTCATTTATGAGATGCCCTTGAAAAACCATTTCTATTTTTATAATTCTTCTGTGAAAGACAGAAATCTGAATGCTAACACAATAACAGGTTGGCAGAAATATTTTATTAGCTTGATTGTGGATGAGAAGTAATTCTCCAAAAAAGAAAGAGGGAACTTATCATCCCACGCTTCAGTGGGATTCTCAGACATATTCCGTTAGAAGCCGAGTGCTATAATGTCAGATGGTGGGTCCCCCAGGCTCCCTGGCAACCTGCATGCGACTAAGAAAGAGGCAACAGCTTGCTTCAAGTATCCTTCCTAGAGATGACATAGTTAGATAAACCCAACAGGGAGTATAGCACGTGGAGGGAGCAGTCTGGTTAGAGGAAACCATTCCCTGTGGGACTGGCTCCATATTGCCACATGAAATGTTCAAAACACTGCTAGCCAGGAAAGTTGAATTTATTGCTTAATGAGCAGAGGACCCGGAAAAGATCATTGACAACTGCAGTGTAAACACAGCCACTTAATAGGGTGTTACTGAATGCCAAGAGGAAATTAAAAAAATCTGTCCTACAAGCAGCACTTTCTACCATATAGAATATGATTGGAATAAATAGAGAACACAGCTAGCAGCTGTAGAGAACAGATGAGATATTGGATATGGTGGAAAGAAGAGAAGAACTTATATCCAGAGGGCATTTTTTAGACTGCATTGAGTATAAGAGTTGTGTAAAAGAAAAGATGAAAGAAGACAAGTTAGCCTAACAGCAGCAGAGTGACAGAAGTAACACAAAATGACATTGTGACATTATTAAGAAGCTCAGCAACACACTCAACCTCCATCACAATGTCATCAGGACAGATGGCAACAATTGGCAAAGACAAGGCACAGCATGTCTGGAAAGCAATAAGAGCCTATAGAAGAAAAGAAATCATATGAGCAGCTATGGAAAACACAAGATAGTACTATGGATCTTTGGAGAGGTAAAACAACAATTTACGACCCACCCTATGTGTATTTGTCACAACTGCCTAGTACATATGACATAATTTCCCAATTTGTTAAAGATTTGCAAAGAATCAGGGCTTTTAAAGAACTCATTACTACAATTTATTATTCTTTTTAGTACCTGTGAGACTGATTGTGAAGGACTGCATCATACTAGGTACTTATCTAAATATGGATTTAAAAATAATCTGCAAAATGAGCTTACAATCAAAATTCAGCATGAAACAAAATATTTGGGTGCAGATGCAAGGGGCTGCAGATGCAAGGAGGTGCAGATACAAAGAGGTATAATGAAAAAGGCTGGTCTTCTAGGAGTCTCAGCAAAGGTCAGAGAGAAATTACAAAAAGAGGAAAGTAAATCTATGGAGAATATGGCAGTATTGGGTCATAAATATCACACTTTTAAAATTAATTGGAAAAAAAAACAAGACAGCAACAACATACAGGACAGAAATAATAAACCTCAGATAGGAAGTAGAAACTTTAGGGAAAAAATGTCAAATGTACAATTATATCTGCATTATCTAATACTGCAACATCTGAGACCAGGAAAGCACTAAATAAACAAATTTTTGAGAAACAGTTCAGCCAGCGTGATGTATGCCAAGCAAG
>QUSF01000002.1:12183612-12255694 GCA_003676055.1 Chloebia gouldiae | reverse complement strand
AAAGACACATTTTGAACATGAGTTAAGAGAAATTTACAGAAAGGTTGAGAGCAGCAACACATAAAAAAGGAATGTGAGAAGCCGTATGTGGCACTAGGCCCTGCTGTTCAATTCCATGTGTGTTGGGTATTT
Source organism: Chloebia gouldiae (assembly GCA_003676055.1). NCBI lineage: Eukaryota > Metazoa > Chordata > Aves > Passeriformes > Passeridae > Chloebia > Chloebia gouldiae. Next base: position 12,255,562 of record QUSF01000002.1, on the reverse strand, counting down.
GTTTGACCCTTCCCAGCTGTTGTGTACTTCCTGATCCCCTGGATAATATGAGCCCCTTGCCTGATCAGCTTCCAGATGCTATACTGTTCCCAGTTCCTCCTGATCATAAGTCTCAACACCAACCCAGTTCCAGCTGCCATAACTCTCATCCTTCCTCACCGAAGAGCTCCCTACCCAATAGTTCCCCCAAATGTCATAACCTGCCTGACCCACCACAGCTGTTGCAATCCTCCTGATCCCACATTGTAAAACCTCTTTGATTTGTCCCTTCCCAGCTGCTCTGCCCATTACCACTGAAGGCTGTGGTCCAGATCCTATCTCCTTGAAGTGTCCTACAAGTGCAAAAATTCACTATTATAGCTCACAGATTCTTACAGGATATAACCCTTCAGCCAGATTACAGAAAAAAAATTCCTGCTGCAGTAGATTTACAGGGGTAAAAAATCCTGACTTAATGTAGATTTATCAGCATCTGGAATATTATAAAATTACATGCTATGATACATACTATTTTGAATAACACAATATCAATGTTATATTAATTGCATGTGATATAGCCAATATAAAATGTTGCTATTGTAAAATTATATAGGCTACACACATAAATATATAAAATTTAATAATGAGCATAGTATAATGCAATCAATAGCCTTAAAATTTACTTTTATGTATGGCAACTGAAATGAAACTGCACAGAAAACTGAAGCTCCCTTTACGTAAGAGCTGACCACCAAACCTAGGCCTCAGACATATTTATCCCATTCTAATAACATAATCAAAATCTTCTTAACTTATTTCAACTTCACATTGTAAAACTGATCCAAAGAAATACCATCATGAAGGGAATTCAGAGGGCCTCACAATTTAGTATCGGGATACAGAAATTTTTTTTATATAGATGGTTACAAGTCAAGAAAAATATCACTGATTTTTCATACAAAACTATTAAACACATTAAGGGAATAAACTCATTTTTTACATTATTTTGGTATCTCTTGAATATACATTTATAAGATCACAAGTCACAGTTTGATACTATTTCACTTGAATAGTTTTCTCCAGAATTGCTAAAGAGTTTTCTGTATACCAGTTGTTATGGTCTTCTTCTAAAAAGTTCAATAATGTATTTGGAAGGGGAGGGAAAAAAACAAAACAAGACAAAATGTGTAACTCCAATCACCACTCCTCTAACTCAATCTATATTGAGTATATGGAGAAAGGATCTGTGCTTCAATATCTGTCCAAGTCAGCCATACCAAGGTAAATAGCAGCCAACATAATTGTGTCTTCAGCTTTTCAGTTGTGAGGCTATTCCACCTCTACCCACAATTTCCCTGTTGTCCCATTTACACTGTTAAAGGTGCTTTAGTAGTTCTATTAGCTGTCCTACCATGTTTCCTCTCATTTCACATCCACTTCATGACCCTTAAGCACACGTTGGTTAAGTAAACACTAGTACCAGCTATGGTATTCCCAGCTGGGGATGTGGTGATTCACAACAATGTACAAGCCATGGTAATAGCTAGAACACTCATATCAGGAACACTAGTTTAGATAAAGGAATAATGGATCAGTCTTAAAACATGCCTATGCTATCCTCTAGACTGTATAGAGATCATAGATTTGAATACATGGAGTCAACTGAGAGAATGATGCCTGAAATAATCATCACTTTAAGTAGCTCTGGACATGAGGAAGTAATAGATCTAAAAAACTGATTTTCTGTAATACAGAGGAAATACAGCAGTGTAACCTTTCAGCATTTTGAAGAGATTCTTGCTTTTTTTTATTATTTTTAAAAGCATGGATTTGCTAATGATGTTGCACAGCAGTCCCTATAAGTGGTGAAAGACCATTTATGTCTTCTTTTAAATAAGAATGTAATCTAAAACCCATACCTTCATGCCCCTCTGTACATAGTGGGAAGAAATAAAATAAATTTATCTCAGAATTACTAAGAGTAATCGTATCATCTAATGTCACACATTTACAAAACTGTTCTGTTAGTCTCATGATAGACATTTCTGAAACGCTTCCATTTCTGTACAGTCATCAGTATGACAAAGGCAAAAATACAAAACAGGAAACTGGAAAACAAAAATGACAGCAAAATATTTTAAGTCAGACACACTTAGGTTCTCTTTAAAATTGACAAATTAGTTTGTTGCCCTATAATTCTGAATTTGTAGCAAAGTACAAAATAACTTTAACAAAGTTTTTTTGTTTGCATTTTTTTTCACTAACAAGATATTCTAAAACAATTCATATTAATGATATGACAAAGTGAACAAGCTAATCAAGATAGAATGCCTCAGTGTCAATTTAGAGAAGCAACTATGGGGAAATGTGAAAAACAGGTAACTTTTTTCAGGGAAAGATACTTTCAAATACTTTTCTTCTATGCTAAATTTGAATAGAATGTTTTCTACTTTATTCCCTAATAAAGACAAGAGTTAGTCATTAAATGGTTTCTTTCAGTTAATAGCTAGAGTAGCATTTTAACATCTTCATTGTATAAGGATGCAATTTCCAGTAGAAGTTCTCAGAAGAAAATGTCTGACAAGGACAATGAAGAGCAGGCAAAAGGTGAGGGTAGAGATGCGAAGGAGATGCACACTCACAGCTGGTAGGTTAAATGTGTGCCTCAGACTTGACAGTTTCTATTAGCAGCAGTCCTGTGGATGGCAGATATAGGAGTCTGAGGACAAGTGCAGTTCACAAATTTGGAACAAATGCAGAAAAATTAATATTTGCACAGGATTCAAAAAACACCCATTTTCCTTTGTATGTGTAAGAGAGAAAAAGAGAAATCTCTAGTAAATCATATCTCTATGCCTCAGTTTCCCATTCATAAAAGAAACAATTGGGTAATTTTCTTCCTGTCACAGCATGTATAATTCCTGATGTACAAATATTTGTCATCAACTTTCTTAATGCATTTGTTCTGCATAAAATTGAAAATAATTGTTCATTTCATTAATAGAATGTGTTTTGTACCATCAGGTACTCCATTAATTTTAATCTCAATTCCTGCAGTTGAGTTACTGCTGAGTACTTCTTTTCTAGATAAATGCAACACCTTTCATTTCTATCTTTTCCTGTCCCATTTGTGTAGACCAGTTACACAGAATTCCTTGGAGTCAGAAGAGACCAGAAAGCCAGCCTGATTTATTAGGCCCCAAGGCCTGGCCTCAGGCACAAGTATGTACAGTCTGAGAGGTTCATTCTCATCCTGAGTACATATGTAATGGGTTTTTTTTTTTGTTAGTGGAAGTGAGGCACTCACACTGAAAGACCTGATATTCTGTTGTTTCTCCATTAAGAATATCAGAAATAGAGAGAATTATCCAACCAGGCAAGGAAATCTCTCCCCAGGGTTTGTTTCTCCTCTGTAGGGGAGTGACCTGGGATCCAACTTTTGAAATGAGAACTGTGATGTATTCTTAAACTGAAATAGGCTTGATATATATTATTGGTGAAAGCTTCTCCCAAAACCTGGAGCAGTGCCAATGGACCATTGCAAGATGGTCCACACCAGCCAGGTTCTGGTACAGTAGGTGTAGTTGACATTGACAAAGTTCACAAATGAGAGCAGGAAATATAGGTATTACATCTCAAGAGGAGTTGCTCTGAACTGGATTCTGCTCTATTATGCTTAAGGATATATTTCCTGCAAAGCAGATATATTCTCCAATTCTGTTCATCCAGGTGAAGCTACCCTAAGTTTGCCACCCAACTGAAGAAGTAAAAGGAATTACTACAGGCTACCCAAAGTTACATTCAAAACCTGATACAAAACCCTTTAAAATCACTGTGTTCCTTTTAGATCAAATCTCTGATGCCTTGTGGCACCAACACTCATTTTCTATTTCTGTAAACTTTAGTCAGAGGCCTATGTTTATGTTTGAAAAATATCCACAACAGAGATATCAGGATTGCTACTGGCTCAGTTCAAATCGTGCTTAAGTGTTTTCTGCTTCACACTTGCCTCTCTTGTTTTAAGGCAGCCCAGTTCCATACTTCATTGTTCAGCCATGGAGTCTGCAATGAGGAAGAGGAAGATGGGCAGAGCAGCAGCACTAACCAGTGACTACCATATACATGCTGTGAGCAAAACAAGACTGTCCTGGGCTGGAAGGTGCCATTCCACAGCAAAGCTTAGTTTGTAGCAGTTCATCCTGGACTGAACTGGCTCTTTCCAACTCACAAGCCTGCCAGATGGCTGTAGCTGTCTGGGCACCCTGATCATAAGATGACTGGGACAGCAACTGGCTCTGCTGGTGAGTCACTGAAGATGGGACAAATGGGAGCTGATCAAAATGGGAACTCCACTGAAGTGAGGACTGCAGGCTTGGAACAACAGCTCTCAGCCAGCTGTCATAGCACAGGCATTTGTTGTTAGTGATGGAAGGGTTTGATTGTGGTTTTACTGAAAGGTGAGATTTTCTAAAGACTTGGAAATAGAATTTCCATGGGAAATAGGATTCAGTAGCTTTATAAGTCCTTGGATGTAAAAATAATAATTTTTAAGAATTGTCTCATTATTTCACTGACAGGATTTAAACAATTCAAGACCACATGCAGAGACAGAGAGGCAGACAGAAGTGCTATATTTGTATACAAATTACCCTAAACTTCTTGGTTTCATGAGAGTTTCATCAATCTAACAAAATATTGTAGAATAAAAGTCCAGTATTTTCTGGCAACTAGTCCATAGAGAATAAGTTACATAAGTTATTTCTTTGACCCTTCAGGATTCAGGAAGAAAGATGTTTACCAAAGGACTGGGCAGTTGTATATAGGTTTGGAAATATTATTAATATTGTTGTTAGCAGTGTTGGTGTTACTGCTGTTGTCATTATTATTCAGATTTTTCCCTCAAAGTGAACACCCCTCACATTTGGATGATTAGACCACATTTGGCCAACACTCCACCAGCTAGAAGAGCCTTCCTCCTTTGTATATTCAGAACAAGTTTCATGAGAAGTATCTCAGAAACATCTGCCTTCATTATAATTATATTTCTATTTCAGCTGCACCAAGCTATTTACAGATGAGCCTGTTCATAAAGAGCTTTATAATTAAGCAAACAGAAATATCTTTTTATAGGATGCAGATCTAGGGGTGATAATCACACACAAAATACACAGCAACAGTTGCAAATAGAGTGTTTAATGCTAGTTATATAGTTAGTGATGCGCTCAATAAAGCCTGACATGTCTTTGTTCCTAAATGTAAGAAAATATGGTCTTTACTACACAATTGTGTAAACTGCCTTTTTCATATAAAAAAGGCCATAAATTTCAGGGGGTATGGATTGAAAAACCTTCATGAAAACAAGCCCTCATGTCTGCAATAAAATATGATTATTAAGCTCTTGGTGGAAAAAGGAGCTGACAGCAGACATATGAATTTCAGACATGTGACATCTTCCTTATGCATGAACTGTGACCTGATATTTCTGCTGATGGACACCAAAAGACAGAGAAGTGAAATGAGAAAGTATTGGCAGAAGGAAAAAAGACAATCTATTATTTACCAAAGTTACTGTCTAAGATATTTTCACAGTGCATGTGCTCCAGAAATTAAACTTTATCTCTTCTGAAGAACATATTTGTCACCTACTTCCCTCAAGATTGCAAACTTGCTCTTTTCCAGCATTTTCTTGGAATTTTTATAACCATTTGTAGAGCAACAAGTGGGTTTGTAAACTGAACTGCTGTGATACACCATATGAATCCCAAGTGTGAGCAACATGCCAAAGAAAACCACACAAAGATTAAATTAAACTATACATGACACCTCATTTTTCAAAAAAAGACTATTTGTAGGAAATTTTATAGTGGTTTTTTTTTTCCATCCTCACATTTAAATCAGCCAAAATAGATGTCTGAAAGAAGACAGCAGAAAACAGGCCCCTAGATACAACCTAAAAAACAGCTATGAACAGAAGTGATGAGTACAATAACATACTTGCTAAGATGTTTGCTAAATCATGTGGAATCACTTTAATATATATATTCCAGGTAAACTAAATAGTGTAATTTGGTTTAGAAATGGCTTTACTTTCAAACCCTTGAACATATTATAAATATTCTAGTGAGATATTCCTAGAAGGATTTGAAAGAGAAATGTGCGGAAAATTTCAGTATTTATCAATATCCTTTAGTATGAGTCCTTGCAAGGGTTATTCATGCTTTCTACTTCAAGTTGGTTTTACATATTCAGCATGGGTACTTTGCCTCACTGGAGCACCTCTCCTTTGTCTGTTGACTACACAGAGTGAGGTACAGAGCTAGAGGTGTGCAATGAAAATACTCTCTTGCATTCGACTGCATCACCTCTAAATTGGTTTCTTCATCCATGTGCTATACCATGGACTTCAGAAAGCATTAAGTGGTTCTTATAATCATGTTAGACAAACAATCTGAATCTGAAATAATGGAATTACTAAAGTGTTCTGATGCCCTATTTGTACTTCTGTTTAACTTCTGTTTAAAGGGTCTCCCAGTAAGCATCCAAAAATTACTTCATTAAATTCCTTGAAACCAAAATCTAAACCAAGTTAAGCACTGGGTAAATTGTGACATTCCCTTCTTCCAACTCCAATTAATAATAATATAACATTGGAATAACATTCTAATCAGCATGTTATTCTCATTTCTCCAGGCTTCTCAACCAAGCTCTTAGAGAGCATCTAGAGAGACATCTTGCCATTCTCTCCATGCAATGAAGCATAATAGAGAACTGTCACTCTTAGGTGCCACGACAATACAAATAACAAAGAATACCATATTTCTTCATCTGCAGAACTGCACAGAGCAAGGGACTCAAACAGAGAAAATTATTATGTAAACAAGAATACTATTTTCCTAATATGTTCTCATGCACTAAAAGCAAGCTTGGTTGTTCATTATCAAAGGGTTTCTGGTTTAAATTACAGAGAGGAGAATGAAATATGTCTAAGTGAGTTTACAAGAAATTTCTTGCCTACAATGTGGACAGCAAAATCTCAGAGAAAATCAAGGGATTGATGCTATTAAAAATATGACAGAAACCATATCTCAAATAAAATTGGGCAAGGACCAGGCAATCTCCTGATGATCAACATGATCAATCCCTGAAGCCTGGCTCAATGTGTGACTGTTAAGCTGTGGGAATGCGTGAAATTTGGCAGCCCTGAAATCTCAAGTCACACACACAGAACACTGAAAGCATCGTTGCTGTCTGTTTCAGGTTTGTTCCAGTTGTAGCTGCCTAGCATCATTGTCCCTGTCAAACAGATTCCAAATGAACTGATTTTTCTAAAATTAGAGCTACATTTCATTAACTTCTTTGTCTGCAGCTTATGAGGCTAATAACACAGTCCTAGATTTTACTTTAAATTCCCAACTGGATAAAGTGTGGAAAGAGAAATGTTAAAGAAGAAATTAAAATTGATCTTATTGATGGTTTCCATCATCTCTCTCCATACTCCAATATGAAGCTGGAAGGAATGCAAATGCAAAACATCTGATTCTTGAAGTCTTTGCTCCCAGAGGTGATGGTTCTGGGTTAAGCATTCACTTTCTGGCTCATTCCCAGTTTGCTATCAATTCACATTACTGCACTGTTCCAGACCAAAATCCAACTCCACATAAGAAATGTTTGATAGAAATGGAGGAATTATAATGAAGCAGCTTTCTATCAATTGTTTTGATTGTGTCTGACAGCTGAATTTAAATGACTGCTGGCAAGCATCAATTACTGGTGACTACTGGATAGCCTTTCTAGCTGAATAAGTAATACAGCTAACTGTGTGCACATCAGGTGGGCTAAAGATTTCATGATAACCTGAAAGCTTGAAATGAAGATCTGTCCCTATTAAGCCTGAAATGTTGTGTGAGATGCAAGTGTCAGTACTGTAAATGCTGTCTTGGGGCCAGCAACATGGCAGGGGGTTTTAGGTGTTGTCATATTCTCACGTGTCAAATCATCTCCTCCATGTTGTCCTTATGATATGGTCAGAACCTTATAATAGAACTCTTTGATGCAATTCAGTGCGGGTTGGATGAAAGAATAACTTGTAGTAGACAAATACAAAGCCTCTTAACTAGGGTTGTGATATATTCTGTGTGGGTTATGTTTCATCAGCATATTCATAGCATGCAACTCTGACTGATCTGAGTTTGACTTTTAAGGTGTGAAAGTGTCAAGCTATCATCAAGTCCCATTTTGCCATGCATCAAGTTTCTCATGTTTATCAGGAGAGGAGAGCCATAAAGCTCCCCAGGCTGGGTATCTTCTACTGTGACTGTAAAAAGGAAGAATGAGGGTGAGAGTTGTAGTTGCCTTTATCAGTCCTCTCAGCCAAACAAAAGGTTTTCACTTAGTTCCTCTGCAAGAACCTGGCAATGGAGCTCACAACTTCTTGTCAGAATCAGAAGGAAAGGGATATAGTTTTCCCATGTCCTTTAAAATTACAGAAAATTCTTATGACAGGAAAAAAGCATGGAAGGAATTAGCTTGGACAATGTACGTTGTTAACAGTCCATCATCCAGTTGTTGATGTGATGCGTGTGAATATCTCCAATATCTGAACTGTGGTAATAAAAACAGTATAGCAAAAATAATAACTTTTATAATATCTAATTCTTGGATTTCATTTAGATAGTTTTTAAACTATCCTCACAAGAAAAAAAAAAAAAAAGAGTTAATTAAGACTTCAGCTGAAGACTTGGAGAAGGTGAATAGGAATAGTCAGAATATGAGATTGAAAGATAGCCAAGTCAGAATAACTCTTAAAATCAAGCTTGGCTTATAAGCTATCAAAATTTTGTTGTCATTGACTAAGGGAAAAAAAAAAAAGGTGAATTACCAAAATAAATTGTTCTCTGTGTAAGGAAGTTTAATTTTAAAAGCAAGAGAGAAGAAATAAGAAAAGGGCAGACAGACTGTCATCTTGAAAGCGAAGGATGAACTCAAAAGGGAAGCCCATCAGTCTTCTGTAGTACCTTTAAATCTAGATACTGAAAAAGATGCATTCAGATCACAAGGTGAACAGTGATCTGTTGAGACATAGCTCAAGATGAGGGGGATTAAACAAGTAAAGACATGTCTTATTATTCTACAATAGAAACTGATGTTTTATTTACCTTTTCTAAATGTCTCTGCAATTTTTTTTTCTGGAGAGCTTAACCCATTGCTAGGCTAATAGTGCTTGTTTCTAGGCAAGTCCACATAAAACCGAAAAATGGGATGTAGAATAGTGAATGATCAGTACAGGCAATAAATATTCAGCTAAGCTGAGATGGTCATAGAATATTTGACTGCAGTAGGAGGCAAGGGAGCGATGCCTTGTTGTCTAAAATGTCACTTGCCTCTGACATTTGGAGCTCCAGGTTTTTGGGAGCAACAGATCCAGCTGCAGGAAGGCAATGCATCTGCTCCTGCTCCTTCACTCCACCGCCCCAGCTCCCTGCTCTGGCACTACCATGGCAGGACAACAGTCAGTGCCCCACAACACTTGCTCTACAGCACGGTCAGAAACTGGGAGACACAGTTCCTTTTCTCCATGGTCAGATAGAATCAGCTCCTGGTGAACCCCAAACATGAGCAACTCGTGAGTCAGGGACAGAGGGAACCCCAATGAGTTCATCAGGACAGGGGAAGACACAAGCTTAGCAAACAAGAAAGAAGTTGTGGCAAAATGGTCAAAAGAACTTTTCTGGACTGCATTAGCCAAAATCCTTTGTGAAAGAAATTATTAGTAACAGATGCATCTGTACAGAAGAAAATAAAATCCTATTTTATCTATACATATTTGTTTTAAAAGAGCAGAAGGCTATTCAAAGCCGAATCAATAGTGGTACTACTGGAACTCATTTGGAATGGACAACGTTTGGCCTATTGTGTTAAATTCCTGAGGGTTTGCCTATTTTTGTATCAGATTACAGCTTTATTAGGTACAACTGTTTTTACATTGCATTTTTGTGATTAATGATGCTAAAAGGATTTTGGCATTTCAAATGTTGTACACAAACCTAATGGGCAAAATCTTCTGTAAACTTCTTCTAAGCTCTTGGCAAACTTTCCTCGGGAGCAAATATTAACTCCAGATAGTGTTTATTAGCTTTTATAAAATAATCACTGTAATAGTGGCATGTAATTGCTAGAGGTAAGGGAACATCTAGGCCAAGAATTAATCAAGTTTGAGCTCCTTAATAGAAAAAGGTCGGGAACAATTTATTTCTTGCTCAGTTTGTATTTAAAATAATGTAATTTTCCTCTGATTTTTGTTTCATATACCAAGAATGATTTCATATACAACATTCCCTGAATAAATTGTGTTCTTAACTAGAGATATGTCTGAACAGCAGAGTTCAGGACCCACATCTTAATCTGAAAAAGTATAGAGGTATTTGAACTTTAGATTTTATTTTGCATATTATATGGGGCAGAACAAACAAAGCATTCAGATTTGACTCCAGTCCCATTGCCTTTCTTACCCTCTGCCCAAATTTTTCATGTTTCTGTAGGCAGGTTTTTTATTTGAGGGTGTCCTGACAGCATCAGGCAAATGAGAACTTGTTCTTCAAAGGGATCAGAGTGAGTATCCAGACTCATTAAGGTTTTACTTATAATAAATTATAGGGTACAGTTGATTTTAAAAAGTCACATCAGGAGGAATACTACCATGGCTTCTTCTATGTGGTGCTATTCATGTAACAGGCATAAAAGTCTCTTGCACTCTAGAAAGTAAGAGACGCCTTCCTACTGGACAAGTGTGTGCCAGTAACTCCTTGATCAGAAACAGTCTTTTGACAAGAGACCTGAGGAAGGGTTAAAACATGAACATAGACACATCTAGGATGATACCAGGTGGAAAAAAAAGCCTGGAATTGCCCTCAAAATTTGACTTCTGAGTTTAGTCCAGTATAAACACAACTATATAACCTCACAATTTGGGGTACTAAGTAAGGTAGATTTATAATTTAGGGTTGATGTTACTTCAGACTCCCCTGGTTCCCCCTCTGTGTGCAGTGAAGCTGTTAGTCATGCTTTTCTTTGAAGTTAAAGCCATAGCATAAGTTGCATATCAGGAGATGTGATCTCTCAGGCGTATCAAGCTGCATTAAAACATCCAAGTTTAGCTTCAACACAGACAAGTTCTTCTTGTTATCTCAGCTGACATCTCTGTAAAATCAAATATGCTTGGAACCTTTGAGCACTGAGGATGACAAACTTGGAATGGTCTGTGTCTGTATTTGGCTCTCTTACCCTCTAAAGCAAGGTAGTTGCATCTAAAATGCTTTCTGAATAAAGTCAACTCTCCATTCCTATCTGGAAATTATCAGGGAGAATGCCAGTTTGCTCAGGCAAAGTCCATGCCTGTGATCAGCCTAATGATTTAACAGCATGGATAACTGAGTCCTGGTAACTGGTTTTGTATGCTGAAGCTGGTAATTCACTAGGAAACAGAAGCTTCATGTATAATTATTCATAGGGGATTGTTTTGTCAGTTTGTTCTGGAAAAAAAAGGACATTCTTAGTCACAGGCCAGACCTGAAATCTGCCATTTTTCTGTTTGAAAAAACAGTGAGAGACTTGCCATAGAAGTTTTAAGGTGAGGGTCTTACCAACAGCATGAAGTGCTCTGCAGGAATAAGCAGGAATCAAAAGCACAACACCCGCATGTGGAAATCCATCCATTTTCTAGTGCTAAATTTAGCATTTCTATTTAAAAGATCTTACAGAAACTAGTCCATTCTCCTTTTATAATCTGTTGAATATCAGCCATCAATCATATTTAATGTATATAAACACCTCTGCACAAAATCATAGGGTATTCTAATTCAAATAAAATTATTAGCTATAAGTATTGAAACTCCTTTTTTATAATCATAAGATTTGCCTTTAGATTTGTCCTGATGAAATCAAAGTTATTTCAATGTTATTATTTTCCTAACCCTAGCTTTCTAGCATAACTGTGAAATCACAATACTGTACAGAGAAACATTGTAAATGGATAATGACTTGCAGTTGTTGTGCATTACATAATGGAAAGCAGCATTTCCCACTTCTTGATTCTGGAGCTTCACTTAGAAAACCTGCTATTTCAGTGCCTCACGAGGCTCCCCAGCTCCACAGGTGTCAGAGCCTTCTATTTATCTAAATCACTTCTGCTATCAGCTGTGGAAAAGGTAGTATTAAATCCAAATATATAAGTCTTTCCAGACCTGGACTTCATCCAGCTCCATGCAGACCCACACAGGTGTCTCTGAATGCTGATCTCCAGAGCTCCAAGGGAATACAGATCAGAAAAGCCCATGCTGACCTTCTCCAAAACCAGCACAGGCTAAAGATTGGTTAATTTACATGGGCTGTATATTTAATGATTGCCCTGCAAGGTACACCTGACTGACTGGATAAAATATAGTGATAATTTTTATAAACTTTCATATTGGATTGTCTTTTTGGAGAAGTAAATGTGGGCATGTAACTACTATCCAAAAATATAATAACTTAGGTGACACAACGTACCACTTACATAGAAAGAGGGAGAGAGCAGAGTACTTTTCAGGAGTATTATTAAGTAATATTTACAGAAGTCCAGAGCAACACAATTGTTTTCAGTGTTCCTCAAAAAAATCTTTAAAAGGCGTTGAAGAAACAAAAGGAGTTTTCTTGCTTCTCTTTGCAAATTGACTAATCACCATAGCAGTCTTAGTAAAGAATTTTCCTTCAGGTAAGAATCTCTGCAAGAGAAATTAAAAAATGTAAGAGAGGAAAGGACCCTTCCCTCCCACTACAGCTGGCCAGAGAGCAAGCCAGCATTTCTGACATCAGGACCACAGCAAATTGGCAACATGCAATAGATAGCCTGTGTTTTCACTCCACCATATAAACCAGCATTCAAAAAAGTTCATATTCATCCCAAATAATGGCCCTAGTGCCAAATGCCACAGAATTTTTATTGTAATGCAATATTATATTGCATATATAAAAATACAGTGCTCACTGTACAGTTGAGTAAAGCTAAAATTCATCCCTAGAAAATATGTGTAATCTTGTGTTTGACAATACAGGACAAATAAATTCATGAATAGAAGAAGACAGAAGAAATGCAGAGAAAGTGCAACAGAGAAAATGATAACATGAGCTATTCACCAGAAAAGGCATTCATCAAAACTTATAGGTTTCATCCATTTCTAGTCACTTAATATAGCTTCATGGAAAAAAATAGCATTTAAAATGAAAATACACATCTTGAAAGTAAAGACGATTTTCTGACAGGAACAGGCTACACAGAAGAAGCACAGACAGAACCAGAAATACATGTAGGACAAGACAAAGTTCGCTTCAGTGCAGACATGATCTGTGGGGAGGACAAGGCCTCCTTTCTCTCACCATCCTAGAGACCATTTTCTTGGGATCCTAGAAAAGAGCTATACCTGCTGGCATAAGTACCTCTGCATCTTCATCACTGGCAGTAAATTATGAGAAGCTAAAAAAAACCCTAACTTGATTTCCAATCCCTAAGGAATATGCTCTGATTCAGTAAGTCTCAAGTGTGATGTCCAAAGTATGATGGGGCGCAGGCTTGCCCACTGAGGTGCACACACCGAAACACGCAGCAAAGCCACACTTCTAGGATTGTGCCTGTTCACTCCACCAGTCAGGCAGGTGTTAGATACATGTGTTTCAGACATAAAGTGAACCTTAGGATGCAACTCTAGCTGTAATTTTATAATTATTCATCCAGATGCATATTGTTATGTCAGTGTGACACTTACTCCAGTAAGAAAATACTGTTTACAAAATCTTTTTCTAAATGTGCAATATCTACGGGGCACTGAACAATTTACTAATTAAAAACTGAAGTCTTTGTTTTAAAGGTTCATAATCTAAATGAAAAGCATAGGCTCAAGAGAGATTATGTGATGTAACAAGAAAGCTAGTGGACAAAAAATTCTAGACAGGACTCTTTGGATTTGGTACTTTTTTTAGAGAAAAATAAAAATCAAGATTTCCTAAAAAAATAGAGAACAATCTCACCTATTAAAGCCGTAACAAGAAAGCATTTTGGAATGTTCCACATTTCTCAGTTATGTTCTTTTGGCGTCTATTTTCATTCACTATTTTGCAGAGCTTTCAGCCTATGACTGAACTTAAACCAGCCAATCTTTCTTTCTGGTTCATCTATATTAGCTTGGTGTTGTTAGGTTTGTTTCTCCAAAACAGCAGGGTGCTGGGAATTTTTAAGGTCTCCACAGAAATTAAGAGGAGAGGCATATAATACCTTCAACTCAAATTTATTTCTTTTAATTCATTTTATATGCACTTGGGGCCTAAATAACTCAAGAGTAATTACTGAAAAGTAGCCTATTGTGTGACTTGCACCCCTTTGTGAGCAGCTATTGCCTGAACTCCAGATGCAGAGTGTTTTGTAACATGACTACACTCCATATTCCCTTTGTGGAGCATACAGACAAGCAGTGGATCCATTTTTCATTTACATGCCAGAATAGCTAAGCATGTGTGTACAGTTACCAATTTATATAAAGGCCAGCAGTCAATTACTGCTACTAGGAGGAGTACAGATGCAACTCCTCACAATGGCCTCTTTAAATAGAAGTATCTCCCAAGCCTACTCCAATAACAGATTAAGTTGCTCCTGATAACACAATGAGTTCTTAATATTTTGATTAATAAATGCCAACCTCTGGAAATGTGGTCTTGCATAACAATAGCAAAAACAGGCAAGAAATTTTAAGCATTCATTCAAGTTGCTGGTCTCTGTCAAAATCATTACCACTAGTAGTGTGGCTTGAAAACTTTAAAACATCCATTTGTTTAAATAGAGTTCACTCTGTGCAGGATGAAAAAGGCATCTCACACAAAAAAAAAAATTAGGCAGCTGCACAATGTACATATCATTATTATAGGTCTACAAGGGCTGTGTGAAATACAAATCAATGTGCAAGGGTTATCAGAGTAAAAGGGCAGAAATGAGAAAAATCTGGAACCAGCTAGCCACATTTCTCTGAGCTAGATAATTGCATCTTTCATCTCTTCATTTTTCCTCTCCAATACAAGCATCTGGAAAAAAAATTAATAAGGTGTGTTGGGAGGAGAGTCATGTCTGAAACCTTTTTCCTTTGCTTCAATAAGCTGGAAATCTCAGAACCTTTAACAGCTGAGATTTTTTCCTCCTTTATTCAAAGAAAGGGGGATGGGCTTTTCCTTCCTTAGCACAACGATTTTTTTTTTCTTTAATACAGAAACTGACACCTCTTTCTCTTAGAAACATTCTTTTATCAGAAACCAATTTTTAGATAATTAGATTTTAGATAAAATAATTAAACCAGTACTATTATTTGGATGTTTTTTGTTTAGATTTCCCATGTAATTCTGAATCCACATGGCATTATGTAATATAGATGGACACACATCTGGCTGAACACACACATACACTGAAATGTAGCCTCAGAATTAAATATCTTTAATGTATATATTCAAATATATATAAAAGACACAACCTAAAAATCAAAAAATAGCAAATGGCAGAAATGGCATTGTTTATGAAAACTTAATTCATCATCCCTTTGGGAATATATATCATGAGACAGAATAAGATTTTTTAACTGCACCATCTTCTATTTTTGCATGGGACTTTAACTCATTCTCCTTGCCTTCTTCACTCAGTATGTGATGGCATGAAATCATGTACTGGGTATAGGATTATTAACTTCTTTCTGAGCATTATGGCCATCCTGTCACCAGAGTAACTGAATTATTCTCAAACATGAGTGAATATATCCGCCTGACACAACAAGAGTATTTAAAAAAAATTAAAAAATAACAATAATAATACTATATAACTTAGGAATTAATGAGATATTAAAGCTAAAATTTTCTATTTAGAAGAGTTTGTCAGCTGCAGAATCTAATTCAAGACATATAGAACCAGATGTCTCAGAATAACAAATGTTTTAGAGATCTTCATGTATTCAAATACAGCAACAATTAATTGTGTCTGTAGGCAGTCAACATTCCTGTAAACCTATAACAGCATCCTATGTTAAGCTCCCTATAATAAGAAGGGCCAAGAATAGCCTGTACTAGAATGGACAAGAGTAAAACTGTAGGTTTAAAAAATGCTTGCTCAGTGGAGAACTGTAATCACAGAGTAAAATTGCATTACTTTGCACCTCTTGGGACAGAGAGTTTTTCACCTTTGCTGCAACTCCTTGGGTCTCTGTCCATGCCCACTTACAAGATTAGATTGTTTAGAGAATGCTCTTTAACAAATATGTTTCAAATATGTTTCTGATGCACTAAATAAAAGTGATGCTGAAGCAAAATGAAAAATGTTAAAGTTTTATACTTGTTTAAATAAACAGCAATATTTTTAAAATAGAAGATACAAATATCCTGTAATTAGACAGGGTTATAGAATCATAGAACCATATAAATGCTTGGGTTGGGAAAATCTTCTAATGCCACCCCCCCCCCTTCCCTAGGCAGGGACACCTTTCGCTAAACCAACTTGCTCAGGGCCCCGTCCAGCCTGGCCTGGAACACTTGCAGGGATGGGGCAGCCACAACATCTCTGGGCAACTTCTCCCTGTCCAGACTCGTGTCTAGGATTGCCCCAAACTAGGTGCAGTACCTTACACTTGGACTTATTAAAGTTCATGATGTTCTCATGGGCCCACTTCTCAAGCTTTTCTATCCTACTGTTATACCATATCAATTTGCAAAAATAATTTCCTGATAAAGAGGCATGTTTCAATGGCAAACGTATTTTCTACAATATTCTGTAACTGGGGCATCTTTGAACACCAGATTCAAAACTTCTGTTGGAAAACATGCAACTTTATAAGAGATAGGTAATTGATTTCTAGTTAACTGTCTTAATTAACATGCAGAAAAAGGTAAATTAAATACCTTAAAAATGGTGTTTTATTGCTTTTCAGACCTTCTACTCACAAAATTTAAATTCTTCAATGTCCCACAGATAGGATTGCAACCTATCATATGGAACTAAACTTGTCCAACACGGTCTTTGACAAGTCTACAATATGAACTTTGCTCGTTTGGGTCAAACAGGTAACCAAGCATTACAGTAAATAATCTATTTCCATGTAAATGTGATATTCGTTTTACAAGAGCATTACAGAGCAAACAAACATGCAGTTTCAGGAAGACTGAACTAGGATGAAATTTTCATAGACTCACAGAACTATTTATGTTGGAAAAAAACTTTAAGCTCATCAAGTCGCCATAAACCTAACACTGACAAGTCCTGCACTAACCATGTTCCTAAGCACCACCACCCTCAGTCAGTCCAGTCATTCAACCCTGAGTCATTTCTGCAATCCTCTTCTATCTGTGATTCCTGCAACTGCACAAGCCAGTGCCTGAACCAGGGCTCCAGCTCTCTCCCCAGCACCTCTTCTGGGAAAAAAGAAAGGCATCTGGACATGCCTGCCATGTGCTGAAGTTGATGTCCATTTAGAGAAAATACATATATGACTTGTTAGTATCTATTGTCCATGTTCACTTGAGTGCACGTGTTTACAATAGAGCAGCCAATTTAAGAAAGGCCACCAGTGTGTCTCACTGAGATACTGATGTTTCCCTTTTCTAAGCCATAGTACCTTAGGGCTTTATAGGTCAACTTCCTACTGAATAAGTAAAAAATCAGGGACAATCTGGGAATATTATAGTTTACATATTTACTTCCATACATGCACAAACACCAAATGAGTAGTGGCTGAATTGGATAGAGGTTCTGTACATCTCTACCTCAGAGTTCTTTGTATGATGGCAAAGCATGGTTGTCTGGAAGCAACTTTGTCTGAAAACCTTAGGATATTGCCACAGCATAAAGCAAACAGCTCTTTCATCCCTGTCATTCCCTCCAATGAGGTATAATGGGTTTTGCGTTTCTTCCCAAGACTGAACATTTGCTCAAACACAGAAAAATAACTTGGCAGACATGTACAACAGCACCACCTGGTGATTCCCTGCAAGAGCCACCTGCTACCCCAGCCCTGGTGTTACAAAACTAAAATTATCTGAGAAGAACTTCAAATACTTAAACACTGATGCTAATCTAGATAAACTATTCTATGTCTTAAATTGTTTACATACTGTTTTGAAATTAATTATTCTCAGAATAATGTGTTCTTTCAATGATTCATGAGTACACTCAAGGGAGAAACAAATTTTTGAAACAGAATTGAACATATTGACAAAGAGGGTTTTGCACTATTAAGAGATTCACTGACACTATTAAAATGAAGATATTTTTAATGACTTAACTGAAAATATATCATTATTGTGTAAATTAGTGTCTTCAGCAAAAAGATTCTGATTTCATTTAAAAGAAAAATGTTTTAAGATAAATTTGGCCTGAGTCTGAGTAAAGAAGCCTTTGCAATGACATGTATTCCATGAATGCAAAAAAATGGTAGAATTGTACCCAGCACAAAGTTCCCAGGCTGGCAAAAATTGCCAGGAATGAACTTCCTACAAGAATAAAAACCCCATATTTTTAAAACATGTCACAACCCAAGTAGTGAAATATCTTAGCTATTCCTTGAGCACTTTTTGTTTTGGTTTGGTTTAGGTTTTTTGTCTGTTAAAAGATATTTTACACAATACATGTCTAAATTGGAATGTAGCCTTAGGGACATAAATGCTTCAGATTCCAAAACTTGGGCATATATGAACACACAGAATTTCACTTTTACAAGGAAGGTAACATCAATGAGCACAAAGATTAGATAGGTTCTTAGTCCTTGACCTCTCTTGCTGAAGACAATGGAAATCTCCATTAACCAAACTAAGGCCAAAAAATGCACATATGTACACAGACACATATGTCAGTGTGTGTCTACATACCCTACATATGCATAAGTACATTTACTTCCATGGGTATGTGTATATAAGTGTAGTAGAGTGACCTTAGAAGAATTCAGGCTTTCTAAAAATAAGATGATGATGGATGATGGTTGTACAATGGGTTCTTTTGCTTCTCCAAAATTTGCGTGTCACAATGTACTAAAAAGCATGAAAAATAATTAAGATTAACCTTTTAAAAAATGTAAATGTCTCAGCCCTACTTCTTGACAGCAGTCGTAACCCTCACCAGAGACAGATCAATCTGCAGCAGCAGCAGGCAGCTATTTAATGCCAGCGGATGGGGCCAGAGCCATGGGAAGTGCAGGGCTGTAGCTCTTGCAGCCGCAGCTGCTGCAATCCTGTGCTCAGGACTGAGCCACACACACTGCTTGTGAGCAAGCCTACCAGCAGTTTGACTTTTTGTCTCTTTATCTTTGTTTGGCATCTTCATTTACATAGATCCCAATTATCCCCTCTGCATTTGTGCATTATTTTAAATGTCTGGAGTTTGTTTTGCTTTAACTTAAATTTTTGATTCCAAAGATTAACTGGAAATGCCTTGAGGTAAGGAGTAAGAACCGGAACCTGTGCAGAATAGATGGTGCTCTAAAGGGTGTGTGATGGTTTTTCTTTCCTGAGTGGATAACCCCTCTTTAATAAGCCTAAGACATGGCTTCATCATGACATCCAGCCAGGACAAAGTGGCCTGAACTAATATTGCTCTAAGATGAAAATTTCTTCAGCACAACACTATGAAGGGATCCATGCTTCATCTGGGAGAAAAAAAACACAATCAGCACCACATTAATTGTCACACCTGCTAATCCCAGACCCACATTACACTGCACTACATGAGATTGTGAAGCTACTCTGAATCCTGCAACTTCAACCTGTCCTGCACCATGGTTGGGAATTGGAGTTTATAGTACCATATAATGAAATCATCTCCACTCAGATATATCCTGGTTGCTTTATTTCCTTTGAGAAAATAAGTGTCCGAATCTCTACTGCAATTCCCAACTCTTTCTGTGATATTTACAGGAGCAGATTCAACCTGGCTGCCAGATAGAGGTGCCTGTATGACACCAGTGTTGCTCCTCACCCTACAGCTGAGCTCCACAAGGAAACAGGGGGTCCCAGGGCAGTGACTGCTCATGCTGTGGTACCCAGAGTGGGCTAAAAGACCTATGTGATAATAGGAAAATTAAAAATCTAAAATATTTCATTTTCCTCCATGGCCATGGGACTTAGCACTTAGACACCGGAGACAAAATGTGAGCTGTATGGAAAATGCGGGGTCTCCTGCCCTGTGTGGACATATGGCTTTTCAATTGTTCTCCTTCAGGTAACTCATCTCCCCTTGCTACATTTGGAAACATTAAAAGAACTTAATCTATGATATAGACTGTACCAAGTTCATTTTAGTAGTCGAGAGTATACAGAAATCTTAAATGTGGATTTGCATTTTTCTAATATTTTTTTGTGTCACCTCTCTCACTCACATTCTGTTGTCATCTACGTTTTCTATGCTCTGTTTTCACAACTCATTTTCACCTTCCCACATGCAGGATATCTCTGGCAAGGGACATTTATATTGTAAGTAAACTGATAGTTTGAATTTGCACTTATTGCACTAAAACTGTCAGAAGTCTTATAGCAATAGGGAAATGCACGGCCCTCGATGGCCTTGAAAACACAATGTAATGTACATGGGACCTACAGTCTGTTAAACCCCCCAAATACACAATTCTGCCATTCTCTACATTCATGTTTAGCTATAAAACTTAAACTTTTATTTTGTTCTACAGAACAAACTTGAAATGCAAATGAAGGCCTAGAAGAGAGCACAGGTCTGTGTGCACATGATTCAATGGTGACTTGGAGGAAGAGAACTGTATTATTTTAAGATAGGAAAGAAAAAGTGTCATTGAGACTCATCCCCTGATTTGATCAGGGAACCAGCTTTAATGCTAATGTGGCACAACTTTGCATGTTCCCCTTTTAAAAGATAAATTAATTAATTAATTAATAAAAAGTAGGTAAACACAAAAGAGACTTGGGTTAGTAAGAAGACCTTCTGAGAAAATCGAAAAGTTTACAGTGTATGCTTAATAAAAAGGTTTCTTCTTCAGAAAAAGAGTTGTTGTACTATGGTTGGGCACTTCCCATGAGGATCTTCAAAGAAACCCTGGCAGATGAAGTGCAAACTCACAAGGGAGCCTCAGTAGATGGCACTCCTCCCCCTAAGTCAACACAGGGGCTCAGCTATGCATTAGAAGCTGGTCTTCTAAGGGGAAGGGGTCAAATTGTCTTCTATGAGATTTGGGATTTAATATACACATATTCACAAAAACATTTATATTCAAGCTGTAATAATGTATAAAACTTAAACAGTCTAGGACCCAACTTGCCTGGAGATACCTTTCTCTGTATGTCTCAGTGTGACCCATTTCCTTCTAACTCCAGCTGTGGTGGTTGGAGTAACAGATGCTGTGGGGCCTGGAAGGGACCAGAGGAGCAGACAAGCTATTGCAATACAAAATTGCTTTTGAATATGTGGGGAATCTGTTCAATCTTCCTGTTTGCACAGGACGTGACAAATGCAGATCTTTAGTTGCCCTATTTTGATAACTTCTCTATGAAAATATAAAATCACCCTCTTGTTCTACACAGGAGATTGCAAGCTTTAGATAGGTAATTTTTGTAGCTGTGCAGGATTTTTTATTTATTTTATTATGTTTAGAACCAAAAATCCAAACCAAGAATTTACTATTAATATATACAAGGGAAATAATATATTTAAATCTAACTAAGTCAGTTCTCATGTCAGAAATATTAATTTACACTGCAGTTCCTTCAGGATGAATTTTCCATACATTTTACTCAGCTGAAAATTTTCTTAATACTTGCTGAAGGACTTACCAATCCATAAACATAGTTCACATACCTCTATGTTATCTTCCAAATCAGAGTTTGGAAGAAAATTTTAAAGTCTAATGACAAATAATCTCAAGAGGGAAGAGTAAGAAGATCTAGAAAATAAAGAATTGTTGGAACAGATATTAGAATTTTCCATTGCAAATTATCGCCACGAACCGGCTGTCTGGGAAGCACTCCAACCTGATGTTGGGTTCTCTTTGATAACGTGGTGTTTCTAAGCAACATTTCTAGTGAGTCTGTATGTATGAGTGGTCAGCCACCACTTGGAAACTTCAAAACATGAATTTCTTTTGTTAGATGCAGATCCAATTTGCTGTTTGGTTTTCATATGAAAAATACAGCCGGCTTTTTAAGATACAGTTTTTACAACAGGAAATAAAGGAAGCAGTGCTAAATATTGTAACACATTTCAACACATATAGCAGCACATTTAATTTATTCAATACTACATTAATGAAGCCCTTTTTAGTTCTTAAGTAAGCAGATGGGTATTCAGGTAGCATGTGTTAAAGTTGTCAAGAATTTATGTTCTAATTCCTTTCACATAGCAGCCGAAGGCACTTCTTACATAAGAATGACAGTGATAACAATTAGCTGGTCTCTTCAGTCAATATGTTTCCACTGCAGTCCTAGATTAAATATTTTCAGAATTTGGACCTCCTGAACTGGAATTTCTGAAGTTAATTTCTTTCAAACCTTGTATTTGAAAAATATGTGAATTCCAATCCTACAGAGTCCACAGACTGTCTGTCCAGCATGCATCTATGCTTTGCACACATTCAAGTGCAAGGCATATATAATGATTAGGTAATTCATAATTTAATTTGGAAACTGTTCCTATCTCACCCAAAAATAATTATAGTTTGATATGCAGGGTTCATCTCATAGATAAATAAAGAACAGGCATGTTTCTGTGAAGCAAGCAATAATCAGTTCTGCAACAGACAGGCTCTCTCATTGTGACAGTAGAAGGGACCCAGACCAGTTCCTGGCTCATGGACCAAGACAGAGACCTGTAGACTGCTGGCAAGGATGGAAATAGAGTGGAGCCACAGGAGATCACAGTGTTTTGTGAAGTTAGGCACCATTTCCTGTGGCTGTGCTTGCACCTCAAAGACAGACTGTGGATCGCTGGCAAGAACAGTTGCATTCCACACTCATTGCACTCCACGTTCAGGCAGAAAATATTTTAGATTTCTATAAAATCATCCTATCAAAATGAATATATTTTATCAACTCAGATCTGGAATACATGCATCCTACTAGCGCTAATTATAACAAGACATATGGTGAAACAGCATTTCAGATTGAGACAGTTTGGGGAATTTCTCTACTATGATTTCTTCTTGACACTGGAATCTTATGGACATCTGTCAGGATGTAAGTTCCAGCAGGAATGTGGCACACTCCGCTCCTTCTGATCCTTTTCTTCCATATTGACATAAAACCCACAGTAGGTGACAGAAAAGTTGCTTGCACCTGGTTCGTGGCTAAAAATACTGAGCCATTAAACTTTGATGATCCTCCATTTAAATGGAGCACACTTGGATAAGAGATGGCAGCTATCCAGAGCAAATGGTTATTTCAAGTCTGATTCCCAGGAAAGATAGTAATTGAACTACAGATTAGTTACCAAGAAGCAGATCATCTGACACACCTTTATCTGAAGATACCTGAGGTATAGCAAGAGACTTAGTTGTTTCCTCTGAGATTACTTCAAAAGAAAGAGAGGGAGTAGACAGGACAGAGAAAAACGAAGTGGTTCAGACCTGAAACCGGAGAAATGTCATGGACAACCCAGAAAATCCTGACCAAAGGACAGAACCATCCAAGGTAAAAAGGAAACTAAAGCAGAAGGCTGAATGTGGAAATGTTTTGTCCACAGTTGTATGCTTTTAATGCTAGCTGATGGAAAATGACATAATCTTTATCACACATTTGTTCACCTCATCTATTTCATATCTTTGAGAAAATGAACTGTGGGTTTATGTCGACTATAATGTGGAGCTATGGGAAAAGATATGCATGGAGAAGTAGGGGAGGAGGCCATGGGCTCTAGTAGTTTTCCTTTTCTGAAACCATAGTAGATAAAGAACATATCAAAGAAGTCTGCCAGAAAGAGAGGCTAAATCATACTGAGGCTAAATCATAAGAAAACTTAAAACATTTAGATATCTTGTAATATTACCCAAACACAGCAGCTTGGAATGTACAAAGAGAACTGAGCTTTATCAAGGCTATGACACACACAGTCCTAGCAAAATTAATTCATGTAGCCTGCAGCTATGTGTTCCTTTCTTAGCACACTGACTCCCCTTGTTATAAGACACAAGAGTATTTCTGTCACAGGCTCCCCCTTTCACAACAGTCAGTCTTCACAGAGGTCTGAATTTTGACTGCTCTTGGGAATCATCCCAAGGTGCAATAGATGGAGTGAGGGACCTTTTTGACTTTCTCTAAAGCATCTATCAGAGACCCAAGCAGTCCATGGACTTCCTGAGTGCAGCAGGAAAACTACCTAGTGCAACTTTTTGCATTTCATGGCCATGTGAAAACATGACCAGAAAGATCACAGGTGCAGGCAGCTTCCCTCCCTTGGTCTGGCTGCAGGCACTGGGGACACCCATCGCTGTAGCACCAGTGGAATAGCATTTTATGCCTTTCTCCACCTGGGCTGGGTGTTTTTCTCAATGTGCCTGGAGTGCCCTGTATCTTCATACAGAAACACAGAAACACAGTTCTCCTCTGGAAACTTAGTGAAACTATGGAAGATCTGCATCATGCGGTCAACATGTCATCTTTTAACATTGAGCATGAGCAGAGCTTAGGTGGCATAGAATTTAAAATCCTGAAAAAAAAACCAAAACAAACACAGCAAAAGTATGTTGATTTAAGATGAAATTCAAACATTTAAGACCACAGCCACTGGGAAATACAGGTGGAGCTTCACCAACAAAAGTCATAAAAGAAATTAATCTGTAGAAAATTCATCACAAAGACACTGAATGAATTCTCAAGCAAAGGAAGCATTCCCAGCCATTAATTAATCTATGTAAATTATTCTTCAACTTTTTTTTAAGATGATGCTGAGTTCCATGAGCTGTAGGTGATTGCCCACAAATATGTTTGTCAACAAATGCTGTGAAGAGATCTGTGTGGTAGGGACTTCCCAGGACAGACCTCAAGAACAACACAGAAATCAAACCCAAGGTCCATCTAAGAGTTTCTTTAAAGACTAAGCGAAAAGTAGATGGTTAAAGAAAGTACAAGTGCTAGGAAAACAATATGATATTTTGTCTATTACATCATTCCAGCTTCTAGTGCCATGTAGATAAGTGACTTCATAAGACAGATGTTCTAACTTTGTGGTTAACACTGCTTGATTGATTTTCTGCTCAGTATTTTAACTGGTCACTACATCTGTGGTTCAGACCATGGGCTCATTTCATTTCCTCCTCTCATGAACATTTCCATGCTTTCTACCTTGCAGGCCACTACACTTGAAGTAACTTTTGCCTATTACTTCATTTGATTCTTCCCATCTTAAAACTCAACACTGCTGCAGAAAACCTCTGGGAAAGGAGCAAAGAAAAGATTAATGAATGTAACTTTCAAATTGTGCATATGCTCAAAAGTTTGATCCAAAATCCCTTTGCTGACTAAGCAAAAACCAACATAGATTTGAGTCAGATATAGACTACCTCTAATGTGATTTTGTTGTGAGAGATGCCAAAAAATCTCATGGCACTTGAAATCTCAAAAGTGATATAAATTAGGCTTGAACATGAGATTCTATATTACCAGGGTTTGTTCCCTGATTTAATTAAAGCAATAGTGTTTTCATTACAAATACAAACAGTTGTTAATTTGACAATGACATTTGGAATTATATTTACACAATGTGCATCGAAATATTTTTGCCAGTTAACATGCTTGGTGAATACTCACAAAAATCCAGTATACAGCCAGATCAGAGTTTAATATTATAGTACCAATAAACATTACAGTCCCTTTTGATAATCTTCATAAATCTCACCAGTCCATGTTTATACCGTTCAATGCTGTGAAAAGAATAGCAGAATCATCAATTGTTCACAAAGTCATTCAAACATCTTTGGGTGTTTGATAATTTGTCTCTTGCCATTGTGTCTGTAAATATGAAATAAAGAGATCAGCTTTCTATACCATAAACGACACCCATACTTTAGGTTCCCAAGATGGATCAAAGTCTTAAAGACTCTTTACATCTTTGAAAATGGAGTCAAAATTATCTATGTCACAACTGATCAGTCCAACAGGACTGCCATTTGTCATTCATATACTTTATTTCCTCCAAAATTTCTTGATCAGGTAGCATAGGATGAAGCCGTCCTTACCAAGAGCTTTTCATTTCCTTTACCTGACGGCTGTTGCAGTTTCAGAGCAAAGCCATTTTCTTGGTCTGCACCCCTAGATGCCCCAACATGTACATCAACACACTATCCCAAGTATCAGCTCTTCCTGCTTGGTTCCTCTAGCTTCTTTTAAGCTCCTACTTTAAGACACTCTGAAGACCTTGATTATCTTTCCTTGGTCACCTTAGTATTCACCATGATATTTTCCTTCCTCTCTCCAAGACCCTTAAGCCTTCAGTGACTCTTCATAGCCTGCAATGGAAAGCTTCTTGAGGATGCCAACATGGCTGCTAGCCTGCCTTCTGGTTTATCCAATTCTTCCAGGGAGAAGCCTGTATATACACTGTGCTCTTGCTCTGCCACTTCAAGCCTTTTCCTGCACTTAACTGTCCTATTCTGTTGTTCTCCCTTGTAAACTTTAAAAGGTTCATCACTCCTCCTATCTTTCTTATCCTACTCTCCCACCTCAGATTTTGCCAAAATATCTTCTGATGTCTCCAGAGAGTCCCCTCACCAGCAACTGAGTTTTCAAAAAAATTTCTGCAAGCCTGTGTCCATCCTGCCCTTCTTTTCCCAGTTATTGGATTCAACATTCTTAATCAGTTCCAGTTGAGGTGCAAATGCTCAACCACAGGAAATTACACTTTAGTTTATTTAGCATCTCTCTGACAAACACTCCTCTGCTTCACAGGATTGTATAGGGTGAGTCCTTCCAGGATCAGAAGACTTTCCAAAATCTTGGTTTGATAACCCAAAATATTTCAGGGCGCAGAATCAAATCTTATTCTTAAAAATTTCTACCTTGATGATCAAGAGTTGTGTCTTTCACACATTGTGAAAGATCCTTGGAGCTCCTTACTTGGATGGAGTAAATTAGAGCATGGGCAGGTGGGGCTCCTTCAGGCTCCCTTTGCTGTGGTGAGGTGGTACATGTCCTGACAGTACCTTTGCAAACTGCACTGCTTTCGTTGCATGGCTTTCTTAAAAAAAAGGAATCCCACTGCAGGCTTGGCCCTGCAATGTACTTAATCTTAAGCATGTAAATATTTTAACTGATGTGAGAGAAATGGCCTACATGCCTGCACATGTGATTAAATGCTTTGGTGGATCAGGCCAGAATGCTGAACACATTGTTGAATCAAGCAATGAATATGTATATAAACAAGATCTTTACAAACTGACACAAACGTAGCACTTGCATTTCTTTAAGAATCTCATAACTGAGTTCAGCCCTGGCCTAAATGTACTGCATTTAGTAGGAAAAGGCTAGCAATTCTTACTTCTAGCCTTACTTCTTTTCCAATGTGAAGACAAATTCCTTAAGTGAAAGCTTGTGGTGTTAATTTTATTTGTTACAGACATTTTAATCATTTGCTATACAATGTTATATGATGATTTACAGTATTGACAATATGCAAAAACTTTAAAAATATTTGGTTTCTATTTTTACCAACCTTCAGTTGCTTTTATGAAGGATGGTGTTTGCGTTATTGGCCACTGGAGCCCAGCTAAGAACATTAGAACATTATCCTGCCCTGCCCCTGTAAGTAATGAACTATTTTCCAGCCCATAAAACGTTGGTGTTCTGTGGTTTCCTGAAAGGGGGATAGCAGCTAGCTGTTCCTGCTCCCACTGAACATGGTGTCAGGGTTGTCAGCTTGTATCAGAAATTGCAGGCCCCTGCAAACATCAGGGCAGAATTAGGGAAGAAGCATCCCTTTATTTTATTTTACCATCATGACTACACCACTGAAAGTAATCTCCAGCCTGATAGCTCCATTAATAGTCAGCCTGTTAGCTACAACTTCATGCTTGAGGACAAGTAGCAGTAATGCTTTTATAATATCAAAAGTAAACAAGGATTTACACATTCTATTTTATCTCAATTATATTTCTTTTAGTAGTGAAATTACTTTTAGTAGTTGCTATGAATTTTCTTAAAACTTATAGCACTTCTTTCTTTGATCCTACTTCTATATTGGAACATCACAAACCATTTTAAATGGCATTAAACTTGTTTCTCCAGAAGCCTCCCAATAGAATTCCTACTTTATTCAGTCATTTATTTTGCACTTTGAAAAGACAGAGCTTCCATTGATTGCTACATGTTCATATAACTGGGATTATTTGTGGGGTAAGAAAACTGATAAAAATTAGAAGCTACTATTTTTGTAAATGGATGTGGAAATATCCCAACCTCTTCAGTACTGATGTCCTGTCTACAAGTGGAGGTTCCATGCACCTCAAATATGCTAGCAGTAATGAGAATGATCTCTGCAAATGTGTTGCATGCAGCTGGGAAAGGAAAATACTCCAATGCTCTTGCTTATTAACATTCTTCTTTGTTTCTGCCCTCTCCAAGTCAAATGTTTTCTAGATATTTTTCTGGCAGCTTTAGCAGTATTAATGTGTTCCAAACTAGAAAAGTTTCTACTTCAATATCTTACAACTAACTCAATATGTACTGACCTCAAACCCAGGATAGTAGTTATTTGATATTGCAGCTCATTATTGTTACTCCCAGCAAGTTTCCCCTTGGAAGTGCCTAATGCTCCCCCCTCCCTCTCACACACCCTCCCACCCTCCATTCAGAATTTGTTTTTAATTGTTTGGGAGAAAAAATTCAGACTGTGAGCCAACGATATATTTCCAGGGGGTACAAGATATTAATAGAGCTACATCGTGGCCCCATATATTGTAATAAACTGTGCTGTAATTTGTTTACCCACCATAGACAGTAACTAACATTCAGATAAATGGAGTTGGCGCCTGCAAGATTTATGATATACTTCTGTGCTTAGCAATGTTTAATCAGGGAGTTAAAATATTACAGTGTAAAATCCTTTACAAGCATGCACAAACAGAGAACTACCATTAGAGGCTTGGCAGACATACTCAGTGTCAAATAGTACCTCCAGACATTCTCAAAACACAAAGAGGAATATTCAAAGCAGCTACTAACTGACTAGCATTATTTGAGAACCACGTCAGACCTCATTTTTTTAGGGGGACTTTCTTTTGAAGTGACAGAATGATAGGCAGGGACAAGTGGGCTTGTCTGCAGAGCCCATCAAGCTGAAAGAAGTTGGGGTGGGTGGAAAGCATTGAGGTTGGGGGGGGAAGGGAGGTGAATTTTGGTCAAAAAGGTGGTAGATGCCTGTCACAGAGCTTAGACTGTTTGGATAAGACAGGCTAGCATGTGGGGGGATCAGCATGAAGCATCACACCTGGAGGAAAAGACAACTAGCTCCAGCCTCAGTGCCATAAGCCTGGCTCCACAAAGTCTAGCCAACATCTGGAATGGATATCAAGAGACACAGTGCAGCCCTGACTGGCGCTCTACTCTACCTTTGTACTTTTCACTGCAAATTGAAAAGCAAAACAGACATCAAGGATATATTTATATAACTGTCTTCAAGCTGCATTTTCTACTCCCATCTGCTGCACATGATAAGTTTCAAGTGTTTTCTAATAAAAAAAAAGAATTTTTTTTGCTCCTTGTTCAGTATACAGACTGACCTTTTTTTATTCACAGTTTTAAAGGAACAGTAAATATTTTACAGCCAGAGGAAGTGTCAGCACTGTAAGACTTTCTGCTATTGACATTATTTAACCACGCTGGCTATTGAGCCAAATGTGACAGGGTGTGAGTCTGTGCGTGTGCAGATGCCTGCATTTGCCTCAGTGTGCAAACGAGTTTGTTTGTGTGCATTTGTATGAGCACGTGTGCTTTGAAGAGGAATGTTCCTGAGAGTTTTTCACTTTATTTCCACATCATGCTGCTGTTATGTCACTCAAAGGGGGAGCTGAGCCCTGTATGCTCAAACAAGAGACCCTGTGTAAACTGCTCTTCAGGAGGGACATGCTGAAGGAATGCAGCCTCCATATCAAAAAGGCTCTGGTTTTGCTCTCTGCTTCCCAGCTATGTAGCAGATGAGACCAGATCAGCCTTCTAGTTAGGTTGATTAATTATGAAGGAAATAACCAGGATGAGAAATGGTCACATTTGACTGTGAAAATTTGCCCTCTGACCATAAGACACCAAGCTGGGTCTAGCCATACATGGGTTTTGGCAGAGACACAGACAGCATGGATTGATGCCCTCCTCAATAGAACCAGAAAGACTCAAATATTACAAAATATATTCTGGATCACATGGGCAGTGATATGTATGAGTAGCCATGAGAATGTACAGTTATCTGGAGCAGTGAAGTTCAACCTATGAGACATTAAGAATCAGAGACACACATCCAGCCCTAAGAAATATCTCCTCTTTAGTACAGAGCCTGATTCCTATCTACCTCATCTATTGGTATAAATTAGAGACAGCTGCATTAGCTGGAGTTATACTCCATGTAAAATGTTCAGAAAAAAAAAAGCTTTTTGAGTTCAAAGGTGGGAAGTTTCAGCAAAACTAGTAAGATAAATAATAATCCTAGAGAAATTGGCTGGAACATCAAAACTATTATTTGCTATTACTTGTTGCTCTCATTAGAAAGGAGAATCATACTGGGGAAAGCTCCAGTTTCTCCCCATATTGAAAAATTCCAATTTTCAGCTGTTTTAGTACTGAGAACAGGAGATAGGGATGTAAAACATGCTGTTCTGTTTTGACTGCACAATTCACTTTATAAGCCTGAAGAACCAGTAATATCTCTATCTACTCCTTTGTAAAACACATATTATTCACATATTACAGAGAGAGCATGAGGCTTAAACAGTGCTCTTAATTAAAATAATCCTGAATTTTGTGTTGGAAATTTACTGCTGTGTTATGTGCATCCATTAAAGGAGAAATATTTTTTGTTTTCCTCAATGGGAAACAGTACCCTTTTTTCCATAAAATAGCATTCAAGGAAAAATATGTCTTTAAAAGAAATTTTATTTTTAGTAAGATATTTTTAAAAGTGAAAAATATTGTTTTCATTGACATTTCTTATATGAAAACCCCTATAATTTCTAATCCACTTTACTTGTAATATGCTTCAGAATTTTCAGTTTAAAAGTGCTGTATAAAATAATATATTAATAGCATGGTAAGAAGGTATATATTGTGAGACCCCCATCAATTTCAAAAGAGATAGGAGATGTTTTTAGCTGAACTCATCAAAAGGAATATCTCAATCAGTGCAATCTGAAAAGTGGATCATTCAATAACATCTATTGATAATCTTTCTGTGTTAGCTAATGAAACATTTGTTCTCTTCGATATTATGGAAGCAAATACTAATATCTGATTTTCGTTTGCTGCTGTGTTATCAGCAGCAATTATTTTGTTAGACAGCTTAGATATTTTTGTATTTGGGGTATTTTTTTACCATTTAAAAGCCTATAGCTTCACACCATTTGGAAAATGGGGTAACATAGGATCTGTGAAGTGAAACTCAAAAGAAAAAGTCAAGCTGGTGAGAAATCACAAAAGGAGAAGCCTATTCTTTAACTGAAACCAGTCACTCTGAATGAATCAGGCAAATTTCACAGACAAAAAAAAATTAATAATGCTTGCTTTCTTAATTTTGAAAATATGTTTTTCCTTTGAAATCTCACTGGTGAAATTCAGGCATCTTCCCAATGTAATTTTAGAATTTACTACTTCTGAAGCTCTGGTCCCAAGTGAATTTATCACAACAAAAGTAGCATATGACAAAAGAATTGCATGTGCTTTTAGTATAGAAACTCTGTGCAAAGAAACTCCAGACCAGTGTTTGGACATAAAGAAGGAAGTGCTATTTCACAGCAGTATTTGAGATCTGTTTTGTCGTGCATATCCATTCAAAATAAAAGCTCCTTGAGTTTGCTTTCTGGATAGTAGGACATTTCATTTCCCTTTTAACAGAAGGGATCACAGATCAAAGGAAAGCAGCCAGGTGGGTCAGAGGGAAACACTAGCATTTCCTGACCCCATTACTTGTTTACAGATAAACACCAGACAGCTGTAAAAGTGGCAATATGTTTTCACAAGAGCAAGAAGGAAATAGAATTGAATAAATTTAAATTAGACATATACAAAAGTATATGTCTAAATTTGAAAGTCCTGAGATTGTTTAATAATGTTGCTATAGTGATTTAAAATACGTTCAATATTATGTCTCTATCATTTATTTGTATTGTCTTATTTATTAAATTCAAATGAAAGAAGTTTTACTCTACAGAAGGTCTAAAGAAACCAGAGAGTTATCTCTATATAGTTTTCAGTGAGGGTCTGCAGCAGACCATACTACCAGGTCACCTCATACAACATAGAGAGTAATGACATTTGCACACTGTAGAGTTAGACATCCCACACTGATAGGCCCTGGCTGCAAATTCCACATCAAAATTACATTAAACTCCTAAAATATGCTGAGTGAGGTTCGGTTTCTTAGTTTGTTCCTCCTTCATATTTCATGTGGTATATTTCTCAAACAGGGAACCTGCTCATTCTCTCTGTTTACCAGTATCTGCCTGATAAAGTAGAACTGAAAACACTGTGTTGTGCTGGAATGTGAAGAAGTTCAGAGTTCAAAACAATTGCTTGCTACAAAAATAAAGGAAGGCCTTTCCTATGAAATCTATGAACTCAAAACAGGGATACAGAACTAGTCATTGCCAATAACTTTAAATTCATTTATCTATATTTGGCAAAAATTGTGCTGCAGCTGGAGATGAAATGCTGAGCTAAATAACTACAGCGATGTGAGTTCCAAAACAGCAATTACTAAGCTGTGCTGCCTTGTGTAAGATTTTACTTTTATTTATTGTATTTAAAGAAACTCTGTATCTATGTACAGTACAACAAGAACTGCCTGATCAAATAATGTCTGATTGCAAGGCATCTCAGCTCCACTGTCAATATAACTCAGTGTTTAGCAAGAACAAGTTTTTCATTAAACCAAACTACAGCACTGTGCATGGCATACCTTTATATTGTCTCTAATTGCAAGGAGTAACTCATATTAAACCTAAATTTGGCTTATCACAAATGACGAATGTATTTTCTTCTTCGTGTTAGAAAAGCTAGTAGTTTTAAAAGGCTAAAGAAAGGTGCACACAATCTCTTTCTTCATGGCAACAAGAGCAAAAAAAAACCCATATTAATAATGTTGTTGGAGGAACTACTCACCAACACTATTTCTAGCATCTTTTTTAAAAAGAGAACAAGAAAGCTGGGGGCATATTCCAGGCAGATGTTTTTGTTCTCAAAAGAGAAGCCCAAGTAGTGTAATAATGGGTCTTCTGTGGCACTAACTCCATGTATTTGTCTACTATCACTGTGCAGCCTCACAGTGGCCTCCCTCTTAAGCACTTTATCTAGGGACATGTTGACATTTCAGAGAAAGGAAAGGAGAAAATGAAGTGACATATGAGTATTCTTCTAGTTGTCCAAGAAAATGGATGCTGACACCATAAATCTAGCTCCTTCCCAAAAAGTAATGTGACTGAAATAATATCACAATGCCAGAAAAGCTGACTAATTGTCTCAATTCCAAAACTGACATAATTTTTCCGAGATGACATAGTATTATTAGTAGTATCAAGTCCCTCAAACAGTGAGTTTTGTCCTCATTGACCATATTTTTAACTCTCTTTCTCTTTACTCCCAGAGGCAGAAATTCTGATACAGAATCCTCCCTGCTTTCAATTTCTTGGTCATTCATGAGATTTTTAACCCTAACTAATACAAACTCTTTCACTATCAGCCACTTTCTAGATGCAGTCAGCAGCATTTCTTTAGGACAAACTGCCTTTCAGCAGATGGTTCCCAAACATTTAGGACCAGTGGATCATTACTACCCTTCAAATTAATCAAAACTACCCTGCACTCTTATAATTTACTTGAAGGTAATAGAAAAATTCTTAATACATTTCCAGATTTAATTTGCAGATTATCTTCCATGTCTCCATTGACTGACCATGAATCACTGGTGAATACAAATCATCTGACCTATTAGAACTGGTGACATTTTTCCCTCATCATCTGTATCCTAGAAGCATCTAAGTCAGAGAAAGTAGCCACATGGGTTATAGTAGGTAATATTGCTTAATTTCCTGCTAACTTCATCAATGTTAGATTTTTTTTCTGCTTAGGGAGAACCAAGCTGTATGTTTATATGTCCTGGAATGATTCTATATTTATTTCAACATACTGGTAAAGGCAAGAAATGGAGTTTAGCCTCTTGTCGCCTCTTCTGAAATTTTGGGCCTGCCTTGTTTCATGAATAAATTAAACCTTAGTCCAGTACTATAGAGATACATCTTTTGCTCTGATTTTGTTACTGTAGATCTTGTGATTCCATCCTCTGTTAAATTGCTTCATTTTTGAATAGAAAGGAAATTAAAGCAAGGCAAAGCAAGCCAAAGAAAGGGATAGGAGTCCCGTATGGATCTTCAGAATTTTTGATGGAATTTATCCACCTTTTATTAGTGGGTATAGTTTGTCAAAGCCTGGTTTCTCTCTTTGTTTATCCATACTACAGGCTACTCTTGCAGTTCCATAGACATAATGGAGAACTATTTCAGCATTAACCTACAACTGCATCACCACCAAAGTCATCTGTAGTGGTTGTCATAGCATTTGTTAGCATAGGAGGCCTTTCAGAATGGAAATGAGGCATTGCTAAGCACATGCATCTAGCAGCCATTGCATCCCTATCAGCTCTGCTGAATTGACTGAGAAGCTAATTCCAAAATCCCTCTAACCTGATATTCCAGCCTGAGCAGGTCAGTGATTAGCTGCTCTTCACAGACAGGTCCTTGAAGGACTTGAAAACCACATTGTAGTTTATTCTTCCTTTGCAGAGTCACTAAGAATGGCAGAGTTAAACATTTCAACAGCTATTTTAAATTCAGTAAACCAAATGAGCTGATGCATTCCAACATGAGGGCTAATGCTTTTAAAATACAGTTTGTTTTCTGATTTTACATCAGAAAGTTCATACTTACATGGACATCCTGCTAAAAGAGAGAGACTGCACACATATTTCCAGGGTAATCTAACTTGCACCAGAGGCTGCTAGGGATTAAGTGAGTGGATGTTAAGGATGTTGACACTCTGATATATGGCTCTCCTCTTCTACTTTAACATCTTACAGCCATCGCACATGTTCAGTGTTGTTTGGGCTGTGGTGTTTCAACATAACATGAAGCAGGAACTACAGCAACATATAATTTACAATGGAGAGTCTACGTTTTACTTTCACATATAGAACACATAGAGAATTCTTCCTTTTAAAGTAAAGTTTCCATGCTCATTTATCACACACCACTAATCACCAACACTTAGGCATCTTAAAGAAAATGATGTACCATGTATCAGAAAAACCAACAGGGCAAACTACTGAAATTGAACACATCTGTACAAATTGTGAAGAAACTGCAGGACTCTTAAACAAACAATAATAAAGGCAGTCACATTTCTTTACTAAAAATGGAATCATTCCCCTGCCATTTACAGCAGTTGAGTATTTATTCACGTCCACAATTCTTTAAACTACTCTTTTTGAGTTGTTCAAGGCCTAGATTGTGGTTCTGTCTCTTTGGAAAAATCAACAACTAGACAAGAACATAACAAAATAACATTCTGGCTAACTCTCTGTGTTCAGCAGGATAATAGCACTAAGGAATCTTCTCTTTGGTAACAAGGTTACATTCTGCTTCAGAAAAATCTTTGTGCACACAGATTGCACTTACTCTTTGCACTGAGCTTACTCTCCATTATCTAATTCACTGCCCTGAAGCAAATTATATAATTATCTTCTGTTCCATTCTTAGCTATTAAAAAGTAAAGACTATGGTGTTGAAACTTGTGTTAATGTATATATCACATTGGTAATAGAATCATTTGGTATCTTCTTCAAGTTGCTGATGTGCATTGGCTGTTCTTTGTCCACTATAGAGCTTTTCTCCTCTGGGCTACAGTGTCCCAGGTTCTCTGCAGCAGACTAGACATAATGTTTATGTCACCTCCACAACCACTCAGATAGAGAAATGAGAAAATAATGTCTTCTAAAACAAGGATCTCCTTCTGGAGCAGAAAGTCTTTCAGCTGAAATTTATGTGATAAGATATAGACTGCTCATAGTTTTTCCCACTCCTGCCTCAAGTAGACATTGTGCTTTGCCTTTCTAGAGACATGGATTCTCATTCACATGAGGTGCTGACATTTTCATAAGATAGCTGCAGTGCAGGTAAATTACTGTCAAAGCAGTAAGGCAATTACCATTTCCACACTCTTCTAATCTGCCTCTGCCTTACTTCAGCTCCTTATGCTGATTTGAGACAGTAATTCTTTCATTTTTAATGCCAGCTGAGGGCCAGGCTCACCTGCCTCTTAGCTTATGGTGTATCACCTCTGTGAAGCTCATGGGTTTTCTTGTTTATACCACAGAATTCACTTTCACCTGTTAAAAGAATAACTTAGCTCCATACATGGGAACATCCTGCATATTTCAACCAAGCACAGCATTGCTGTCATTCTGCACTAACTATTGCCAGTGACTATTCAGGCACCAGGCAGTGATATACCTCATATTGAAGCTAAACTATCTTTTACAAGGAAGTGCACTATTGCTAGCTTGTAACCTGCAATAATTTAAAAGGACCAGCAAAATGATGTTGCACATCATGACTTGTGGTTTCAGCAAGGAAAAAACTGAGTAGTTTATACTATGATAGCACACATTTTCTGAAGAGAAACTATTGTTCTAACTTTTCTAAATAAGAAAAAATAAAACATTGAAAACAATTTATGAGGTTTACTAGACTCAAGGCTCTCAATTTTTATTTTGTTTTTTAGCTTGTTGGGAGTTTTTGCTTGTTATGAGATATTTTCCTCCATTATAGAAAGTGCAATATTGTTAATAACAAAGGATATATTATTGATTGTAGATCTGGCCTGAATATCATTCAACTAACTTTCACTATAAGGTCAGAAATGACAGTTACACTGTTATTAAATCCATATTCTAGCACAAATATTTTGCTAGCACTTTTCTTCATATGGCAGACAGGAGCTGAGGGGAGGAAATAGTGAGGGACAATAGGAGTAGAGTCTCATTCATCCTAAAACATTGCATAAAACTTTGTTTTTCATTTTCTTCTGCCATGCTGAACTGTTTTCCTCTAAGTTCCCAAGAGCAGCCAGGTGAATCAGGAAAGTATAAGAGTGAAGATTAAACAGATTTCCTTTCATACACTTGCACTCAGATGAGGGGGAAGGGCTCCAAAAAAACAGTTATTTTAACTGCTTTTTTTTTGATAAAAAAATTAAAATTTAGATGGTGCCTTTTAATTTGCTAATTAACAACTTTTACTGTGGAGAATACTGCCAAAATGGCTGAGATTATTTGATAAAGATTCATTAGAGAAAAAGAAAATTCAGAATGTTCCACTGAAGCCAAAAGAGCCAAGGATGCAATTTAGGGTACATAGTTTCCAAATTTTTGTTTCCTGTATTTTCACATATATATACTAAACCAACCATTACGAGCAACTCAATAGGTGCTGTGGGCTGATTATATGACAACTCAAGATCAGGTGAAATAACACACAGCGTTTGCCAAGAAGTATAATTTCAGGAATCCTGAAATTATTCTGGATTTACACTGAACAAGTGTAATTAGGGTTTGAAAGCTAGATGCTGATAACATTGCTAACTATCACTCTGGTTACTTGCTCTATTCCAATTATTACAGCCCTACCCAGACACATGAGACTGGTTCCATTCTGTCCTTTATTAAACACAATTTTAACCCAAACCACTTTTCTCCAAAGAGAATGCCCAAAGACATTGAACTAGGCATTTAGACTATTCACACACTCTCTACTGCTATTTTAATATAACGTGAGTTGACAAGAAAATAGCCCAGTAGCCAAGTGGCTACCTTAGACTCAGGCACTCTTCTGAACCAGTCATAATGTGACGTGAATATTATGTTAAAATCTTCCATTTTTTCAAGCTAATGTCTTAAGAAGAGACTGCCAATCAATCTAAACACCAACCTCCTCAATCTGTTTCTGGTGATGTCTCACATTTATTGGTTATTTATCAATTGAGTGAGTAAATCACAGTTAGCTCAGTGGTCAGGTTATTGCTCTAAGAAACATGAAAGTGGCTTTTCATCCTCTTCCACTGATAGTCATTAATGCAATTGAAACAGTAATGACTTAAGAACATTTTTACCAGGACATCTTAACCAGATGGCTCACATTTTCTACTATTAGTAAGACACCAGGATTCAGTCTTCACTAGGAGAAAAGAGGGAATGTCTCCCACACTGAATTAATAAATGATCAATATTTAAACAGACTAAGCATGGAGGAAGAAGAGGGGTAAAAAGGAGATAATAATGGAAAATGACCCTGTTTCAGGTCAAATAGACAGTAGGTTAAAAGTGGAATTAAAATTCAACCTCCTGTCAGCCAAAGACAGGCCCAGTTACTACAAAGCCTTGCCTGCCATCTCTTCTTTTGCTGCTAATTTTCCTGCCTTGCCAGACACATTCATCAAGCCACTTCATGTCACCTGGCTTTAGAACCCAAACATGTGTTGACAAATTGTCCCTAAGCTCCACTTCTGGAGACATTTCTTCCTTTTAATCTGGGATAAGTTTTAAGATAGCTGAGGTGAAACATCCCTCAAGACTGCAGTGTTTGACTAAAAGAGTGGCCTATATTAGTGAAACTGAACTAGGATGACTTCTTTTCACATGCCTGAACTAGCAGGAAAAAGCTCTATAATCCAGCTGCTCTGTCCACATACAACACCTGTTTACCCCACAGATAGATCATGATAATTATCGCATGCTCCAAAATCTTCAGAAAAGGTATAAAGCATGCACAATTTTCACCACTTTGCAGTCAGATTCAAATTATTTTATAGGTTGCTCTTACTCTTCAGTTCTTAAGAAACCCATCCTAAACTTTTGCAGAAGTTTCAGTTAACAAAGACTAAGTTTCAACAACACAGTAATCATCTTTAATAGCTGGCTTTTTAATGATATTCAAGACAAAGAATATAAAATGTTTCAGTGATGCTGACCAAAGAGATGTGCCATCTCTTAATGAATAAGAGAAGGTGAAAAGCACTCTACAACTGAGCATACTCACCAGCTGGAAGAGATGGAGAGTCAGCAGGCAGGTGCAAAAAAAGCCATTTTGGGGCTATCATTGGTTTTCTCTGTATTCCAAAGGACAAAGCAGAAAAGGTTTCTGTAAAAAGAAACTAATCTAGATTTAGTCCAGAAGTGACTAGTCAATTTAAAAGGACTAGTATCCAAACTTACTAATTTTTAAGGACTAGGCCAATCACACACACAGTTTTTCAATATTGTTCTCTGCAATAAAAATTGAGATTGTTTTCTGAGCAGGATGCCAGCTGCTTCCTGTTCATGCTACTAATACATAACACTGCCATTGTATCACATCAAGGGATCCTCACTCTGATCACCAGCCAGCAGAACAAATGCACTATATTAAGTAAATCCTCATAAAAGGCTACAGTATTGATTGGTGTAATTCAGCCTAGTCACAATGACTTCAGCAACATTTTACTCCTGCTTAGGACCTAATCTGATTTATCATTTATCTTTTATATTATTAACTAATTGCTGTACATTTATACATAGGAAATCCAATTCTATATGTTATGCATGGATCCCATGGTTATTCACACTTAGATATTATGAACTCTCAGATGCACTTGCAATGAAAAGGTACAAAAACAGAAGAAACCTTCCTGTGGCATGAGTTGTCTTGCTCTCCCTTGCAATAAAGAAGCAATCTCTGACCTTTTGCAGCTCTTACTGTGAACATTCCCTTCCCTCCCAAGAGGTGATCTTCCCCAAGAAGCCACGGCCTCATTCCATGTAACTCAAAACTGCTGTTACCATGGTTAATATTTCTGACTTGATTGGCACCACTAGTAATTGAACTGCAGTCTCTTGAGCACAGCAAGCTCTATTCATTAGCCCCTATTGTGTTAGGACACTGCATCAACCCACATTATTTATCTGTGTAAAGGGGAAAAATCAGCCATGAATACAAAGTTATGTTGCCACACAAAATTTTGCAGTTTTGCTGTTGGATTAATTTTATGAGATTAAATAAAATATTGCACATAAATTTTATTTATGTCTATAACAGTACAATATGGCAAAAGGCGCCTTCATTTTGACTGCATAATATTATGTATATCTAAACCCCAAAATAGTTTAGTATCAGCTTTATGAGAAGACTTTTGGTTTTATCACAAATTAACAAAGCCTTTGCAGTCTTCTGTCTCCTTTTCTCCCACTTTATATAGAGTTGCACTTCATATGAATTTTCTGATTTGAGTCAATATGTGATGGAATGCTATATAAGTAATGAAAAGAACAATATACCAGAAACTTTCCTTCTGGTAAGGAAACAAGACAGATAAGCTTTAAAATGCAACATTCAGCTACCTATTCAGACAAAGACATCATGTATTTTATATATTTTTGTAGATTTTATAGATGACAGTATTGTATATGTAAAGAAATTAGGCCAATTAGAAATTATGAAATAAATCCTGTCATTTTGGAGCTGACATTTTAATAGAAGTAGACAAAATCTGAGAAATATTTTGTATTCTGATCCCATAAACACTTCCATAAATTAATAACCTCCAATATCAAGGAGATGGCCATACAAGCAAGTTGTCTCAGAGTCATCCTTCTGTTCATCCTGCTGCATTTTTAGTGTAATAATTACCATCTTGGTTTCATCTTTGCAAAAGTTTTCATATTTTGTCTGTTTTATCTCTTCTTCCTTTCTCTCTTAGACAGGACCATGAGAGATGTCTGAGAAATATTCATAACATAGATTATTTCCCATGGGGAAAAGGAAAAAAAAAAAAAACACAGTAAGAGAAATAGAGATGCCAAAGGAAAAATTTTGCTTTACCCCATCAGCCTGCTTTGGCATTATGAGATGGATCTTGGAAGACTGAAGAGCTTGCAGGGCTTCAGGAACGTGAGCTAGAGAAAGGTGGATGCAAGAGAGAATAAGAGACAATGTCAGATATTGACAGTGGACAAACTACTTCTCATTGTATCTTGTTATTAAGTGGAGTAAGATATTCTTCACATTCTCAATGCCAAGATTCTCACATTTCCAAAATTTACACTCTGAAAAAGCAGAAATTTATTCCCAATTCCTTCAGTGTCCAGCCTCACCTGAGTCCACTGTATTATGAAGAGACAAATAAGTTTAGAAGGACAAATCCCACAAAATCACACATGTTCCAGCAGATACTCACTCATACAACAAAATAGTGCATAAGGTCAGCAAAGATTTGCCTCTCCAAGGGATAGATGTCCCTGTCAGTGGTTCTGACTTGTTTCAGCTCTCTCTGAGAGTGTTCAGTGCTTGGAACATCAGAAAAATCTAGTTGTGTCCCATTTTACACAAATGTCTATAGAAGCACACAAAATTGGTGGCACTGTATATTTAGATCCTTTTCCATAGCAAATAGATAATAACACTTATCTTTCCCTTTATCATTGTGAAGCTTATTTGCAAGGTATTTGGTTGATAAGACCAGCAGTTGCCAAAAGAAAATTCATGGTACTGTGAAAATTCCTTATCTGGTGCATGCCTGCTGCTGCGACTGCATATGAGGAGCACTAAGAGTGACAAATAGATTGTGAAATGCAGTATTAACTGAACCTGCTTCATTCTGAGTGAGTGAGTGATTTTCTGATACTTGATATGCTGGTTGAGCCGACCTAGCAAGGTTTTGAGGACACACACTATTTCCCCCTTCCCCATGTCAAGTTTAGTTTAGATGGTCCAATAGATTCAAAGTCATTAGAGAGAGTACTGGCCAGCAGAAAATAACAAAATACTCATTTTTCAAGAAAAAAAGGTTAAAACTAATTATTGATCATCTGTCTCATCCATCAGTCTCTGTCCATGCCATTCAATAACCAATGTAGGCACCCTTTGAAAAGCCATTATATGTGATCAAGTAATAGTTTTCATAGCACACGTGCCAATGGATATGTCTGCAGGAATCAGAGCAAGGCCTGTGGATCTCACAACACTAATGTATTCACACCTCTGATTACCTCATTTCCCAACTGTAAGTTGTTCTAAATGTAGTCTTCCATTAATTTATCTTTGAGTGTGCATCATCTGTACAGCAACATGCCTTCTTATATTTAGTCTGCATTTCTAGGTTAAACTGGTAACTTGATTCACCAGCCCACACTCAGTACCAATAGCAATGTGCTCCCAGAGCATGGGCATATGTGTTCCTGTAGCTTTCTGAGTTCTTTCTTTATTTCTCCAGGGCTCTATTAGGAAAAGCATTGCCAGCAAGTAGAAGGAGGTGATCCTGCCCCTCTGCTCAGCCCAGGTGAGGCCACACCTGGAGTGCTGTGTCCAGTTCTGGGCTTCTGAGTACAAGAGAGGCATAGAGCTCCTGAAGCAGATCCAGCAGAGGCTATAAAAATGATTACTTGACAGGATCATCTCTCTTATGAGGAAAGGCTGAGAGATCTGGGCCTGTAGACTTGAGAAGAGGTGACTGAGAGTGGATCTCATCAATATCTATAAGTATATGAAGGGAGGATGCCAAAAGGATGAAGCCAGGCTCTGCTAAGTGGTGCTGGGCAATAGGACAAGAGGCAACGGGCAGAAACAGATGCACAGGAGGTTCCATCTCAACATGAGGAAGAACTCTGTTGTCCAAGTGACCATGCACTAGGACGGGTTTCCTGGAGGTGTTGTGGAGTCTCCCTCACTGGACATATTCAAGAACTATCCAGACAGAATCCTATGCAATGCACTCGAGGATCACATTATCTCATCACCATGTGAGATTTCTAGCATTAAGTAGCCCCACAAATGGTCATTTCTGCCATGCATTAACTATACATCCTTGTGTTTCACAATTTGCACAGTCCTCTTCAAGCTCCTGCTGGGACCACTGCAAGCAAATCTCATGTATGAGAAGACTTGTTATTTTCATGCCCATCAGCTTTCTCTCTTTTTGTTGGCCAACACGCCTGCTACATAAATAATCATGGTTTAAGAATAGACCTAAATTCTATTTCTCTGTTTGACATGCTGAACTCACTGTGAATATTCTCAGCTCAGCTTTTTAGAGCAGTTTGTAAACAGCACAAAAACCAGATGTGACTCAAAGGACACTCTCATGTAAATATAAAAAGTCATAATTCAAAGTACAATATTAAGTCTCAGTAATTCATACCAATTTGAGCTTTCCACTTCAATGACAACAACCCTGACAAATACTACTGTGTAAATTTGTATAAAACTGAGTACATTACAGGATCTCAAAATCATAGTCACATTATAATAATAGCACTGGACTTTTTCCTGGAGCCCAGTACATGCACACAGACTTTCTAGAGCTCCTGAGGAATGTAGGTGCATAGGCACTACTGAAGGTCAGTGTGATTTCCATGGCTAAATCCCTAAGATATGTTGGAATCAATCCCTTGAAATTACTAATTCAGGTACCATATACAGCTATTCACTTCTATATTTTAATATAGATAAAACAATAGACTTCATTTGGACACATCCTGAATCACACCTGCTTACATACCTTTACAGTAAGGTAATACATGTTGGTGAAATCATCTCTAATGGGACAGAGAACATCCGAGTCTGGCTGTGGCTGTTTATTATCTGTGCTTTTATTCTCTTGGGTTCTTTCTCTTTATCTTCAGCATTTCCCATTCTCAAGATATTTTTTTCATTTATGTTTTGATATACACGGTGTTTTTCTTCTTGGCCATACACTTTTCTCTCTGCATCACCAGACTGGATTCAGAAGGAATTAGCGACTTCTCTGCTTCCTTCTCCAAGTTGTATTAACGATCATGACGATGGCATTTGTGCTAACCCCTTCTTGTTTTCTGACAGAACTGAAGCAAAATTAAATGTGTTTGTTAGCCAGACAGTCGAGAAGTTTTTGGAGTCAGAGGTATGTCTGTGATACCAGAACTCTGTCAGAGACAGTCACACAACCCCTATAACCCTCCACCCCCCCACCCCACCTCCATCCAGATTTACTCTCCCTCACATTCTCCAACATGTAAGTAGGATTCTATCCTAGACAGTCTTGCAGAGCTCACTGATCAGCAGCATTCATTACATTAGAACACTTCTATCCATTACAGCAAGAATTCCATCAGTGAAGGAGCAAATCATTGATATAGCATGAGGCAATATTGTGCCTGCATTATGGAAAGGGAGTGATCCTTGTGTAAACATCAGGTGCTGGGGAGAAACCCCAGCAGGAGACTG
This sequence comes from Chloebia gouldiae, assembly GCA_003676055.1. NCBI lineage: Eukaryota > Metazoa > Chordata > Aves > Passeriformes > Passeridae > Chloebia > Chloebia gouldiae. Next base: position 12,211,052 of record QUSF01000002.1, on the reverse strand, counting down.
CACATAAGCAGTCTCCTTCTCCCTGTGAGCCCTTGAGAGATGACAGACATGGATACAGAACAGCGCTGCACAAGGGGTGGGCTACACAAAGGCTACACAAAGAGATGTGCACCGGAGAGCAGCTGCTTGGACACACTGCTCACTGCTACATATTGGATTCCAGTGAATAAAATGGGCACTGCTCCACGTCACAAATGTGAGGAACAAGTGCAGCAGACTCCATGTGTATGAATACTGTTCACTGCAGTGATATTGAATCAAAACAATTGAAACTCTTTTGTTTGAGCATTCAAACAAACAATAAAAATAAAAGTCATTTTAGTAAAATATTATCTTAATGTTTGACCCAGAGTCCCAAATATAGGCCATGGCCATGTGAGGATTGAATCCTCATTGTTCAGCTCCTTCACAACTGGAAAGCAGTAAGACTTAATTATTTTATGGCTGCAAGATAAATAACAGTGCCTGTAGGAAACTGCAAGTAGCATTGCAAAAGATTAGCCTTATTTGGTTTTGTGTTCTTTTACACAGGGTGATATAGTTGCTGAATCATTATTAATAATTGTTTATGTCACAGTAATGCCCATAAGCAACCCTCCAGGACAAATGCTAAAAAGGATAAACCCTAAGCAATAGCTCCAGCAGAGAAAGGGAGATTTTGTTTTCCCTGAAGCTGGAGCCTCTTGCACCTGCAGTTGAGCTACTCCCCAAACTGCCAATGCCTCCCATGCATGTGATACATGGACTGCTACTGAACAGGTGGTACTACTTTCCTTTCTTCTGCTGTGGAAACTCAATCACCCCTCAGATCCTTAAGTCCTCAAAAGATCTGTCAAAGAAAACAAAACAAACCTGGCATGCACTTAGCTATGATAGTCAATCTGAATAATTCCCTAGCTTTGGTATCAGGCACCATGCAGCTCCCACTCACCTCAGCAGGAGGGAACTGGCCCTGTGCATTGCCCAATTTATCAACATGATGCATGAAGTCTGTCTGGAAGATAAACAAGGGGACATATTGCAGTGACATACAAACTCTTCTCAAGTTGTGCATCCTAGGAGATAGAATACATGATGAACATGTGCAGTATGCCTTTTCCAGCTTGTGCTTCTGAGCTGAACTGTGGTGTCCTTCCTGAAGAAAAGCTGCATTTTATCTCACAGATAAAGCTGGCTATCCTTTCAGGAGAAGCCTCTCAAAATTCAACTCTCAGGTACTCGAGTGCCTAATGAGAAGAAATTCATAACCATTTGCCTGAAGACATTTTGTGTTGTCTTTCCCTTTGGGGAGAGCTAAAGTCATACATTTCCATTCAGATGAAGATAAAGGAAAAGGAACAAGCCTTATGATGTAAAACCATCACATCACACCTTCCTGCCTCCTACCAAAGCTGTCTGCAAAGGCAAAACCACCTCAGTTCCATGCTTCCCCTCTAATTCACCATCACTTGAGAAAGAGGAGCAGACAACACACAGTAATTTTTAAAAGGCATTAGGAGTAATATTGTGACAAACAAGTCAGCAGCATTTCAACACCTCCAAACACAGAATGGCAGAAATGCGCCTGTCAAAGCACAGCTACAGAACAATTTCTGGACTTGCCATCCCCAGTGTAAAGTACAAAAGTGGGAAATCTCCAGGAACCCACAAGATACATAAAGACAGCTTCCCTTCACGCAGCCAAATTGACCTGGGAATCTTTTTACTACTTATGCCTTAGAAAATTTACCCTTCAAATGTAATGGATGTTAGAGCTATTATGAAATCTGCTACACCTGGTCTGCACTATTGCTGAAAACAGATTATCTGTAGATATTAATCTTTTAATAACATTTTTTAAATTATCTGTTCTCCTTTTGTCATTGATATGTTGTCATATGCTCAAAATTCATTATAAGTATTGATGCTAATCTTGTGTCACCTGGCTGAAGAAAACAGGTTAGCATGGGAAATTTTAAGAGATCAGTCACAAAAAATAGCCCTCTTAAAAATAAATATATTCATATATGGGGAATATACAATCTAGATAGCTAGACAAAGAGGCTGGCACCGGATATACATTTAGACTGTATTGATTATTTAAAATGCTAGGTGCCTTAATCCAGCTTTTTTCATTCACACCAGTTACTCCACGGCTACTTGAATTTGTATCTTACCTGGTCAGTCCCAGGAACAGGCAAAAGTCAGTGTCCTGAGACCCTCAACTCACATCAATTCTTTCATCAAGTTGCCTACTGCTTCCTTGCAACCTTGCTCCCCTAATGCTGGGGTCTCTCTAGGTAACATTTGGGCTGGTGGCTCAGAGTCATTCAGACACTGGGCCAGCTGGATGCTGGTACAAAGCATCCAGACCTGTCCATGTGGAGTATCCTTTTGCCCTAAAGCATACAATTCAGCCCTTGAGATCTTAGGTCCTCAATGGTAGCCAGTGGGTTACCCCAGGGTATGAGGCTGGTACCTGGGTTTGGCTCTGCAGAGCTCCAAGGAAAAAGTATAATGTATCCCTGCTCCAGCTGCATCTGTGTTATGTTATAGCTATGCAAATATGAGCAAACTAGAGAACATTTTCTCACTAGAGATCTTTCCTTAAGCATAGCCCAGCCCTCACTCAACTATAGTCAAGACCTGAACATATCCTAACTGCTTTTTAGGGATAATTCTTGTTACCTGTTCTATTGCCATCCATCTCCAGCTATGTGCTGGTTAAATCCATTGCAGGGGCCTTGCTTGGCAGTGTATTTGTGGACAATCACAAACCTGTGGTTGAGCATACACTGTTAATCCAGGTTAGATGAAGCTTCTCTGTCCTCAGCTGCCAAGGGAGAGATGAACGCAAGGTACCCACTCTTGTCCTGGGCTGCCAGCAAAAAGTCTACTGGAGCCCACTGCACTCACTATTAAAAAAAAATTTGGGTCTACTTTTTGCCCAAGACACACTCACACATGGTGCTCAGGAAAGCCTGGGTGGCATTTAACACCGTGCTTGGTAAACTGAGACTTGGAAAGCAGCTAGAACTAGGACTAGCTAAGGTGTTGTACTTTAAAGTGTGTATCAAGACACTCCAAAAGAAGCACAAGTAATGGGGTCTCCACATAATGTCAATAGATGTCAAAGCAGCCTAAAGGATTAATGAAACAGAAGGCACAGTTTTGTCACTTTGATACTCAGCTTCCATGCAGCCTTTTAAATTAACTCCTCAAAATCAAACACACTCCCCTCTGCACAGAGCCACAACACACACAAAAAGGAATATGCAATGCAATTTGGAGAGACAATATTAGGCTGGATATTTTTGGACTCCTTCTCTTACAGACACAATCGGTGCCAGTGTTGTGTATCTGTCTACCTGCACGAACAAAATAATTACCAGACTACAGCATTCTGCAGTAATGATCATTAACTGCAGTAGCAATATTGCAGACTCCAGGGCCTTATTGTAATCCTCCTCATTTCAGTGTTAAACTACTCTAACTTCATTAGCATCACTGGAGATACTCCACTTTACACCTACATAATTGAGAGCAGAATCAAGCCTCCACTGCTGTGGAAAATACTGGGTAGTGCAGCACTTTTCAAATAAAATGTAATTAACATGAAATTCTAGACCCATATTGCAATTTGCAGAATGATCACTGTGGGTGCAACATGACTTCCAACTCCCTCTCTCATCTTAATTTAGTTAGAAATAGGGCTGCTTGTGTAATATTTTCTCCATAGCAGGAAACAGAGGCATATTTCTTTTTCTTTTCCTATTGTTATTTTTTTCTCTTTATAAATCTTTGTCAACAAAGGATTACTAGCTCACCTGAGAGAGGCAGTTAAAGTCAGATACTTGCCCATAATTAGGGAAACTTGGAATCCTTGACAGTGAACACCTGGCTTCTCATTACTACCTGAATTTTATACTTCCAAGTGTTAATCTCTCCTCAGGGTTTGCCTTGGAGTTTCATTCTGGTATTCAATGAAACCATCAGGTTTTCCAGGCACTGACACCTTTGAAATGTTTTCCACATGGGAACCAATATGAAACATGTGTGATTATTACTGATTTCACTGTGTTGATTTCTATTATGGTAGCACCCTGGAAAAATAGTACAGACACCAGTAATAAAATCTTTCATTTAATAACTTCATACAGCAGGAAGAGTTGTGTTTAAAGGGGCTGGCTTGATGTGAAGAAGGGGTGGGCATTGCTATGATGAATGGTGTTGTCATGATTATAACTTGGTTTAAAGGACTCTAAGAACTTGTGCGTTTTTTAGCCTTGGGAGTAAGTTCTACCAGCACTTCTTTCCTCTTAAAAGCCACTGCTGCTGCCATTCCTCATAGCTCTAGATGAAATACGTGAGCTAGCTGGAACCTGGGGGCATGCTGATTGTGAACTCCCAGCTAACAGGGCTACAGTTCAGGCAGATTACTGTAATTTCCTTTACTTTACTGAGTGCAGAGTTGTCTTCCCAAACTTTACCAGCCTCATCAGCAGGAAAATTTTCTCATTCCCACAAGACCAAATGTGTTGGTAACTTTGTACTTTTTACTCTAGACATTGGAAAACCCAGGCAAAAAGGATGTCTCTGGAGCTTTTCTTCTGTTAATCAAAAGGATTTGCTATCATGTAGCTGAATAAGAGTTGTTTAAATCACTCCAGGCCCAAAGCTCTTATTGACTACTGCAAGGCAATAGAGGTAATAAGAAGTCAAAATCCTCTGAAAGAAAAACACCACAGTAAGAGTTTCCATGGAGCTGAAACTCACCCAGAAACATGAAAACAAATTATTTTTAAACAACAGTGCATTTGGGTTTGGAAAGCACCAGGTGCCAATGAGAAGAAAAACACACAGGTTGTCTTTCCTTGAACCAGTCCAAGCCCTGAAGCACTTGACAATTTTTAAAGTTTTCAGTGAAGTCAGAAAGAGCAGACTTACTGCAGGATTAAGTAGCATGCTCAGTGAAAGGAAATATGTAAAACTTGTTTGGGATCTGTAGTGGAAAGAAAAAAAAAAAAGAAGCAAAGCAATGGAAGATTTCATGACTGATCTAAGCCTTAGCATCTGAATTAGTAGTATCTAACTGATAAAAGAACAGTTGTCATGGAATCCGAGAAGAAAAATACTGAAGAAAACTGAGAAACCTCAAGTTAACCTATGGTGAGCTTTATACATGAAATGAAGAATGCAAAATGTAATCAAAACATTGAAAACTCAAAAGTCCTGATCAAAGTAGTCTTTGTCTTGAAGTTCAGTAAAAAAAAAAATGGAAAACACCTTTGAACTACAAGCTTCAACTCAGATTCCAATGTCTAATGTGTCAAAGATGCTAAAGATGAGCATCAAATATAGTCCAGTAGAACAAGAGAGTTTGTTCTTCGCAGGAGAGAAAGGAAATTTGATGTCCCTGTTTCCGAGAATTTAGTTTCATTTAAAAGCAGCATGAGTTCAGTTCTTACCACTGACAAAGGACATCTGAAAATTTTTCCCTGGAAAAAAACATTTTCTTTCTTTAATTGCACAATTATTGGAGGTTTGGGTAAACACCTGGGACACTGCTGCCTATACTTTGAAGGAGACTACATAAGCTTGTTATCAGAACTGGAATGCAAGCATGTTTCCCCAGACCTTTTGTGAGGTCCAAGATGCATGGCATTTCCCAAATTCCTTGGGGATATCCCATAATCTTACAGTCTCCTGGTTGGTTATGGAGTAGCTACAAAGTACTGAGCTCAGGAGGTTGAGAAAATAAGGAGGTTGAAAAAATAAGTATGTCTTCATAAATATATTCTTCAGATTATTCAGAAAATAAAAATAAAACAAAACAAAAACAAACAAACAAAAAAAGATACAGATACCATAGAAAAAGTGTACATTATATACCTATACTTGTAGTTCATGCAAGATAAAGTTTAACTTAGATGCTTCTTTCGTCAACTTTTTCAATCTCCATTTACTGTTTCCCTTCCTGCATTAACCCCCTTCTCCTCAAATCCCTACACTCTATTTCCCCTCTCTGTTGTTTATACCCATCTGTCTCTGCCTTTGATTTTATGCAAATTTGGGTTGTCTGGGGTGATGATTATAGAACTGAAAATAAAGTAATACAATAGTCCTGTACTAGAGCTTTAGACTCAAACAAAGCACAGAGGATCACTACCTGTTCTGCTGGGAGCATTTCTGAGCACTCAGTGCATCTTGTGCAATTCTTCAGATCTTACAGTTATGTCTTACAGTTATGTGTGTCAGGAATTGCCTCACAAGACTACAGGGCAGATTTGTCCCAGGTCTCTGGGACTGCTGTCTTGCATCACAGACATGTGCCCTGTCACAGGAATGACACAATGCCAGCTTTCCCACACTCAGTCTTCATAGATTTATTTGTATCTGCATATAGATGGTGGTATATGTCATTTGATACTTCTGCAAGTCCCACTTCCTTTGATATCAGCTTCTCTCATTATAGAGACTATAGTTCTCTTTTTTTTTTTTTTTTTGATCAAAAAACCTCCATAGATGAGGTCACGAAATATGTTGTGGTGATGCCTCCTGTGAAGAGCTGATGACTTTGCGTCAGTAAAACTGACAAACTTCACTCATGAAGTTATAAGGCAAATTGTTGGGCTCTGAAATGTTTGTATGAATTCAACTCATGTGGTCTTACAAGATGAGGATTTCTGAGGAAAAGCTAGTCTTAATAGCCATTATTTTACCAATTTTGGCTGAAGAAACTGACTGATGAACCAGCTTTTACTGTCTGTCAAAAGAAATGAGGAATAAAAAAATCCAAGAAAGATTTTAGAGATATGCACAAAAGCAATGAAGGAGAAAAGTCAAAAACTCATAGGACAAAGAAACATGTACATTCATGTGATGGGGAGGATCTGACTTAGCTAATGGATCAGCTCAGGTGGTGGAAATGCTGTCTTATACACAAAACAAGAGAAATATCTAAACAGAAGCAAGAGTACCATCTTCCAGCACATATGCTGTACCAAGGAAATAAGGAAAAGGCAAAAAAATTATATAGGATTTATCCTGTGCTAGTAAGGACTAAAAGACAACCTGAACAGAAATCTCTGAGACATTATTAATAAATATACCCATGTCACACTGTATACTTGAAATATAAAATCGCGTGCTCAAATACTTGCCACTAGTGATTTCTAAGAAAACATGTTTAAATTTGTGAAGTCTAAAGAGATGGCGTTTTGTTTAGTGGAGGAAAAAAAATGTTGTTTTGGATGAGAACAAATGTTTCATTTTGTGATTTCCAACTCAGTCAACAACAAAATATACTTCATTGCTAGCATCACTTGCGAGTCAGGCATATAAACAAGAAAACAAAAACCATAGATTTATGTTGTCTGTTGCACTGGAGAAACCCAAGGGGAAATTCTGTTTGACAGGCAAAAAAAGAAAACAGAGAGAAAAGAATTCTTATTTCAAAATTTCTAACTGGATTAAAGTGACAGGGAACAAATGACTACAAGCCTCAGAAGCTGAGGACTTCCATCTCTAGGTGTGCTGGTGTTTCTATTATAACCCACCACTTCAAATATAACTACAGAGACGAAATTGATTTTCTGGTTTTATGACCTTTTTAAAGGCACATTAATGTTCTACATAACTGAGTATTTGCACAGTACTTTATTATGTGAAATACCATTAATTTCAATGGGAGTTTGTGTAGTATGGTAACGATGTCATTAAACAGTGCTGTTAAACTCATTGGGCTGTTTACCATCCTGAATTACACCTGGACACCCCCTCCCCCTGAGCAGCGTGGCCTCTCCCACACCTCTGTACCTGACTCATACAGTGTGCCCCTGCTTCCCCTGGCTAGCAGGAGCCAAAGACCAAAGCTCAGCAGCTGCAGGTAATGACTAACAGGAGGTTTTGAGGCATGGCCCATGTTAAATCCATCTGCACAAGAGCAAGATTTGTCCAAAAGACACTTACAGAACTTTACTCTGTGGCTATGCCATGAGCTGGAATGGTTTTGTTTATCGCTTTATCCTAAAATATCCCAGGTATATTCTCACAAGGCCTTTGTGAAGAGAAAAAGAGCAACTTAATTCCCTGGGGTTAAACTGATGCTCATGGAGAAGATATGACCTGCACACAGCAAATTCCTCCAGCAGCCTGAGCCCTGAGCAGCATCCTGGGCAGAAATTGCTTTACAGACACATTACTCCTGCAACCAGTGGGAACATCAGTATGTGACATGTTTTATAGGTGATTATTTCCATTTTAATCCATGGAAAATAACTTGCATGTCAAGAATTTCCCAGACTTTGTCCCTTTAATGTTGAAGCATTACACTGTGTCTTCAGGAAATGCTTGGAATAGGGGAGTTGAGTAAACACCATCTTTGAAGTAGCTTGAGGAGTATTGTGCTCAGCATCTCTGCTCTAAAGTATTGTCAAACCTCTTTTCTGTGTGTGCCAAGCTGAGACAAGACCTATTCTATCCATGCTGGCTGCCTTGAAGAGAGGAGAGAAGCTGATGCACAGACAGATTCCCTAATCTATCCCTATCTCCCTAATGAGAGGCTGGAGTGCAGCCCTGCAGGAAGAGATCTGAGGCTTTTGATTGATGATAAACTCAATTTGAGTCAACAATGTTCAGTCAAAAGGACCAATCATATACTTGGAATGCATTGAGCATGATGTAGCTAATTGATCTAAAGTTATTGTCCCACTATACTCAGCACTGGTGACACCTCACCTCAAGTACTGTCTGTGGTTTTGGGCTTCATGATATCAGAAGGATATAAAAACTTTAGAAAGTGCCCAAAGGAGGCCAACAGAAATGGAGAAAGGACAGCTGGACATGACTTAGGAGGATTGGCTGAGGACCCTAGGTTAGTTCATCTTAGAAAAGAGGAGACTGAGCAGTGACTACATTGCTGTCTGCAGCCCCTCAAGCTGAGGAGCAGAGAGTAAGACGCTGATCTCTTTTGCCCAGTGTCTGGTAATAGAACATAAGGGAATGGCTTTAAGCTGCATCAGATGAAGCTTGGACTGAATGTGAGGAAAAGGTTCTTCCCTGAGATCGAGCACTGAGAGAAATTCCCCAAGGAATCATCATTGTCCCAGGCCCATTGAGTATTCAAGCAGCATTTGAATAATGCACTTAGACACCTGATTTAAGTTTCAGGTTTCCCTGGGTGGAATAAAGAGCTGAACTCAATGATCATTGTGGGCCCCTTCCAGCTCAGGATCTTTCATAAATTTATCAAAATATAAACAGTCTCATCCTCAGCTGTCCACTTGATCTAGAGTCAGCATGCCAGAACAGACCAGAAAACAAGAGCCTGATATGAAGGAAATCCTCATTTTCCATCTTCACATCTTTCCATCTTCACACATTTGGGCTTGTAGCCCAAATAATCTCTTTGACTTTAACTTATGTCATTTTCTCTCCTTCTCAGAAATGGGTTTTTTCTTTACAATGGTTTCTACCTGTCCCACTGAAGTCAATGAGAAATAAGATCAAGCTCTTTTCTTTTGGGGTTTTTTGTCTTTTGGTATCTAATTTGGATTGCAGATATACTGATTGACAGCTCTACTACAACTGCATTGAATTGCTGCCCAACTCAGTAATCTACTTTGGTGTCTTAATTAACTAGAATCAAATTTGAATTGAATTGCTTTTCTTGGAGATCTTTTAGAGTGTTTGTCAATCCAAAGGTAAATACTTTTATAAAATAGCTGCTGCTTTTTATTTTGACAATTGTTTAGATAAAGATATTTTTCTTCATCTCTTACCTCTCAGTACTTGCGGTTTCTTATTTCATATTTCCTTCTATTTAATTTTTCCATTTTTAATGTATTCTTTTCTCTCTCTTATTTTTTAATTAGCTTTCTATTTGAATTTAATTATTTTTTCTCTTTCAGTTAATTCCTGTCTTACACAGAGCACTATCTCACCACCCCCTTCAATAAAGCTCTGTCTCTCAGCTTCACCTGCCTCTTTGAATTCTCAACTCTAATTTCTTCTCTCCTTTTCTAATTCCCCTCCCCCCAATAATTATTTTTTAACTCATGAGTTTCTATTCCAGACACAGAGCCTAGGTTTCTCCTCTTTCGCTTCCTCTACATCAATGCAATTCTGTGGGTCCTAAATAAGCAATACCAGATATGTACCCTTCTGGTGTAGAAAAGAGTCACTCTCATAAAGCAAACCCAGTTAAGATAACTGAGATGTCTCCTTTTGAACACACCAGGAAGCAACTGTTCAAAGTATGACAGATAATAGGAAAAATTTTCAAATTTCTGATCCCATGAAGGGGAAAGAACATTGCAATAAGCAGATAATAAATATTCCTTGTCTTTATCCATTCCCTACTGACATTTCTCTTCCCACTCATATTCCTTCTACAAAGTTTATACAAGATGTCACTTATGGACAGAGATTCTGATCTTGTTTTTACTGCTTTTACACACTGCCTCCACTGTTCATTTCTGTTCACTTCTCTTGAGTTATTTAAGCATTAGCAAGAGCAGACTCCGGCTCTCCATTAGGCTGGGATTTTCTCTTTTTTTTTTCTTTTACTTTTTAAATTTCATGTCCCAGCTGATCTTAAACAGATGGCTTTTTTCACTTCAGGAGTAGCTTAAGTCTGCACTCTCCAACATACAGCAGTTATCAGTTAATGAGATGACTTGTACCCTTGTCCACACTTGCATCACTACGGCTGCTTAAATGAGCTGATGTGCTGCAACCGAGGATTAAACCATCTCTTTCAATCGTGCATGCACTGCAGCACAAGCTACTCACTCCAGCAACCATAGAAGCAATTGCAGTCCTGGGAAACCAAGATGAGCAGAAGCTCTTGTGCATTAAAGGTAAAGCAACTTCAGCAGTAGAAAAATGAAAAGAGGAACATATCCTCTCCCTGCTGTTCAGATGCTGCTGAAATCCTCTACCATTTTCTTTTCAATTATGTACCGTTTTGTGTATTTTCACATCCTTTTTTAATACACCCACCCATACTTCATTTTTGTAAGGTGGACTGTGAACCTGCCAGAGTTAAAAAGGGTACCCCAAAATTCATGTCTGTAGACTACATCATTCTAAAGCCATGCACATAGAGTATAGGAAACACGTTCTAAAAAAAGAAGAAAATTCCTAATGTTGGAATACAATCTTTGGGACTTCATGCTTCCTGGGTGAGGTAACCACTCTGGTACCATGAAGCTCAAAGTGGAGTTACTTTTATAATAACGCTGCATTTGTTGACACCACAAGAAACCCAGAAATTTTGCCAAAAATGTTGCAGAGGTTTTAATCTAAGTTGCATTCTAACATTCAGCTATAAATGACTACCTGGCCATTTCGATTGTGGAGCTGAAGATAATTACATACATCTTTTGCTTGTTATTGATGACAGAAACACCACAACCTAACTTTTTTCACTCTGCGGTTAACTAGGTTCAGATGTACCCTCTCCTTTCTATGCAGACCGCAGAAAACAAAGATGCATTAAGGATGGCTCGGAAACTTGTGTCCATTTAGCTGTGCAAAAGTATAATTTGTTCAGAGAACCTAAATTAATTGTTCAATTTCCCAGCTACATAGATAAAATTAATAATGTTTCTTCATATGTGAAGGTAATATTTGCACTGATGTGGTTATATTTGCCAAAACAAGAAAAATCCTGGACAAATATTCTTTTTGTAATATGCTATTACTCCCTCCTCTGAAAAATCCTGGATTAGACTTCTTTAACTTATTGAAGTAGAGAGCTGAGGCACAATTCTTATAAGCAGCTTTATGTAGTACAAAGATTATGCAGTACAAGATCCCAACACAGCTCTAAGCACTATGCAGACACCTACACAAAACAAGTCCATATACCCAGTCAACCCTGAAAGGTGTTTATGCCCATGCAAAATGAATGTATAACACTGTCATTCTGGTTTGATAGTACCTGAGGTCCATCAGCTAATTAATTGTGTGCAGCACCAAAATAGTGCTGAAGGGACACAACAGTCCCCGTCCTGGCAGCTTCACAACTACTTTCCCATCCTTTTCTTGTTACACTTGTGTGAGCTCTACACACGGGCACCAAGTCTTCAGACTTAGAAAGGATTCAAAATAAAACACACCAAAACAAAAACCCCATTGTATAGTTTCTGATTAATTTTTGAGTGCACCTGAAGCAATTACAAGAGTAGTACTGGTATTCTTCATAGAGTCTGTCCATTAATGAGCACCATAATTAGAGGAAACTTGGATCCCAACAGACATGGTCTTTAAAGATTTGAGAGATTGGTGAGGGAGTGGGGGAGCAGGGGGACAAGGAAGGTCATTAAACATAGGCAAGGCACCTCTGCTCACCCCTTTCAGCACAGACCAATGCAAATATGTGATCAGAAAATTAACACAGTTAGAAAGGAAACATCCCAAAGGGAGAATCAATACCCAGCAAATGATAATGGGAACCCTGTGCAAGCAGCTGTGATCTGCCCTCTGAACATTAGCACCTGTCAAGGACAGCAATCAATACTGGTCAATGGGCAGCTCTCCTTACTACTCAGTTCACAGTGATTATCTGGAACTAATGTGGTGGCACCCCATGCTGCCAAATGGTGTCCCATTCTTGCTAAATGCAGACAAACAATGACTTCCCCAAACAATTGGCACTGATCTTTTTAATTTTCTGAGTCGGGTTTTTGCAGTATACAAGGAGGATCCGTAGAATCCACAACTAGAAATTAAGTTGTTCAGCCTGATTTCAGAATGTGTCAGGCATAACTGGCACTTCCATTCAGCCACAGCAAGGAATTTGGGTTTAACCATTTCCATCATGTTCATCTTGTACTTTAGTACCATTATTAATGAACCTTACTTATTACCTTTTCAAGAACAGTGGAAAAGCTGGAGATGTTCCAAGCAGGTTGGTATTTGAATTATTCACCACAGGACCAAAAAATTTTGCAGGAAGTGACCTTTACATCTCAACTGCATCACTGAAGACCATCTTGTCACAGCCTTTGTGCACATCTCCATACAATCACACTGGAACATAGTAAAAAGGGGGAAAATAGATGTAAGCAAAGAATCATTTTTTTCATGGGGTCCATTGGACCAGATGAGGAATTAGCCTGATGTAGTCAGCAACAGGTCCTGAGAACATTTCTTTCATTCAGAAGGACCTCCTTTTCTCTGGTACAAGTAATAACAAACAATATCAAAGTCTGCAGATTTTTTAGAAATTTTAAGCATGTCATTTTGACCCATGACTGTATGAATCCTCCTAATAATCTCCAAATACTGTTGTACTTCAGTATCCCGAGATAGTGTGAAATACATGCAGTAAACTGAACTCCAAGGAAATAAAAGCCTCATTTCTCTAACTACTATGTGACTACTCACATGTTCAAAACTAGCAGTGTGCTTCATTAAGAGTCTGTGAATCATCTTTAAATACTAAAAGCCAGAAGAATGTCTCCAGAAGTTTGCAGGAAAACATAATAGCCACCAAAAATTACTCCAGATCTCGTGGTTCCCAGTCCCACACTCTCAACATAATAATATTCAGTTTTCCACTAGAGAACCCAGTAGCATTAACAAACACAGAAATGCAGATTGAGCTTACTGGGATGCCAGCAAGGGCACTGAAAGGTAGACAGCTGAGCAGTGTACTGGAAAATGACCAGATATATTTAAACTGGCATGATACAGTTAGCTACATTCTGAACTGATGCCAAAAGTTCAGGGGCATTGTGAGCACATCTTACATAAGGGACACACGTTTCTGCCATCTACGCCTGCTACTGAGCACAGCTGAGTGGAGAGCAGGGAGCAGAGGGCAGAGGATATCCTAGATTGTTCTTTCAAACCTGACACAGATTTCCATTTTGTCACGTTCTTAGCATGTGTGTTTATTTTCCTTGAATATTCAAGCATTTGGTGCTTTACAGTTGCCAGAGCTTATGAAAAGTGCATATTTAGCTCAAAGAGTTCCCAGATGTGAATTTCAAAATGACACTGTGTTGATTAGCTATAGAAGGCAGCCAGTCAAAGAGCAGGAGCAATAGCATGTGACTTGGCATTCCCCAGACAGCCAGAAAATAGTCACCCATTAAAATTTTCATTAATTTTCCAAAATCTGGGAATAGAGCAAAAGTTAAAGGCAGAAACAGATATTTATGTTTTCTAATCTGCACTTAATGTCTTACCTTATCATCGCTACTATTTTGCCTCCTCCTTATGGGAAGGGGTCATGAGAAGACCTATGGGGTCACTGGAAAACAGTTTCCAGGATTTATTAAAGGTTCCTCCATAACTAAAGTTATCCCACTATGAAGACACCTGGGGCTCTGCCCCACCTCTGGGGGAAAAATTAAATTACAGTGAAATGCCTTTATTTTCTCTAAATGTTATACATTGTTTGCAGCTGATCATTCATCATCAGAGCTCCCCCCATGAATGATTCATGAGGGGACAGCTGTTCCCAGGGCCTCTGCTCCTGAGCTGCACATAGCACAGGAGGCTTTCCTAGGCTGGTTATGCCAGAAGCTGAGCACCTGAGAAGTGCTAATGCTTCTTCAGCTCAGAGACCTTCATTTTCAAAAGAAGGCAAGGCTACAATGCACCTGAACAGTTCAGTTAAGGGGTATGAAATTGGTAAGTGGGTTATATAAAGAAATAAAAAAAAATAGTTCAAAGTGTACAATAAGCCAGACTGCTGGAAATACTAGATTAAATATCCTGTAGAGGATTTTTCTAGTTTCTTCAAAATGCATGCATGAAACACACAAAACTGCATTAAAATGTTGACATGTTCTGCAGATACTCTTTAGTTTGTCTTATTTTTCAAGAAAAGGACAAAATTTAAACCGTAGGCACTACAAAGGACAGAGTAAATGCAGTTTTCATATCCATTTCTGATTTTCTTCTGAGTCTTGTCTTTGTATAAAAAGATCTATGTCTCACACTTTCATGAATGGCACTTTCTACTGCAGACAGAACTAAACTTCTCCTAATGAGGCTTTCCTGCTTTCAATTAATGGTAATTTAAAAACAATATAAGCCTTCTCTCCTTACTATTAAAAAACTGAAAAAGAACTCAACTGAAAAAGAAAGGCTCAAGATAGAATTTTCAAAAATCACAGTTTGGTAATATCACAGTAACTGTTATTATAAATCAGCTATTTTTAAAATAAAATTATGATTTTTTTACCCTAACAAAATAGGAAACTGGCCATAAAACTGAAGTGACAATTTCTGCACTGTGTCTAATGTTGCACAAATCAGGAACATATCTGATAACTTCTTCTTGTCCTTTGTGTCCTTGCCCTTTAAAAAAAAATAAAAGCAGGGATAAATTACTTCCAGGATTATACTCTACTAGCAATTTTAGGAAATCCCTAGACCCCAACAACTGCACTGAAAAAAGAGTGGTGCAACTCTTTCAACCTCTACCAAAAAAAAAGAAAAAAAGAAAAAAAGAAAAAAGAATGGATTGCCAAAATCTGATGTCATTTCTAATAAACAACACAGATGTTTAAAATACAGAGAAAATGCTACTTAGAGTTTGGGGTTTGAACTCTTTGAAACTGCTTTGATTGAAAAAAGCATCATGCACTGATATTTCAAAATAATAGTTCCTAACTGGAAAGCTTCAATACTAGCAGTCCAAGTCTGGAATTCACATGTCACTTCCTTCTTTAAGGAAGAGTAGTTGAGAACAACACAGAATGGGATTAACTATTTATTTTTAATCATACAGCTTTTGTCTAGGTGTTCTTTATCCTTTTTGGCTTTTTCTGAGCCTCATTCTGACCTTTCACTCATACCACCATACTCAGTTGACAGAGTATTGAATATTACTTATTTATACCACAATCATTTTTTATACAGAAGTGGGCAAGGAAAACCCAGTTGTTTGCATATGCAGGAGGGCAATTTAAAATAGAATGAATTTCAGATGCAGTGCTGGGATTCTTTACCATGTCTTCATAAGAGATGTACAAACCACTTAGTCTGCAGCAAACATGGTTACAAGTCACACATCATACATACACTGGAATTACATGGTTTGTGGTAGACCTCTCTGACAGAGCCAAACTCTGCTCTCAATCTCTGAAGACAATGGGCTTGTGTTGATATAAAGTTGCAGAATTTGACTTTAAATCAGTAAGCAGAAACATCAGACTAAAAACAACAGGCCTCTGCAGACATATGTCATTGATCAGATATTACTTGCACATGGAAATTTTTTTAGTTACAGAATAAAACCTTTTGTTGACTCCAGAAAGACCAGTACTATATCTAGGCAGTCAAATGTTAAGTATCACCCTCAAAGCAGCAATGGTCACCTTTGCTGTAAGGGAAGAGAGCCATGGCAGGGTTTCCCCGGGGAAGAGGCAATGTGTCCAGCCACTTTTTTTTCCCATTAACAACACTTAGTGCAGTTCAAATTCCTCATCACTGAGATATATGGCACCAACACTATCATCCCTGCTTGCAGCTAGCCACCAGCTGGATTTTCATTCAGCACCTCTCACTGAGTCCAGCTGTCCAGTGGACAGTGCACCCATCTGAGCCTTGAGCAGCCAGTTTCTCCGGGAAAATGCCCTGGGAAACGGTGTCAAAGGCTTGACTAAAGTCCACGTAAGCAACACCCACAGCCTCTTCTTCATCCACTGATCACCTTGTCATAGAAGGAGATCAGGCTGGTCAAGAGGAGCTGCCTTGCACAGGAGCAGCCTGACCACCTCGTTGTCCTGCCCACGCCACAGTGGATGGAGCAGATCATCCTGAGCACCCCAGAATGGCACTCAAGATGATCTGTTCCATCCACTGACATTTCTCAGTACCTAGATCAGGCTAACAGGCCTGTAGTTCCCCACATCCTCCTTCCATCAAGTCTTGTAGAGAGGCATCACATTTGCTAAGCTCCAGTTAACAGCAACCTCCCCAGCTGACCAGGATTACTTACAAATAATTGAAGGTGAGTACTTCCATCAGCTCCTGTACACTTGGGTGGATTCCATTGGGCCATGTGTGTGTCTAAGTGGTGTAGCAAGTTGTTAACTGTTTCCGTTTTTATTTTCTACTAGATTATGTGGCCACATGCTGCTCTCCATCAACGTCTTCCAGCTCAGGGGCCTGGTTAACCCTGAGAACAAATGGTTTTATGTTTAAAACTGCGGCAAAGAAAGCATTATTACCTCAGCCTTTTCCTTATCTTTTGTCACTATGTTTTCCCCTACATCCAAAATCCATGGGGATTGGCCTTAGCCCTCCATCTGTTGCTCATGTATTTATAGAAACATTTTTGATTGCTTTTTATGTCATTAACCAGATTAAATTCTAGTTGGGCTTTGTCCATTCTCATTTTCTCCCTACATGAACTCATGAGATCCTTGTACTCATCCTGACTTGCCTGCCCCTTCTTCCAATGGTCATAACATCGCATTTTTTTTACCTGAGTTCCTGCTAAAGCTCTCTGTTCAGGCAAGCCAATCTTCTTTTCCACTGACTTATTTTTTGGCACATGGGGATGGCCTGCTCCTATACATGTGGGATTTTCTTCAAAAATGTCTTTTCTTGAAGAAATCTTCCTGGACTCCTTTACCCTTCAGAACTGCTTTCTGAGGGAGTCTGTCAACCAGGCTCCTAAATAGGTTACAGTCTACCAAGATTGCAGTTCTGCTGATCCCCCCTCCTTACTTCTCCAAGAATCAAAAATTCTACCATTTTGTGATTGCTGTGCCCCAGATAGCCTCTGACTATCACATCACCCACTAGTCCTTCTCTGTTCAGAAACATAAGGTCCATCAGGGCACCTTCCCTAGCTGGTTCACCCATCAGCTCTCAGGAAACTAAAGCAACCAGCCAATTGTAGACATCTATACCCATAATTGAACAGTTCTTGGGTGATCTAAGAGAGATCCTACAGGGGTTTCCTTAACTGAAAATTGATGAAGAAGAAATAAAAAAATTCTGTGTCTGTAATGGGCAAGAGTAGAAATTCTTTGAAGCAGTTAGCACAGCAGCATGTTCATGAAATATCTGTGTACTTTAAGCATTGTTCTGTGATGCCTAATAAACCTTATAAAATCTATATATATAAACCTTATATATATGACAAAATTTTAAAAATTAAAGGTTAGTTTTCCTTACAGTAACATTCTCTACATTTTTTCCTTGCAAAGCTTAGATTTCAGTTCCCACAATGAGTACTTTCACATCCTTACTTAACACAGTAAATATTTGAGAAAACACTGAAATAATTAATTCAGACAGATGCATATGTCAGAAAAAAAAATCCAGCTGCATTAAGGCCAGTTAGAAAGGGAATGATTTTGTAGGCGCTGTTGTTTGCCACCTAAAATATCACTTATCTTCCTGAAGAACTTGTCCTAGAATAATGCCAGACAATTTTTCCAAAATACCAGTAGGAGTCTATGCATATATTTATATCCAGACTGTCATCTCTATGTTCAGTCATTTGCAGAGATGTTTGTGTGCTGTGGCTCTTTTAAAGGCTACTAATTCCTGCAGAACACCTAACCCACTGCCCACTAACCTACTGCCAAGCATCACTAAGGGAGACAAAACCTCATCATTCAGCTGAAACTACTTCCGATCCACTCTGTCTTTGTGAATGCACTTTCTGTATAATAAAAGGCAAAGAAAAGTGTAAAGCAGAGATTGGACTGAAGTACTTCTGAAAGTCATTCCTCTAAATCTATCACAGAATCACATAATAGGTTAGGTTGGACAGGATCACAGTGTCCATCTGGTCCAACATCCCTGCTTCAACAGAGTCATGCCAGAGCACATTGCACAGAATTGTGTCCAGACAGCTCTTTAATATCTCCAGTGAGGAAGACTCACTTGCCTTTCTGGGCAATCTTGTACTTGGTCACATGCACAATAAAGTCCTTCCTCAAAATGAAGCGTAATCTCCTGTGTATCAGTTTCTTCCCTTTACCTCTTGTTCTATTGTGGGCACCACTCTGGCTCCAGCCTATTAAGAGCCTCCCTTCAGATACCTAAATGCATTGATGAAGTACACTTTCATTCACCTCTTCTGGAGGCTGAATAGGCTCAGCTCCCTCATCCTTTCCTCATAAGAGAGATGCTCCAGTCCTTTAATTGTGTTTGTAGCCTTCGTTAGACCCAGTCCAGGAGTTCCATGCCTCTCTTGCACTGAGGAACCCTCCCTTAACCTGCTGGAAATGCTCCTCCTAATGCACCCTTTAAGCCAAAAGGACACACTGCCAACTCATGGACAGCTTGTTGTCCACCAGGACCTCCAGGTCCTTCTCCACAGAGCTGCTTCCCAGCAGGTTGGACCCCAGCCTGTGCTGGTACCTGGGGTTATTCCTGCCTAGGTGCAGGGTCCTGCATTTGCCTTTGTTAAATTTGAAACTGTTCCTCTCTGCCCCTCTCTCAAACCCATTGAGGTCCTTCTGAAGGGCTTCATGGCCCTCTGGGGCACTGGACGCTTCTCCCAGCTTTGTGTCATCAGGAAACTTGCTAAGGAGGCTTCTGCCCCTTCATTCAAGTCATTGATTAATAAGTTAAACAATACTGAACCTTGGGGGACACCACTAGTGAGAAGCCTCCAACTAGACCCTGTGCCACTGTCCTCTGGGGTCTGCTGTTCAGTCAATTCTCAATCCACCTCTCTGTCCATACTTCCTGAGTTTGCCTACAAGGATATTTTGAGAGACATGGTGGCAATGCAGTACATGAGACAGGAGCTTATCTTCCTGCAGAAACATGAGGATTTACTGTCTGTTATTACTAGGCTGTTGTTACAGTTCTCCCATCTGAGGCAAGGTAATGCCTGGGCTCACCTCTTGATCATGTGAATTATCTTCTTCTAATACATTTTTCCACATAACATACTAATATATTTGTCTTTATAATTATTATACTTGTAAATTATAAATAATACAATTCATTATATAGCCCTCACAACAAAATCAATTGAAGACAGTGTGA
This sequence comes from Chloebia gouldiae, assembly GCA_003676055.1. Taxonomy (NCBI): domain Eukaryota; kingdom Metazoa; phylum Chordata; class Aves; order Passeriformes; family Passeridae; genus Chloebia; species Chloebia gouldiae. The sequence continues at coordinate 12,191,087 of QUSF01000002.1, read as the reverse complement.
GCTAAAATAAACCCCAAGCAACTCTTTGACAATTTAGTAATGTCTGTGCACTGTACTACATCTCTTAGGCAGAAGCCCATACATGAAAATAGAGCATGAAGCACCTTTCCTGGGGAAATATTACAGCAACATGGGTTTTACTGCCAGGAACAGCACAGTTCTCAGCCATGTTCAACAGTTGTGCAACACTGATTTGGAGAAATATCAGAATGGGATCCCCGCTTTGTGACAAAAATAGGGTTGACAAAGTTCTGGAAGGTGACAAAACAACAGATACAGCATGTGGTGAAAGGGAATGCTACTTGAAGCATAACGTAACACTCACAGCATTGCTGTTTGCAGGAATAGAGATGTTATTCCTGCCCACCCCCCCGCCCCACAACACAGACACACACATTGTAATGAATCACAGATTAACCACTACGTTATTCCAGCAGATTCAAAGGGCTGTTGAAGAGTAGAAAGCTGTGGGGGTGGTTGTCCTGCTGCTAACAGTGCCAAAGAGTTGCCTCATTTCACTTGAGCGAAGGCATTCCAACATTACACTAACAGAAGGGCTTAAAAAGCCTGTTTTCCCATGTATGCTGTGCTTGCTACCATGAATGCAAGTCTCAGATATTAACCATTTCAGCCTGTTTCAATTAACAGTCCACTACCTGGTATGCATGGCCAGGCACTCAAAATCCACAGAATAATTCATAGTAGGCACACCTTGATAGAGAGAAATGCTCTGACTTCCATCCTGGCTCACATGGGCTGAGGGTCAGGCTCTAAGAGTCTTCACATGACTGGTAATTTTTAAATTATTACAAAGAAAGGAAAGACTGCCTTTTTAATGTCCAAGCACAACAGCTGCAATGTCACTGAGGTTGCGTTCTGCAATGCTCCTAGACTGCAGCCCAAATAAGCATCCTAATGATACTTTGAAAATATGTAAAGCACTTCTTTCATATGCAATGACAATTCTGTCTGGGCACATTGTCTGTTTGTCCAGCCAGAACAGAATTAGAATTCATGAAACAGATTCTACTCTGATTCACACAATGTACAGCTACAATAAAAAAAAAAAAGAAGGTTACACTGCGTGCAAATAAGGGGAGACTTGGACTATGTTATTTGTGACAATGAGGTTACGATTAGATAATACCTTTCAGCCCCATGGAATCTCCAGGTTCTCTGAAAAGTGATGTGCTACACAAGGCTCTGCTTTATTTACATGCATCTACTGTTTAACAGTTCTCAACCAGCCACTTGAGAAATTTCATGTAATAATAAAACCTTTTATTAAAGCAAGAGAAATTTTAGAGAAGCAGACTACAACTACCTGCACAGGAATTTGAGCAGTATGCTAGCACTTCACCTCCACTCCTGTAAGAAATACCTTTGGAGCCTTTAATGATCACAAATAATGGTGGTCTTGTCTTGTTACCATATAGACAAGACAGCTTATCTGGCATAGTGTCCCAAAGGTGAGGACACAGAGGTGAAAGCAAATGGTGGTCCTAAAAGTGTATTGCTGATTCAAAGAACTATCATTCCTTACTTGCAGTAATTCTTGTATGTATTGTAATAACTAATTATGTTATATATTAAAATTTTAATATATTAGCATTTATATAGTATAAAAATATATGTGGTGCTAAACTAGTAACAAAATATAGGCTAGCTTCTCATCCTTGAAGAAAATAAATAAAGTAAGTTCATTAGGGTGCACAGCATTGTCTATAGGCAGGGTCATGCAAATTAGTGCTACTGACATCTCAAAGGAAGCAAGTGATGACCTAAATGCAACACAGAAGAAAATAATGGTTGACAAAGCAGTAATAGCTGACTATATTAGTGGGAGGTGAATTAGGAGTAAACAAATGAAGTAATATTACTTCCAGCAAACCTCTCATATTCCAGCAACCCTTAGACCAGCATAAATACAACAGCATCTCAGGAAATATCTGATGTATCCCAAAGTTATAATTGCTGTCACTGGTAGACACTTTTGTGGGTTCTTCTAGAGCATGTGAGGTGTTATGCAGGAAGATATGAGCTTGTCAAAAGTTCTTCCAGTCTGAAAGACAATCCACCACTAATTTATAAACTGATAAAAGGGGGAAAAAAGGAACTGCTTAATTCCAAAACTCTTAGCTTTTCATAAGTAACGTCTTGCTATACAAAGACAACCAAATGAATGATACCTGCTTGTTAGCATTCTGTACTCTGCACATTTCCTCATCCTAATAGATTCATTAAAATCTGAAGATCAGAGAAGTTTGTAGCTCTTCCTCATCCTGGCCTTTCACTTGGTTTTACCTAGAAAAGGCTGTTGTTCATTTTCTTCTTTCTTTCAATGACAGTCCCTGTACTTAAAATAAGACCTGGGGAACAGGGTTCAGGGGAAAAAGGAAGGACAGTAATATGAAGTACTGAGAAATTTTAAGAGGATTCAGCTACTCATTAGGTGACATCTACACAGCCACCAGTGTGCAGGTGAATAAGAGAGGTATATCTTAGGGACAAACAACAAATCAAGTGTGAGACTCCAGCGATCACATGGAGAAGAGGCCCCTGGGAACTGGCAGCATGGTCCTTGATAGTAAAGAGACTTCAGTGAAAATGTATAGATGCCAGTATATGGTTATGCCATCTGATTCCTTATTATATTTTAAAGGACAGGTCTGGTAATGTCATGAGGTTATAATGCTACAGCAGTCCACAGCATTTGTGCTTCTCCCCCAGTAATACTTTTGTCTTCACACACCTATCAGGCTGCATCTGTCTGACTGACTACAGCAAGTGACTTTGGCAGGGCAAGACACAGCCCTGAGGAGGAAGGCTATAACTTATTAATATCAGAATGTAGTTGATTACAATATAAGCTGCTGAAAGTGAGCTGACTATAACACAAGGCTTGAAGAATGCGGCTGTCTGCAGGGTCCCGCCGGGAGAATGCATCTATCTATACATACAGCGTGTGGCTGACCCCAGGCAGCTGTCATGCAATCAGAGTGCTCTGATGGAGTTGTCACCTATCAAACCATTGCACTGCCATTATTGTGGGTTTAAATACACCTCCTGTTGGCAGCTAACTAGGGTTTCTCTCCTGCAAGGGAGAAGGAAGGAGTCTCACTGGGTTTGTTAAGTTTGTGAATCTCCACCTTGACAGAAAGTTTCATCCTTCAGCTGGCAAACGCCATTCAGCTCTTGTATTCAAGGGAGTGATTCCATTATTAAGAATCTGATTTATTTTTAATAACCCTTCTGCTGTTTATATAGGAACACCCTGAACATTATAATCTAAAAAAATCCCTAAGGGTAATTTGTTTTGGAATAAATATACTGTCTGGGATTTTTTGAATAGTGAACTGTAATCAAATTAGGTTCATTTTCTATATGTGATGCCTTATAGGACAGCACTGAAGTGTATGGAGTTTTTGTTTTCTGCTTCTGAAATATACAAGCAGCATTTAAATAATAAAGAATTTTTTTAAGTAGATCTAAATAAATTCTTAATAAAGAACAAGCAGTCCTGCAACCAGACCTATCAGGCCCATCCTTTCTGAAAGCCAAAGAGTCCACCTGCTCAGAGCTAACTGCTATATTTATATATGTATCAGACTGGGATTTGCCAGTTACTCTCTGCCAGTTGACAGAGCTCAGCCCTGCATGGTCTCAGAAAGGATGCTTAGGATAACTCTACTTGGGGCTGTGGCCATGCTCTCCAGCTGGTGCAGCATACCTTCCCTTGCCCAGCTCCCCTTTTGGAGCAATCAGCCCTTTCAGGCACTTATCTTCTCCTTAGTGGAGCAGCCCATTGACTTTCAGCTTTCACGTTCCCTGTCCAGATCTCCTGCCCCACAGGTTTCATAGGGAAGCATTAGCTGGCCTCACCTCACTTTCTTCAGCACTGGTACATGGAAGTCCATTTAAACATCCCCACCTGGAGCTTTGGATATCATCCTCCATACCTCCAGATCAAGAAATCTGAGCTTTTTCCTCTTCAGCTCTATAAGCTATTAGTATGTGAATGTTTTGTCCCTTTCTTCCCCTAAAAAAGTAAGCTTTAAATGTTATTTGCTTTGGATTCTGAGAAGCAAAAACTCTACCACATGGCAGACACATGTGAATCCATATGCTAGCATGTCTGTAAAGCTGAGAGAGATTAAAGCCTGAAGTTTATATTAAATGCTCTCCTGTTTCTCTTGCATGCAACATTTTTAGATCAAGCTCTAAATGTTCACCAACTCATGAATATTTTCAAGCCAGCTCTGTTCACTGTGATAAATCATACTCCTTGTATGTTGCTTTAGTGACAGATAGTTACCTGAAAACTTTTAATGTAAAATGGTTTATGGCCATCTGAGGGAAAAAAAAATCTGTGATCTTTGCCTGACTGCTGGAACAGTATGACAAAGGAAACATACTGTATTCAAGCTCCACAGCATGCCAACTTTCTTTTTTCTAGAAATGGACATAACTGAAAGGAAAATGACTGCTGGCATATTGTGAAAGTACTTCCAAGCTTCAGTGGTAGATGCAAACACAGACAAAACCCTTCATAGGCAAAGAAAAGTTTTGCAAAGAAAGCTGAAAAACATCCTATGAAAGAAACAGAACTATCATGGTTAGTCCTTCCAACAAAAAGAAACAAATGGTCTCTAGGCTTATGTTCCAGAGTCCGATTTATTGTAGTTTCTAAGCCAAATATAGATATTAAAGGATCTTATTCACAATGTAAAAGCTACATATCATAATTGAAGCAATGTAAAAAAAAAAAAATTCTTCTTTTACAGACCTTTTAGAAGGATGGCATTGTCTCCCAGAAAGCAAGTTACCTTGAATCACTTCACATGACCATGGTGCACGACCATACAAACCAGTTTTCTGACAAGCTATACCCTGGATGAACTGCCCTGTGATAGCAGTTTGGACATAGATGTCACATACCTGTAAATGTAGGACCATCTCATTTAGCTGATCCCTATTGGCCATCAAATTCAACCCTCAAGTTAGTGGTCCCTCTGGGATAAGGGAACGAATGAGAAAACTACCCAGTGACATCAGAGAGTTGATATTCTTCCTCATGATTTTGACTGAGCAGCACCAACTTTTACTGGAATCATCATCAGATGTCTCACATGCACCACACCTGTGACAATGAAAACAGAGTTCTTGCAGTTCTTCCTCTGACAATCCTTTTTTCCTAAATCAGTCCTAAATGCCAAGTTCTTTGTACAATAATGCATCTCCCAGTTCTGGAGAAATATGAAATTTCATTCCTTTGGGATAGTAATTTAAGAGGTAATGGAAAAAATCTTCTCCCACTGCTGGGTAGAACTGCATTCGCATAATGCACGATTTTGCACTTATCCTAAAAAAATGTGTTTCTTTTCTTGATTAGGAGTAAATCACATTACACTCCCACAGCAGGGGATTGGAACTGGATGATCTATAATGTCCCTTCCAACCCAAATCATTCTATGATTCTAAGATAGTTCTAGTATTATCATTGATATATTCATAGCATATATATATGCATAATATCACTCAGAATATTTCAGCTCTGACTTCTGAGTAAGACCTGATAAAATTTCTAGCAGGGTGAAAAGAAATTTCACTATCTATTTTAATGATGAAAGTCCACAAACTATTTCTTTTATCCAAAAGAATTGAAGGGAATAAACTATCAATATGATTGTCAGTGAGATCTACACATTAACTCCCAGTTGATGCCTTTGAAAATATGAGTCTGAAGAGCTCAGCCAAAAGAGAAATTTTGCTCAGTAAATCCAGAAAACACCACTAACATCAGTTGCAGTTGCACTGAGTGGGAAGGATGAAGGGTAATTACAGTCCCAGCTGCCAATTCACCTCAGTTGCAAGTAATCATGATTTGCACTGGAATTAGGAGATGGGGAGACATGAACACTTTGAAAATCAAGCCACTTTTATTAAATGCTAAAACATGGACATAAGCACTTCATCTGTGTTTGAAAATCTTCACCTCAGTGACTAGGGAAGGTCACTAAATCTGCACAGGGATGTGAATGACACTAAGATTATTGTGATCCCCAACAAGCTGACTATGCCTCCTCTTTTATTAAAAATATCATAAAGTATTTGGTCCCTACCCAGATTGTTACTTTTGCATCTTTTATAATTAGATAATGCTAACAATAAACTTTGCATAACTACTATTTTTTTTACATAAAGCTATATGTATTTGTAATAAAAGTACTGTTGTTTATGACACAAATATTACACTATTATACCACTGTTCTTTACTAAACTATCCAGTTGTTGTTCTTTTATATATATCTAATAAACTAATGTATTATTAAAACTGCCCCTCTCATAGAAAGTATTATCTACAGCACAAGAGCAGATTAGACCAGAAATCTACCACCACTGTAGCTCTTAGTGAACGTCTGCAGGGATAAAAGGCACATGTCTCTGCAAGTGCACCACTTCATTCCTCCCTCCCAGTTCTCTCTAGTGTCCAGGGGAGCAGCACCACAGAGATGCCCTCCCAAAGCCCTGGTGCTCAGCACTCCAAGCAGCTTCCCAAGCCAGCCCTACAACAGCCGCCACATACAATTGCTGTTCTAATTTAGAGGAAACTCCATCCTGGAGTATTCATTATAGTAAATAAAGAGACAAGATACTTAAGGCAAAAAATAGAGCTCTACCATGTCACCTACCATTCTTAGCATCAAAAGTCATTTTCATACTGTACCACTAAATATGACCATCAAAATAGAAATGGCAAGAGGAATCTAAGAAATTTTCTAGGGAGAAAAATCAGTTTTAATATTTCACAAAGCTATGGCTCAGTGGCTTATTGATAACATGCAACATTTCTCTCACACCATTCTGCACAGTTATCAAAATATTTTCAATAGAAAACACTCTATTGCTTTCAGTGGCCTGAGGCCAGCTTTGAAGCAGGCATGTTGGCCTTACTAAGAAACCAGTATCTTACAGATAATCACTCAGAAAGCTTCAGTCCAGAGCAACTTATTGTTCTCATAATTGTCATATCTGATCACCTTTAAGAGCAGATTATTTAGAAGCAGTAGGTAAAGATTAATAAATTAATGCCTTAAGTAAACACACCTGCATTTTCTCCACAGCAAACACTGCTGATCACTGATCTGTATCTAATCTCTTCCTTTCAGTGAAGCATAAATTCAGCAGTGATTTGGATCTCAATCCAGATTTGAAAGTTAGACATTTAATAGGCCAAACTAAGTCCATGATATGCAATGAAATAATATGCAAGAAATAATATGACTGAGAACAATGCTCTTTTTAAACCTTAGCCTCCCTCTCTGTAATTTTTTGACAGTTCTGCCTCAAAAGCAGTCACCATAGAAAGCAACACGTTTATCTATTACTGACAGTGTTTGCTTTGTATTCTTGAGAGAAGGAAAGAAAGGAAAGGGAAAGGGAAAGGGAAAGGGAAAGGGAAAGGGAAAGGGAAA
>QUSF01000002.1:11953054-12183602 GCA_003676055.1 Chloebia gouldiae | reverse complement strand
GAAAGGAAAGGAAAGGAAAGGAAAGGAAAGGAAAGGAAAGGAAAGGAGAAAGAGAAAAGTATATATTTTTCCCCAGAATCATCTAATTAAATTATCACTCTACAGTAGTTGATCTAATTGCTTTTAACCTATGGTTCTGTATTGTCTTTTCACCTTTCTGACTATTTTCTAAGCATGTTTCCTATGAGTTTCCCCAAAAAAAAAAAAACCTCCACCACTTACAGTGATATATTCCTTCCTTGAAGGGAAGGTAAAGTACCCTGGTGCTTCTCCAGAGTGAGTTTTAAGGATCTGAAGTTTCAGATCAAAGTTTAAGGGCACTATCCCTTATTGTCAGTGGAAACTATCAGGTGAATAATTATAAAGAGTAGCTAGAAAGCTCCATGTTTGGGCTCTCTGGGAAACATCTAATTACAGCCACCTCTCAGGCTTCTCTGGACACAGGCATTTAACTAATAATCCAAATAAGTCATAGATTTGAAGAGTAACTAATTCAGGTAAATTTAGGAGCAAGGTCAGGAAAAATAAGAAAACATGCCAAAAGTCAAATTGGGTTGTCATGATGGCTCACCATAGGCTTAAAATACACAAATGTAGGCCTGTTGTCCTGCAGAAATTTTTATATAATTCTATCACACACTTCCTAGCCACAGAGATCACACATTATCACTCAAGTACTCCAACATTGTTATTATCACATGGAAAATATTACAGAAAAAAGTGCCTTTTTTATTAGCTAGTCTGCAAAATTCTCTTCAACTAACTCAAGAGAGAGCAGCCTTAAGCTGAAGGAGGGTAAGTTTAAACTAGATATTGTGTAAAATTTATTTACTGTGAAAGTGATAAGGCATTGGAACAGGTTGCCTAGAAAGGCTGTGAACTCCACATCCTTGGAAGTTTTCAAGATGAGGATGGATGGAGCTCTGAGCAACCTGGTCTAGTGAAAGGTTCCCTACCCATGGCAGGAGCTTGGAACTAGATGATGTTTAAAGACCCTTCCAACCCAAACAATTCAATGATTCTATGTGCAGTATCAAGCATGCTGTGACAGGAAACATCCTTCAGATAGGTTTACACAACTCCATACACAGTCAGAGTGAATCAATAGATGTGAAATAGGGATATATGTAGACCTTACTGTTCCCCTTTCAGGTATATATTAGAGGTCTCTATGCAATCAGTCTATTAGCATAAATTTGTCTATACTTCCAGCGCACATTTTCCTAGTTTTCTGTATACAGAGAAAATACATGTCTAGTTTAGGTCTAAAGTCTTCAGATTATTATTTTGAGACTAAATGTTGTTGTCTGGATTATGTGCAAAATGGGGAAGAGAGTCCATGTTATTTCCATATTATAACTGAATACGGATGAATCAGATGATTACTGTTTTCTAATAACTACATGCCTTTTGTCTTTCCAGATTTATATAGCACCATGTTGATTTTAGGATCATAGTGATTTGCCAAGGACCATTTTTATTATTATAATTTAAAGACAAGGCCCAGCAACTGGATCTCAAGGGCAATCTTGGGCACATAGAAAAATTTAGTGCATAACAGATTAATAGATATAGAAATCTAAGGCAAAGAAGATGGAAATTACATTCAATTATTTCAGTAAAAAAAATATATTGTCATGCTTATTTGAAATAAATATCTAATAAAGTCTACTAAAATTCTCAAAGTAATTAAAGGTTAAACCTTTCAGTTTGCACCTCCCCCTATTACAAATATGTCAGAATACTGTTAAAAAACACTAATATAAACTTCCCATTTTTCAGCTGGGGTAAATTTTGAGTGCTATCTTGCAGGACAGGAAAAGTTTGGAGTGTTACTGCAGTTGCATAAGCCTTTAATAGCCTTCATGGATGAAATAAATTGGTTTAACTCCAACATGTCTAGCTAATAAGTGTTCAGAGTAGTTTTCTTTCTACTAGTGTAGTGTGCAGGTGTGTCACATCCTGTTCTGATGTGAGTAGCTGAGCACAAATGTCTCCCATAAAATTCATCCGTGTCTGTAGCAACTGTAAATCCAATTACCCCAAAATGGCTGTTGTACTTCTGAAGTTCAAGCAAACAATGTCAGGGGAGTGCTTCATGAAATCTTTTCCCCACATCAGGAGACTTTCATGAGTACAAAGAACAGGTGTGCATGTGAGCTAAGTTGTCTCTATTGTTTTACAACAAGGCCTCTCATTTTTTTTTGTACTTCAGCCCTGTGTCCATTAAATGTAATTCAGTGGGATCATCAGAGCTTGAAAGGGCAGATCAAACAGCACGGAGAATCCCAGCTGTGCAGGCCCCAGTTCAGAGTGAACATTAACCTAGGCATTCAGCACTAATTTATTCTACTTGATACAGGAAGATGGTCTATTTTTGTGTTCTATATTGGCCCAATTAGTTTTCTTTTACTTCTGAAAAAAAATCATTCAGATAGGTAGAGAGAGAGAGATATTTATGTATTTATGTGTGACAAACTATATATTTGCCACACAAATATATGTGTCAAGGAGAAATATACATCTCTCAGCTAATTTGGGATATGCACAGGACTGGACTAGTATCTCAGAAGCCCCTTCAGAGAAGCAGGCTATTTCTGTTATTATTACTGTTGTTGCTGTTATTATCAGTAAACACAATGATTATACAAGCTTGTATTAATGTCTGTGGTACCATGGCTGAAACCTGATGGCTGAGGCTGAGGACTGTGGTGCAAGCACATTTTTTAGGCAGAAGATGCTGATCAGTGATTGTACTTTAAAAGTAAACAGTGAAATAGTGTTGAGTTGGGTTTTTTCTTTCCTTTTTAGTCCACTGTTAGCTAAAGTTCCAAGCAGGGCTTCTACTAGCACCTGAAGACAAGAGATGTGCACAGAGTAATGTTTCAGATAGGCTGCACCTCATGTGACCTAACTGTATGCATATCTCTCCATTTTGCAGTGTATTTTTTTTTAACTATGAGAGATGTACAGTGGTACAAACCTCAAAAGCTAGGTAAGAACCAAAACCAGCAATTATCCCTCAGGTAAAGGAAGGAAACAGTACGGGGATTCATGTCCATGGCGATCATTGCACAAATTGTAAAATTATGGACTTTCTCTCTTCCTGTTCTTTGCTCTGTACCAGATTGTGCTACATGAAACATTTTGCTCGTTTTGATTTTTCCTAAGTACTAAAGTTTATTTTGGATCAGTGAGGTGAAACACCTCTGAAAGGCTCATGAGACTCCCTAAGCCCGAGAGTCCAGCATTTGCACCTGTCAGGATCACAGTTTCCTTCAACAGATTGCTAACTTGGAAATTTAGCAGACACATTTCTGCATTTATTTCCTTCCCTGCCTTACCATGAAAAGAACCAGTATTGTGTAGGTAACATGTAATCAAAGGTTTCACTTGTCAGATTAAGTGGATTGTGTTTTTTTTCAGAAGTGAAAGAAAGCTGCAGAAACCTCTGTCTGCATTGCACAATCCCTCAGGTACACAGAGACAGTAGTCAGCTTGTCTTAGAGAATGTTAGAAGGATTAAAAGACTGCATAAAATGGGGGGGGGGGGGGGAAGGAGTTGCTCTGATTAAGGAAAGCAGTGGTTGCCTTTGTGCTTGTTTAAATCTTTACAGTCACATTAAAAGCCTAATTACTTTTTAGTTAAGGATTCAGGTTGTACTGAGGAAAAGAGCTATGAAGAGACAAAACTAATTAATGCAAAATATTCAAAAGTCATGGAGTACAAAAAACTCCTCAAGGTCCATTTCCCTTAGACACATTTACATTACTGAAAGGTACATCCAATAATACCACACATATTTCTTACCCTGAAGTATTGCAACACTAATTCTTTTCTCCATTCTTCCTATTCAGAAATAGATCTGGTATTTAATTTTTATCTAATGCATATACTTACAAAACAGGAAGTTAACAGATCTTGGGATCTGGACATTTACAGCTTGTATGACAGCTACAGAAAGATACAGATTTTTCAGTCTGGAGGCCAACAGTTTCAGAACCTCCTAAGCTCATTAGCATTCCAAGTTCTACAGATAAACCTTGCTTTGAAAATTAAGAAAATAAGATCCTAAGCTTCACCAAAAAGCGGAGATCAGGCTCCTAAGTCACTTACAGAAATCAGGTATAACTTCATTTGTATTTTTCAGAAATGTGTGCCTGTAGTCATGAACCCTATTCGAAAGCAATACTGGGTATTTCTGGAAAGTAATATAAGCCTTCAGAAACCTACCTACTTTTTAGAACACAGAGCTATGGCCTCAAAGCATCTCCACCTCACCTACAGGCTGGTTACATCTGAGTCTTGCTTAACTTAGTGCTGCTGTGTGAAAAGGCCATTTGCTTTCTATTCTATTAGAAATGCTCAAAAGCTGCTCCAGTTACTGTTTGGCCATAACACACTGTAAACCAAAATCACAACCAATAGTCAACATGAACGAGTGTGAATGAAACACTACATTGCCTCCCGCATTGCCTTCTCCCTTTGGACAACCACCTCTGATGTTATCTCACCAACACTAAGGAAGAGAATTGTAGGTGCCTCACAGCAGCTCATCATCTCAGAATTACATTTGTGCTGAGCCAGATCCTCCAGCTTTCGTGTGAGTTTATGCTGACAGTGCAGAGGAAAGCAGCTGCACAATAATGGAGACTCCTGCCCTACATTTCTATTTCTATCTAGCCCACAGGAACCATAAGAGGATGACCACATCAATCATAAACAATCCAAATGTATTTTGATGCATACTATGAAGTTGGATGAATGTTGCATTAAAAAAGGTTGTGCCTATTTGTTAAAATAGAAACCATGGATGCAATTACTTTGTACTTCCTGAATATTCAGTAGTTATGTTGTGCTGTTAATATGTTCAAAGGATTCACATGTGCATTGAAACATTTACAAGTACATTTGTGCTAATATTGATGGAGGTAAAAATATCACTGCCTTTCTGACATCTCTTCAACAAAATTCATTTCCCCAAATCAGAGGACAGAGACAATGGAATGTGTGTTTCTTAATCACTCTAATACAATGAGGTAAAAGGAGGTAATACAATAAGGTGAATACAATGAGGTAAATACAATGAGGTAATACAATGAGGTAAAATGATCATGAAAGCTAAAGAGATTACATAGATTGTTAAACAGGAAAGCAGTAAGGAAATTACCAAATAGCCAATAAAATATAAAGGAAATTCATAGGTGAAGCATGAAAAAATATTCCCTAGAGCTAGTTGACACCATTCCAAATTTATCATAGTCATATCACAAAAACCTTGGAAACTTATATTCACTTTTTATATTTACAATGGGTATCTAAAGCAGCAACATACAGTGAGGGACAGTCTCAGTGTCAAGCAGCTTTTTTGTCCAAAATGAGCAAGTGAGGTGAGTAACAGGATGAAGCCAATGTAGATGCATTCTGTAGATGTTCACACTGAATCATGGTACAGAGGCATGTCTCCAGCACTGTGGAGATGGCTGCTACAGGATGGGTCTCCCCAGCTTTGCTCAGCACAGACAATGGTGGCAGCCTGGGATTCAGACCAAGAAGCAGAAAAGTGCTTGCACCTGCCAGAGTATGCTATGGGGTAATCGACAACTGGGCAAGGAGAGAAAGCTCCTCCAACCTCATTTCCCCTGGTAAACAGATGAGTAGGTAGGCCACAGAGAAATGAAGTTATTTGTTCTGGGACTCCTGCTACAAAGTTAAGAAATCCAGGCTTCCCAGCTCTCAACACACAGTGCTTTATATTAAAGCATATTTTTCTCAAGTGCTCTTTTAAATTAATGCCACACTGAAAACCTAGCTCACAGCATGTCCCCTATTAACAGGCCACATATCAATCCCATCATTCTTTCCACCCCAAAAAAGATCTTTTTTTGAAAACTATGTTCTTCTTTGCCTCTGAATACATAATCTATAAGAACTGTTAAGGCAAGCTCACATTGAAGATTGAAGATTGAAGGCTACAGATCTCAGCAATAGACAATAGATTTGCATCAAGTGTGAGCCCTGCATTCATCATTACTGGCCTCTGTTTCATCACTGATTTATGCAGAGGTGTACACAAGCTACAGTCACTCCTGAGAAAACTGTTCAATTGTCACTGGAATCAGCAAGAAGCCTTGAAGGATTAGGCATGGGCAAGTCTTCTGAGAAAGGTGTTTTCTGCTAAAGAAAGAAAATTAACATGGCAAATTGGCATCCAAGTACAATATGAACCATGTAGCATTTTATTTCCTAAGTTGCACATTTCATGCTGCCTACCAGCTTTTAAAGGTCAAACATGTAAACTTAAGAAGGTGTGTGAATGTATACTAGTTGCAAAGCTCTTTTTTTTGTTAGATCTATGAAGCAATAACACATGAAATATAGTTGATATCTCATGGGCACATTTCTCCATGCCTGCAAACATTTAAAATTGCACTTGTGGTACATAAAAGATCTATAATGATCTCACCCACAAATATAAATTTTATCCCACATAGGACAAAAAGACCTAGAAGCAGAAGCAGTGAACAGCTGAACATGAGCACAGTGTCATAAATTCATAACACTTACAGCTTTTTAACAACCAGTCATAAATGTGACTGATTTCAATTTAATTTATGAGACTGAGATAGAACCAGGAATACCTCCTCAAAACTGAGTTTTAAAACAGAGTGAGTGCAATTATGGCCTTACTAGGATATTAGTTGAGGCAAACAGGATTGGGGTGGCCATCTGGAAGGCTCCTGAGCCATGCTGCTTGTACAGGGTCAGACAAATCAGACAACTGGAGCTGAGTGGGCTCCACCAGGCTGCAATGGAGATCCTACTATCACTCCAAGTCAGCAGCACGTCCTTTCCCAGCACAAACTATCAGAAAGGGATGCATAAATACAACTTACCTAACCTAAGGGGTTCCTCCTATGGGTACAGCTGGGCAATAGACAGCCAAGTCATCCATCATGGTAGTGTTGGCACTATTTTGGGACTATTTCTTGTGCAGGTGACAATCAGATTCACCTCATCTCCATTGCTCCATCACATCCCTCAGATATTCGCACAAATCACACATATTTAGGCAGTTTTGTTTGGACTGGAATTTTTTACAGATGTTATTTGGAAGGAAAGTCTGTTTGAAAGGGGACTGGAAGATAGGAAACAGCACCAACCAAGACAACAGGGGATGAACAAAGAAGTGAAACATTCTTGCTGGAGCTTGCTTCCTCAGTGTAAATCAGATGTCATATATTAAAGATGTAATGTTATCTTTCTCCCACAACTGTATTGTTTCAATAAAAAATCTATGGTAAAAATAAAAAAAATGTGAATTTCATCTACATGAAAATCATAAAATCTCCAAGACAAGCCGTGATATCTAGCAAGTCAAAAGAATCGTTTATTTTCTTGGACATAGAGATTGAATTTTATTTTGAGTCTGGCAAGAGGAAATTTTTTAAATACCCTGGGGAGTCAAAGTTTGCCTCAGAGTCTCTCTTTCTGCACCTGTCAGAAATTTGATTTATTTATTTTTTTTCTCTACTGTATATATTGGCAACTTGGAAACCTAACAAACAAACAACTTGTATATTTTTCCTGTAACTTCATCAGATCAAAACAGAAGGGAGAAAACATGTTTTACTACCTAAGCCTTTTGCTTCCAGCTTTATCTTATGCTGCACTTGTTCTTACACATGGAAGATAACAAACAGTCCCTTGTGTTGCCTATGTGTATGAAATTGAAGGCAAAATATTATGCCACAGTGTGAAGTTTTAATATTGTGCCTATTAAAACATCAAAACTAACTCAATACAGAAAAAGATATGGTGAGGTCAAGCTGCAGATGTGTCCCTAAAGGTATGAACTAAGGAGGACATTTCAGTCCCAATTATTTTTAAATGTGTGTTGGTCACTAAAGCACAGTTCTTTGGGTTTTGAAGGATAATATATGTGCTAATAGGTGAGGGCTACATAATCTGAAAAGGTTATAAGTTTTTATTTCTTTTTTTTTTAATGTAAAGCATCTAGATTTTCTTATCAAGAAACTAATTGAACAGTTATGGAGACAAAACTTCAAAGGCCTGACTGGTTACTGATATTTATTATTTACGGGTAGGTACCTTGGACAAACTAAATGTGGATCACTGAAGAGACACATGATGGTCAAAGTGAAATGTAATAGTGATTTGAGATTCTTGTATAAAATTGTACAGAAATAACTGTCATCAGTCCTGGATCAAAAATTAATGGTGAATTCTCACAATGTTTATAGGAAATGTTGTAATCTCACAATGTTAAAGCTGTTTGGAAAACAAGAGAGATAATACTACATGTTCTGTAATAAAGGATAAAAAAGTGGTTATGTATACCACCAAAATTCAGTAGTGTCAGCACTAGGGACTGAGGAGATGATCTGTGCTTTAGGAAAGGTATAGGAGAAGAAAAAGGCAATGCCAATTGGCAGGAAAAGCCTGAAGAGCTTGCAGAGCTCTTTGCTTTAAAATAAAGTGGTTAATATGAAGATCTCCTCTGTCTCTCTACCACACTGAAATCACAACAGCACCCAAAGAATCCAGATATATCCTGAACTGGGGTGCAAAGTTGCTACAGCCAGAAGTTCCAGTTATGGCCTAAAAAAACCACTGATCTTATACAAGATACATACCTATTTTTAAATACCCATTTCAGTTTCTATTCCTGAGACCATCAGAATTACTGAACAATTGTTTCAGCCTCAGGGAATAAGAACACCTATGTGTCTGAGAAAAGCAAGAGAATCAATATGGATTCAAGAGTTTCACTAAGAAGCAAAGATTTAGAAGTGCAGAATAAGATTTTTTTTGTTGAAATAAGAAATAACATTATCACCCAAAATATCTCACCTTTCAAAGAAGGCAAAGTAGCCTCAAAATGCTAAAGATATACCACTGGAAACCTCACCTATGACTGTTAGTGGGATCTTTCACACAAACACAATTTGGGCTAAATGATACTCTGTTTATCTGACCAAGAATTAATTTGGAAGCTCTTTTAATTTTCTGCATGTATTCTATTATTGCTTTTTTGCCTCCAGCTTAAGATAAAGAGGCTAACCAAGAAGAAAGAGAGTTCTTTGTGTAGCTAGTACATGTCAGTGATCTGTGTCTTGCTCTGAGTGTGGCTTCTTTTCCAATGGTAAAGGTGCAATTCTTTCATTTTCAGCTTCATTACAAAAAAAAAAAAAAAAAACAGAAAATTTAACTTTAAGGAAGAAGGACTGGAAGACTTTTCTTCATCTGTGTTTTGTCTTCCACTCATGACAGCTTGGATGTTAAATTTACCATTGCCTCTTTTAAAATAGAGTGACCCCTAGGAGAGAGAAAGGACAGGTATTTATATCCTAATAGATGCAGGGACACAACTCACATTTGCACTGGTGCTTCAGCTATTAGCTAAAAAACAATTCCTTAGAAGCTAAGGAGAGAAAAGGATAATCTTTTCTCCTTGAATCAGTGGCTTGGACAAATGATTGGAGAAAACTGAACAAGTTTTCTGTGGTTTTATTTCTTCATGTCAAAATATAGTTAATCATATTTTTAGGGTATTTTCAGTAAATTCTTTCAAATATGACGGTTCCAAAACCACAGTTATGATGCAGGCTCATTTCCATTTGTATCAAGGAAGGAAATGTGACCAAATTTAGGTAGCCTGTAGCAGAATTTCAAATGCCAGAGCATATAGAGTGTCTACCTTTAAAGGGTTTGGTGAGGCATCATTGCTTACTGCTGTCTCACCCTGAGTCTCTGTTCACTTGTGGGGAAAGAGCAGCCACAGCCACCAAACTGGACACCACTGTAGACAGCCTGAAGAGCATCTCATGCCTGCAGTCAAGATTTATTAAAGAAGTTTTGTATGTGCCAGTGTAAAAATAAGAGATCTCAGACAGGCTTTGAAACTGTAAATATTAGGGTTATCAGAGCTAAACAATTGCATCAGAATCACACCAAAAGAGCAGTTACTCGTGTGCACAGTACAATTTCAGTAGCAGATCCTAAATCTGACCTATTATAGTAACTAAAACATTCTCTCTGCTCTTTTAGAATATTATACAATTGCCATCAATGTTTACCCACCCCAATTAAAACAAGTATTCATCTCGGCACAGCAATCACAGGTAGTAGAACAGCTGTGGAGTTGTAAAAAAGAAATAGCCAAACAGTTTTTCAGTGCTGAAGTAAGTGTTACTGTTTTCTCATTTTTTTGGATGCATAGCTTTAGTGATCCTGTGATGCAAAGCTTAAGCTGAACTGGTTCCACTTTGCCAGCAAAAGGATAACGTATGATTTTAAATGATTGTTTGTCAGCCTAGACACAAACCTCCCCAGATAAGAACTAGGGAAAAATTTTAACATTCCTTTAACTGTTCCATAGCTCTGCGTGTTTTAGCTGAAAATTCATACAAGGCTTTTGTCATCCAATGCAGAATGTACTTTCTTATAGCCCCAAATTCTGCCACATATTGTCCATTTCAGAGAAGGTGAAATAGATTGGGAAGACTTTAAAAAATTTATAATAAATTAATTAGTTAATTATAAAATTAATCAATGTTCATTGTTTTCTCTACTATCCCAGTACCTATATGCTTTTCATGTGCATATTTTTTGCAGGATCTTTTTATCTAAAGATACAAAGATGTAAGCCCAAACACCAAGCATATCACATTTATTGGTGATCATTAACCCATATTTTGAATTTATTTGATCTTCTTGGGCTTTTTCCAGCCCTTTTTCATTTTATTTGGAGGCAAAATGGATGGTTACACAATGGTATGCCAAACTACTTTTTTCCATGACACATGAGGCACCAGGTAACTAAGAACTGAAGACTCCAGGATCCAGACATTTTTTGATGTAAAAAATTACTTGGTCCATACAAGGAAGCATGGACCAGCACCTCAGCAAACAACTGGGAAGCAACAAGAGACATTGAAGGTGGAGGTAATGATGAAATGTTGGTTCTCATCCTGGCTCTGCTACTGGCTTACCTTACAAAGAAACTGGAAAAAGAAGTTAAAATGTTGCACCCTCTGCAAAGAACAAAGAGGTCTTTGGGCAAGAATAAGCAAAAATAGCCAGATATAACAATTATTCTGGGACAACAGCCACATAGCCACTGGAACACATTAAATCACATGGTCATCATATATCATTTGAAGAGCTATCAAATCACAAAGCAGCTACACCCTGAAGAAATAGCTTTAGTCATCATACTGCTTCAGGATACCATGAAGGTTTCTAAAAGGCAGCCAGTACTGGTGAGGTCACCAGCCCCCTCATGGTTTGACAAAGAGAAGGGGTACAGGTGGCTCTGAATTTACACCAGAGTGGATATACATGATGTTGCTCTTGACTACGCTTTCATTTTTCTTCTTATGCTGATCCTTTTCTTTGTCCAGAAACTTCTTTCCTTCCTTCCTTCCTTCCTTCCTTCCTTCCTTCCTTCCTTCCCTCCTCTTAACCTGTCACAGTATGAATATGTTTCCAAATTGCAAGGAAAACACTGTCAGGGTGGGAATAAACCACAACTGAAAAGGTAAGCATTTCTATTTTTCTTGTTTAACCATGTAACCACAAACAGGAGAAAAGGGGTATTAGATATACGTGAGTTTTTGCTGTTTCACAGATGCTTTTCTTCACCTTCCCACATGCACAGTAGGCATCCAACTGTATTTTAGTCATCTACCCCTTGGCTTGTGACGAACAGTAAACCAGTCTTACTGTTCTGGAAGTGAATGGGTAGACCCACAAACATTATACAGACCTTGGCTAATGTAGACCAGAAACAATAAAAGTCCACGCAATTTACTGCTGGTTTAATGAAACATATTCACACTGAAGAAACGCTACTTCTTTTCCTTTACTGGCTCCACTCACTTTATTACACAATCTTCTGCGCCTGTGTCATTAAATTCACCAACTTTCTGGACCATAACCTCTACAGACATCTTCCCTTGGTTAATGAATATCTTCCAGACAACATTCATTTTATTGACATCCATAAAAGTCCAGAGTTATTTGCCTTGCAAAAGTTAGATTTTATTGGCTGTGTATGCTTCAGTTAGTTAATTAAGAAGTAACCAGCAACAGCCTTGGCTTATCTGGATTTTGAGAACTTTGTCTGGGTCAGTTTCCAGTGCTTTAACATTTCAGTTTAGCATGATTTTTTTTTCCTGCACATTTTCCCACAGTGCTAAAATGGCTAAAAATCATTTACTATTATTTCTTTCTATTCTAGTCAGGCCTGAAGGTTCATACTCAACTGTGCATCTCATATGTCTTCCAACACCATGACAGAAAAAGTCCATGCTTTCCAGAAGCTCACAATGCAAAAAAGTGACAGCAAAAATTATATTATTAATGAAATAAGGACTGATAAAGTGACCTATTCATAAACAAAATTTAGAGACTGTAGAAAAACCACAGAAATCAGAAAAAGTTCAAGGGCTTTTCTTCTGGTTTCTGTGTAAATAGACACAAAATGTTAAATGGATTTTAAATCCTATAAAGTTCATAATGCTTATCTTAAAAACAGCAAGCATGTTTTAGGCATCAAATATAATTTGTTTGGTGAGGTTTTTTCCTCCCATATTGGGTTTATTCACACCTCTGAGTATTCACATATTGATGATCAAACAAGCCTAGTAACAAAGCTCAGCCTTATTGAGTCTTCATGGTGTTCATTCAGTGATGAAGAGACAGAACTAAACAGTCATTTTTGATCATCACTCTTGATTATGATGTGATGTCATTGCAGGATCAGGCCTCCAGGAAGCTCACTATTCTCCTTCAGGTGCAGTGCAGGTGATTAGCAGGACTGGGATTTTTGCATCAGCCAGGGGGCAGGGCCAGTGTCTGAAGACAAGAAACCTGTTTGTGGCAGGAACATTTGCTAGCAAACCTACAGTGAGACACAGCAAATACCCATGGAGGGTGAGGGTTGGTCTACTCATTAAGTGTTTCCAAAGGGCACAGGTCAACGGGCAAGTATTTGTGATTCAAAAACCAATATTTCACTGTTTTCTGACAGTGCAGAATAAAATACTCTTGGACATATCTGGCTGCACATTTTTTAGCAGCTTTTTCATTTGTAACTTCCATCTATATGTGAAATGAAGGGCCATTTTCTATCCCTAGAAAGCATATAATGGAATATATATGGCTGTCCCTACAGCCCCATCTTCCCCAAGCCATTTTAACCTGATGATCTTTGCAATATAGAAATAATCCAAAGGTTTTAATTATATCAATCTTGTTCTTATTATTGTATCTCTTTACAAGGAAAAAGTACATTTCTTGATCACAATCAAAGATTGCCATGCCTCTCCTCCTTGACTTGCTTTTGGAAAGAAGGAACAAAATCAAGCAATGGATTTTCTTGCCTATTTTACATTAGTCTGATTTAGAATATTTTGTTGAAATACTGCACTGAACAGGAAGCCTCTCCCTGTCCCCTGAGGGCATTTGTGATGCATTGATATACACGCTAAAGAAAGATTTGTGTTCCACATGGACCAAGGCTTCAAAAATAGCAGCATCTCTGCAGTACAAAAGGTGCATTGCTCATAGGGAATGTTCTGCAGTCAATCTGATGACTTCTGTGACCTTTTTCAATGAGATGAGGAAGATCATAAGACCTATGCATTGCCCTCTTGGTCCCCAGCCTCAGAGCTGTCAATGCCTTGGTGAAAGCTATAGCTGCACATACTTCCCTTGTAGCAGTTGCTATCTGACACAAAAGATGACTTTGAAGACAGAGCCAGACCAGCCGCAGTGCCAAATCAGCACAGGGCTGAATAAAATCTTAGACTGATAGATGTGTTCTGATAATTGCAACTATTAAAATATTCCCTGGATTTATCATTAGAAAAAGTCTAAAAATAATGATTCCTGCATGCAGTGGTCCAGAATTTTAAAAGATAATATAAAAATCATAGAAATCATTGATTGCACATTGAGAGTGAAAGCTGTTTAATGTCTAGGAAGAGCAGCTAAGACATCTGGTTTTTTTTCTAAGCTCTGCCACAGATTTTTTGCATCTCCTGGGGCTGACTACTTTAACTGTAGAAAACTGCTCAGCAGCTGCAGCCTGCAGTATTCTTTGGAGCCCTGGACCTTCTCTCACTAAGAATGGGGATCCAGCTGGGACACACTCAGGCTCTTTTATGGCCTTCAGGGGAAGAGCAGATTTCATTGTCCCACACAGCTTAGAGTGAAAGCAAAGAAATCATCCAGAACCTGGGCAAAGTGTGCCTAAGCTTCTCCACACTGACCTCATCTAACAATACAAGGATAGGGGAGAGGAAAGATGGGAAAGGCAATGTGAGAAAAAAAGATGGAAAGAAGGAAAGATGGGAAAATCTCCAGCTCCAGTGAGTCCTAAAGCACTTCAAATCTCCACATTAAAATGACTGCAAAAATGAAAAGAATTATTGTCTCCATATACTTAAGGTGCTGCATCGTTGTGGTTTATGCTAAGGGAAGAATGTGTTGGCTGAAA
This sequence comes from Chloebia gouldiae, assembly GCA_003676055.1. Lineage (NCBI taxonomy): Eukaryota > Metazoa > Chordata > Aves > Passeriformes > Passeridae > Chloebia > Chloebia gouldiae. Next base: position 12,169,074 of record QUSF01000002.1, on the reverse strand, counting down.
CACATTAGGAACCAGCGATAAAGAGTGGCTTGCCTAATTTGGGAAGCTGAAAAATATAATAAGCAATAATACACCCTCAGAAAATTCCCTTCCTTCACTTGCTTGCTTGAACTGTGCCCCCAAAACCTGTACAGAGGTCTGAGCAGTGTCTTAGATTCTGACATTTCCAAACTCTCTGACAGAGACAAAGAGCAAAAATGCCACTGGAAAATGGAGTATGAACAGATCAGAGAGGAATACAGGCAATTAGGCCTTCACCCTGACACATTTTCCCAGGGAAGCAGACTCAGAAAAGTCAGAAATGTTGCTTGAGCAGGGTCTAAGACCCCAGTGTAGAAAGCATTTAAACAGATGCTTTTGATTTGAACAAGACTTGACCAGATACTTAAGCGCAGTTAGATGAACTGATGCTTGATGAATAATCGCAGAATCAGACCTTTACATTATTCAGTTCAAAGCTGCTTTTAAAGACCCTTCACATCAATGTTTACAATGCTTTCTTCTAGAAACATCACTGTTCAATATAAACCTTGCTTTATTTTTTCCTTACAGTGGCATTAACTCCTGAAATTAAATTAATTAGTTGCTAATTTTCACTCTGTAAAAATATGTTGACATAAGGAGTATAATAAACAGTGGTTGGGTCAGATGAATAGTGAAGCATTTACCTGACCCCAAGCCATTATTATAATTGGCTTCCTCTGACACATTACAGTGTCTTCTTCAATCTACCACTCACCAAACATCCAAACAACAGCACCAGTTCACAGTTCCTGGCATACTGAGAAGTGCTTTCTGTCCCATAGACAGCATAGCAGAATGCAGTGTTAAGTCTTTCCAAGGCTTCAAGCACTGTGGGCATGGCTGTTCTTTCAAGTTTTACTGTTTTTTTTTTATTTTTTTAAGCATCATTTTACAGGAGAGTTGGACATTCAATTTTCTGTCAGAACAAATAAAAAACTTCAACACCTCAGGAGGAACAACAGCAACAAATATCCAACACTCATACAGAACGGCACACACAGTGGAATCCTACAAGCCAACTGTGTATCGTGCTTATTGCCCTTTGTCATGAATTTCCTCTTATTTGAATATCTGGCAGCATTATGGATGAAAAAAAAAAGATTCAATTTAAAGAAGATTATCAGCTGTTCTGAGTTTTTGAGTCAAATGCCAGATCTTTCCAGTTTTCACTATAAAATACAAACAGGTTATTTTTATAATCTGAAGAATTCTGGATTGTTTTTTTCTCTTTTTTTAAACAAGGGGATACGTGATGTCATGGACAAACAAATATTGTGTTAGTTTGTTTCTAATAAAGGACACATTTTTTAAAGTAAGGATAACAGGAAAAAACAAGATAAAAGGAAAAAAAGATGAAGTTAGTGTTGAATGAATTAATAGCAGGCAGGTGGCTGGGTGGGTGTCATGGCAGATAAACACTGAGATGAAGCCAAGGTAATTATAATTATAATCTGGCTAGTAATGCTGTCAGCTGAGGGTGTATAAAAACCTCGGTAAGTTAATACAGAGATGATCAGATCAACCTCCTTCCTGCCTGATCCCACAAAACACAATGTCATATATTCAAAGCAACATTTTATGCATTTTTATTTTCTGAGTATTTCATGTATATTTTAAGAGAGTATGTTTTAAGAGCACTATTCTATTGTAACCAGAGTTTAACCAACTTTCCACTCTCCTCATGAAATCCTGGAAAACATGAGTATATAATCAGCTGAGTCTCTCCTGACCTCCATGTTTTGCTGGACAGAATTCATCACTTTCTATCATTCTCTTCTGCAGGTTTTCTCTCCCCACCATGCTATTCACGGGGGTATAAAATGGTCAGGCAAACAGAAGTCAATGGCAGATGTGTCGGCAGCACTTCTTTCTGCAATTTTACTAAATGAATGTAGTCCATAAAAGAAGCCTTAATTAATGGAAACATTTTAAAGGCACTTATAATGAGCCAGCAAAACATCAGTTGCCAATAGCAAACTTTATTAAAGAATATTTTTAAATTATGTTCCTGAAGGTAACAAAAGATTTGTGGTGGGTTGACCTTGGCTGGGTGCCAGATGCCCACCAAATCTGCTTTATCAGTGACCTCCTCAGCTGGGCAAAGGAGTGAAAGTATAATGAAAGGCTCATGGGTCAAGATAAGGGCAGCGAGAGATCACTCACTAGCGACCATCATTGGCAAAACAGACTCCACTTGGGGAAATAAGTTTAATTCATTACAAATCAAACCACGGAGAAATAAACCCATATCTTATAACACCTTTCCCCCAACCCTCCCTTTATCCAAGAATCAGCTTCTCTCCTGATTTCTCTGCCTTCTTCATCCCAACAGCATAATGGGAGGGGGAATGGGGCTGTGGTCAGTTCATCCCATGGTGTCCTTTCTGCCCCTTCCTCCTCAGCAGGCAGACTCCTCGTTCTCTTCCACTGCTCCAGCATGAGGTCCACCCCACAGGAGAGAGTCCCACAAACTTCTCCAATGTGAGTCTTTCCCATGGGCTACAGTTCTTGGGAACAGCTCCAGCTTGGGTCCCTTTCATGGCATGCACTCCTGCAGGAACAGGCCGCTCCAGACGGTACCCCACAGGGTCCCAAGTCCCGACAGCAAAACTGCTCCAACATGGACTCCTCTCCACAGGGACACAGGTCCTGGCAGGAGTCTGCTCCAGTTCAGGGTTCTCATGGGGTCACACCGTCCTTCAGGCATCCCCTTCTTCTCCATGAGCCGCAGGCGGATCTGTGCTCCATCCTGAACCTCCACGGGCTGCAGGGGCACAGCCTGTCTCACTCTGCTCTGGCACCTAGAGTGGCCCAACCCCCTCCTTCTGCACTCACCTTGGGCTACGTTGGGTTGCTCCTCTCACATATTCTCACTCCTTCCTCCAGCAGCTGTTGCACCCCAGTTTGGTGGGGTTTTCTCCCACTTCTTGACTGTGTCATCCACGAGACTCCACCACCATCACTGATGGGCTCAAACTTGGCCAGCTGTCTTGAAGACAGCTGTCAATGGCTCTGCCAGACATGGGGTAGCTTCTGGCAGCTTCTCACAGAAGCCACCTATGTAGCCTTCCCCTCCACCAAAACCTTGGCATGCAAACCCAATACAAGATTTTATGTGAGAAATATTTTAAAAAGGTATTTCTTTATTCAAATGCCTTAAAAATCTTATGGGATTCATGTTTGGGGCATGGCATGTTTTCTGGAGGATGAAAGTGAGACAGGACAACTTTCCTGCTCCCATGTGACAGGCAGGAAATGCTTTTACTGTGTCTCAAGAGTCTTTTATTATTTAGAGACCTGAACCTGAAAGGTGCTGAGTGCTCTCAGCTCTCATTGACTTCAGTGTCACCCAGGCCTCAGTCAGCTTCAATGGGATCTGAGGGAACATCACATCCCATAGCAGATGTTCACCCCACAGAGCATCTCCTCTAGCACACCCCAAATCCAGAAACACCAAAGCCTATTTGGATCCAGCAGAGCTCTTAGATATATGCTTAAGTCTCTCCTTAGCCTAACACTCTTCAGCAGGATTTAGCTGCATGTCTAAAAATTAGTATGGGTTTAAATATCTTACCTTCTTGAAAGCAGATGGCAGACTTTTTTATTTTCTGTGAAAGATGTGACAATATGTCCTTTTAAATAATGTCATATTTTTTTTTAATGCAAAAAAGCACATAGTAAAATATATTCTCAGCAGATAAATAACCTGTACAAATCTGTTGTCATTTTCTAATGCCATCACAGTCCATTTTTGATGACATACACTTTGCCTTCTTTTGTTGTGGTGGGGATTCTCATGGAGAAACTGAATAAGCCCCACATTCTTGTTGCACCAAAGGAAATGTCTTTCCTTAGGAAAATGCCCCCTCACACACCATCTGACACTGGCTTTCCAATCAAATATAAAAAGCAAAAGCAAACTGTCCCCACCATCTGTGATAAAGTCCCTTTAATTCTTCAAATACTTCTCTGTAAAGTGTGGCTATTAGTAATAGCCAAATATTTTGCTGCATTTGTATATTAGAGCTGTTTTCTTTCATTCCTGATTGAGACAGAATCATTGTATTATTAACCCAGAGAAGTTCTCTGTGCTTTTTAATTCCAGAATAATGAAACTCATTGGAACTTGGCGGCATTGAGTCTTGCTGACTAATCATTGGCATTGGCTAATGGCAATTTTTAATCAAATCTTATTATTAAATCAGAATATAAAAGATTTAGAAAATGCAAGGTTGCAGCTAGAGGTCATTAGTCATGAGCACAAGAAGTAATCAATACAATTATGGTTGCTCAAATTGTGTTGGATGGGCCAGGTGGCGCAGTGTGATAATGCGTTACCCTTTCACCCCGGCTGTCCTGCCTGCATCGCAGATAGCAGCGAGTCTGCTGCCTCCATCTAATCTCTGGTGGATGCTTGAACGTGCAGAAACCATTAAAAGGAATTCAACAAAGTGGGCTAAATTCAATTCCTGGTCACACTGGTGTAAATTTTCAGTGGAGTTGCCAGATTTATTCTTGTCCCATTGCACATTTTTTAGCTATCTCTTTTAAAACTACGATATTGTTTTGGATCATAGGGATGAGATGGAAATGCTCATTTTACAATGCCATCAACAGCCTAACTTACTGTTATTCACTGTAATGCCAGTATGAAGTAACAAAAATAAAGGCACTGCAAATTTATACTAAAGCTAACGAGGACAGAGCTGGTTGTTAAGCAGTTTCTTGCAGTTCCTTTCTGTTATGAGAATGTGACACTGAGATTGCCTTATTTTCTTTGTCTTAGGAATATATTTAAGAAAGGATCCTCTGGAACAAAAAAAAAGGGGCTAGGAAAGGCTAAAAATTTTGAAACACTAGGTACCAGGTGGAGCTAGAAGCAATCTGTGAAAAAGCTACACTTCATCCTAATAAATAATTTTATCTCAAGAGGGTGAGATGGCACTAGAAAAGTTACATTACCTGTAAATCTGGCCCTACTGGCAAGCATTCAAGCAAAAATATTACCATCCATAAGCATTTATTTTTCAGAAGACATGCTTTCCTTTATCTCCTTTCCACAAAATGATTGGCTCAACTCCAATCTTAGGCAATTTTTTAAGGATTTCACATGTTCATCTGCCTGGACAAGGGGTGCTGATCTCCCACCCCTCTCATCAGAGCATTGAAAAATGCTTGGTTACCAGCAGAGATTGATGTCTGGGGCATTCCCACATCAAGAGTATTACCTTCTCTGAAAATTGCAAAATTTCTCTAAATATTTAGTTTAGAGTGCATTTTCTCTAATAAAATATCATCAGTTTCAATTTGTGTCATTGTATTCCTTGCATTCAGCTATATATCTACCCTCAAATGCAAGCAAAAGGAAATCACAACACTAAAAATCCTGTGTTCACATGAAGGTTGTTCACATGAAGGTGAAATTTCCTTACAAAAGCCCAACAGGACAAAATAAGTAGAATACTGATTTTTAGCCTATTTTTTTGCAAACAGTGAAACTATCTCCCTTTTTATACATAATGTTTCATCCTGTGAACCTTCATATATGTAAGAATAAGAAATAAAATTTCACACAAGCTAACTACCAACCATATAGACATAACTGCTTTTGGAAATATTGTACTTGAAGACATTTTCATGTCAGCTGTATGTGTTTGAGTATCATCATAACATGGTGTTTACACCAGATTAATACCATATGCTGTGTGGGAATTATGTCAGGTTATAAATGGAAATACAGTATAATATCTGAAATTCAGGAGTGCTTTAGAATCTGATTTCTGTTAAAGTGCTGCTATTCTAGAAGAACATAAGTTTGAATAACATTACTTTTGATTTACACCATTATACTGCAGATAGAACCCCATTCCAGCTGTCTTAAATTTTGTTAAACAAGTGTTAAAATTATCACCAATTAAAATTGTTTCTACACACTGCTAGTGGATTTGTGACCTCATTAAGGCAGCCAGGAGTACTGCCACAGAATCATGGTGAGGCCTCAGATCTGAGGAGAGTCGTTTTTCTAGCTTTTCTTCTCCCAGAATGATGCCACTCTTCCATGTCTCTTTTGGGCCTCTTGTGAGACCTGTCAACACATTTTAGCTCAAAGCTGAAAGCACTTCTTTAATCTGCATTTTACTCACTGCCTGAGTAATTTAACAGTTGTCGAGCAGGTCAGGAATAGGAATAAAAGTACAAAAACACAAAAGTGGGGAAAGATGAGAGGTGTTTAGAACACAGCAGAAGTGAGCCCAAACAGAAAGCAGTTAAAAACAGAAAAGAAAGGCAAATTAAGGAGCAGAGCGAGAGTACCAAAGCCAGTAAAATCCAAGAAAGCTTTCCACTGGTTTTAATCAGTCCCCCTGGGAATGACAGAGAGGGGGATTATAAAGGACACAGAGATGGCATCATTACGGTAAAAGGGCTTAGCGAAGGAGAGCGGATGCTGACAGCAAGTGAAGGTTTACCAAGGGAGCATCTTCCCACACTGCTGAGGAAGTGGCAGCAGGCTCCTTCCTGGGCTAAGCCAACCAGCTTCAGGAGCCAAAGTGCCACGTTAAGTCGGCACCGTGCTCCAGTCTCCAGTCTGCTCTCCGTGGGGCTCATTATCCGCAACTCCAGCTCAGTGCTCGGGCTCCCACACAGAGAGGCTTCCCAGCGAGCCGGGAGCACAGGGGCAGAGCAGGAGTAGAGCTGGGTCACCCCCAAGTCCCTGCAGACCTGACCCACCTTTGTTTCACATTCAGGCTGCTCAAAATTAGGCAAGCACCTGACCTCTTGGACAGCTTAAATTCACATTCAACTTCTTCTGAGCAGACCATATTACTCAGGTCAGCAGATTGGAAAAAACGAAAAATACCAGAAAATGCCATGAGTTTTACATTACATTATTAAATGTACATTCTATAAGAAGCTTTCAGAAAATTACAGTATCTGATATCACAAAAATAAAGGGTGTACTGGTTCCTCAGGAAACAAAATTCAGGTCTAAAGATGATTTTTAATTTAGAGTGGATATGCGTGCTAGCATCACAACATCTCATGTAAGGACTGAAGTATCTTCTAGATATTCCATGGAATGTTTTCTGTGTGCTGCAGTAAGTTGTCCCATGCATTTACCACTAAAACATATTCATGTTATTCACTTAAACATTATTTAACTCTCTTAGGGATGACAGATTGCCATTTTGATTAAAAATTTAAGGGTTTGCTGTTGATTTGACCCTGATTCATACACTGAGTAGGACGTGATATCTTTTTTGCTAATCTTGTTCCAAGCAGATTTAAGTATATATATATATATATATATATATATATATATACACACACACACACATATATGTATATAAAAAAAGTATGTTGGAGGATTGACTCTAGAAGGAGAGCATTAACTCTGTCTTTACATGGGACCTATTAATATGAAAATTATTGTAATATGATTAACGGCTCCTCTTAACACCAAAGAGAGTGAGTCTTGAGAGATTATTCTGCAAGATGATAATGTTTCCCTATCCAGTTTGTAACCCTAGGGAAAACTGAAAAAATATGGATTTTGACTTGAACAATAATGAAATGGTAAGTGATATAGCTTTGCTCTCTTATAATGACTGTATTAATTTGCAGGCTGTAGTGCTGAACCAGAATAGAGGTGCTCAAGGAGATATGCCTGTTATCTAGGCAACAGTTAATACGATGAAAATGCTATTTAGAAGCAGCTCTGTATTTTTATCATAAATATAACTTTAATTCCTCGAGAGTCTCCATAAAGTCCTGGTAGAATGTAATAAATGCAACATAATCTAAAAGAGAAAACTGTCATTTATAACCATTCCCAATATTAGTTATGGATCTTTTAAAGTTTAAAAGCACTTTCTGTAAGAGAATCTGTCCTATATATTCCATCCCATATTACTTCCCCAGTTTAGAAAAATAACTCAGCTGTGATAAAGAGATTCAATTTTTACCTTTGCTTGCTTTTTGAGTTAGCATGGCAGACCTTATCTATTAATTTGCTAGGGAGAATTTCTCTTCAATGATGCTCTTTTCCTCAAAAGTGAAAGTCTTTTAAATTTTAATTTTAGTGTGAGAAGGAAGTACTCCACAAGCAAATGACAAAATGGAACTATATACAGACTGATGTTTTATCACCTTTCATCAGGCTGAAAGTGTAAAGCTTCTGTGAATGTAATTCTCTTACAATTGTCAGAATTTTATATTACTGATATTTATATGTGACTAGGCTGAATAAGCCTTTTTATTCACTGGTGTCCAGTACAGATTTAATGTCATGGGTACTGAAGTTGAACTTAACTTAAGATTATAAACGACAGCTATTTTTTCCATGACAATAGCATAACTTCAGCTTTTGGGATATGATATTTTTTAAGTTTCCTGGAAGTCAGCATAGTGGTCTGAGAGCTGTAGGACTGAACCAAGCAATAAACACATAATGAGTAACATACACTTACAAAATACGCAGTTCAGACCTCAATCAGAGCCTCTCTTCCTGGTTTCTGCAAGGAACTCATGTTTTGTGTTGTCTCTCCTTGGATCACAGTGCAAATATGCTGGCACATGCTACTCACACCTTTGGGCAGAAATGATGAGACAGGATGAGAAGGATCAGTGGCCTCTACATGCTGCAGTACATCACCTCTTCGTACGGTGCTGCAAAGGGCTGTTCTTCACAAGCCGCTGCTCCAAGTGTTTCACCCCTGAGGATCCATTTTACAGAAGTATCTAACATGAGCTACCAGTCTGATGTTCATAAAGGGAGAGTATTCAAGATAGTGTTGATAGATGTTTGCTCCTGCCTGGCTGCATAAAACAGACAATCAGTTGTTTTTTTTTTTTTTCTGTTTTCTTACATAGTGAATTAACTTTCGGCCTAGACATTATGGAAGATCAGTTCAGCAGGTGCGTGTACCTCATGAGACTAATGTTGGCAACAGGCTGAAGGGTGTGATGTTGCTACAAACTTTTTAGGCAAGTCTGATGTTTCCAAATACTCAGTGGTACGATGGAGTTACCTGAGGATCCTCAAAGATGGGGAACACTTAAATCAACCTTGTGGGTAAGGGACAAAAAGAAAACCCTGCTTTTCAAGGAAGAATTGGGTGTTCTAATTCTGCTTAAAGCAAAGAGAGAGAAAAAGCTGGGGTTCATTTGGTTCAGACCGTGTCTTCTGATGTTGACCTGTGAAGTAAATTATCACGTGTTTTCTCTATGTGACAGTGCCATCAAAATGTACTGTGACATGTTGAAGCAGACTTCCATCTCTGAAGGAGAAAAACACTAAGGAAAAAAAAATATGGGAAATGTATTAAAAGGTGCATTTTGTTTAGGTTTTTTTCATCAACTATAAAGCACCTCAAACTGCTCATCAGCCGAACCAGCAGCTGATTTATTATAAATGAGAATAGGAATAAGACAAGATTCTCTCTGCTTACCATCCACATAAGCAGCTGCTCTAATAAGTTGTCTTTCTTTCTATTTACTCTACATGTTGATGTGATAGCCACAGATTTCTGTATCACTAAGCACAAAAGCCTCCACCACCTCCTCCTGACAGAAATTTATTGGGAATCTGAAGGATATTCTCCCCACACTCATATTTTCCTTTAAATACTCTCATTTTAGGGGAGTAGGAAGGAAGTTCTTTTATTCAACTTTGGTGTGCACAAAATCTCAGTTTCTGTGTAGATTGCAGGGTGTCTATGTCAATATTGCCTGAGTGCATTCATAAACCCTGTAGCTCTGAGCAGGTAGGATTCTGTCTGTACCTAAATGATAAGACTGCATCTGCTATAAATATAATATCATCCATACACACATACAGATGGCTACAAAAGAGTAATGAGACATCTTGTTTTGCCAAATATACATCCTAATGAAAGAAATCAGAGACTACTTTTTAGCTCTTGAGATTTTTAATCTTTAAACATTTGAGTTCAAGTTCCTCTTGGCTCTCAGAATATTCAGCTTTTTATTATATTATTTTGTTCTTCCTTTCCCCACTAAAATCCTAGTGCATGATTTAATTACAAATAAGACTTTTGGCACATGTTTCAATTTAAAGAGAATTTTTTTTCTGCTAAATTTATGTCTTTTCTTCAGTGAAGGGACAAGTTTAAATTACAACAGGGAACACAATCATCCCATAAAGGCTTGGAAAAGCCCTCATTTTCTTCTAAAGCTTAAAATACTTTTCAAAAACTCACTCCCAGCAAGGCTCTTTCAACACAGCTATTAAGATATAAGTGACCATTTTCATTTAGGTTTATGCAAAAAAGAATCCAAAGAATCCATTGTCATTTAAGTCTACTGCCAATTTCTCAGCTGGCATAAATCACCGTTATTCCAGCTTAGTGGAGTAAAACTGCTGTGCATCCAGTCCAGAATCTGGCTCCTGTTTTCTATTAACTCGGGTAAAGGATACCTGGATGAAATCCTCTAGCCTGTGTTTTACAGGTAGTTAGACTCCAAGCCCTAATGATCTCTCTTTTGCCTTTGAAACCTGTGAATATAATGGAAATTATGTGCAGGTATCAAGGGGAAAATATACCTGTTTACCACACAAAATTCTTTTGCCTCATTCCACAAGACATAGAAACCTGGCTATTTCTTAAGCCAGGATTTCTTTTTGCAGTATTGATAATTATATTATAAACAGTAATTAGCACATGAAATTAATAAATCTTTTGCTTTTTCATTTACACTATTTCCCATATTGTATTAGTAACCACACATTAGCTAATCAGCAGGTTGGGAGGGAAAGCTGCCAAAAGCAGATCTGATAATTGGCAGCAGTCAAACAATCATAGCAGGAAACTTTACACTTCCTGTGGACAAGGCTATTGATGGAGACAATGCTGAGATACAGCACTGAGGGGGGAAAATCTACAATGTTTTGTTCTTTCATGTTTCATTATCTCTTGTAAAACTGGATTCACATATCACAGGCATTTTGCACAGAATCTGTATAGATAACCACCACTGGTTAAGGAAAACTTGGTAATCTAGTGATCATCTGGAAACATTTACAGATTTGTCCTCTGCCAAATTCGACAAGGCATTTAAAACACAGCACTATCTCTGTAAGTCCATACATGGTACAGTTATTACTGCAATAGGTGATCACTTGATACATTTCACTGCCCAATATTGCCCTGAGATAAATATCAACAAATCCATCCTCCAGCAAGGAAATTTAGACACACATCAGCTGAGTATTAGACCCAGTCCAACTATTTAGATGCCTCAGATAGTATCTAATTCAATACTCTAAATTTCCCTCATCTACTGCTTAACCTTTGCACCATCTGAAGTTCTTCAAGTGTTAAGACTAAAGCTTCCCTAGTAATCTCAGTGATTCTCCTTCTAGACATAGATAGAAACACTTCAATTTTTACAGTATAAAGATCCCAGGAATCCAAAATAGCTTTGACTCCAAGCATTATCCACAGCTTGGCATCCTTAATTTATCTTCTTCCTGAAGGCATTCTTGCTTATGCTTTACATCAAATATCCTCAAGATTAAATACAGTAATAGTATTTCAGAAAAGCAGAGTTGAAGAACTTCCATTTCTTCTCATACATAGGTGACTTGTCCCTCTGGGCCACCATCTCTGTAAGTCTCTTTCACAAGGAGGAACATAGGAAAACATCAGATTTCCTTTCTGCAAAATGGCCTATATCTGGATAGGCAGGACAATTCCAAGAATTGCACTTCAGGCTTTGACAGAAATAACTGGTATATATTCACTATATAAAGCAAAGGGGTAGGAGAAGGCACAAGATTTTGAATCCTAAGAATTAGCGTCCTATATCTTAATTATCATAATGCCTACATACCCACAGGGCCAGTATTTAAGAAACACCCTTGGCACTAGCAGTTTCCACCATTTTTCCCTACTACTGAGGGCTAATCAGTGCCTTTCTTTAAACTGTAGCCCCTCTCATGCCAAGCTGTCAAATTAGGGACCAAATCCTAATAAATTTCTGAATGTGCAGGAAGCCAATCTCTTTAGGTATCTTTTATCTTCCTAAAAAAATAACATGTAATTTTATCAAACAAATGGGGGGGGTAGGAAGGCTGAAAAAAATTCTGAATTTAAAATCATAGCAAAACACAGAATGAAATAATTTCAAATGGTAAAAGAAGAAGAGTACTGGGTCATGTTTCTGGTCTGCCTAAAACTATCTGTCCTATTCACTGTTTTTACTGTATTTTACATTGGTTTTGGGCTGTGTTTCTAGTCCATGCACATACAGGGCCCCAAATACAGGGTTCTCATCTGCACCAGTTTTCAGGTAGGGAACAAATGAACAAACACAAATCAATATAAACTAATGACAGAGAATTAACACCTGAAGAACAGTCAGTACATTGCACTCGTTTTCAAGCACCTCGAGATGACAATGCTTCAACTAAGATATTAGAAGTACAAAAAGAGGCATAAAGAGTAGGAGCCAAAAGAGCAAGATCCAGTCCAGTCTTTGAAACCAGGCTGCCTTTGCTGACATTGAGGGTATACACACTCCTTGGAAGGTGTGGGTTTTGGGAAGAGATTTGCAATACTTCTGCTATGTAGGAATATGATCACCATCTGCTCAAATCTGTTGAATTATGCCTCTAAGATTTCCTTTACAGATCTAAGATGGAGCTCTTTGGCCAGCAAATTCTGGGACTGTACCTCCTACCCTCATCTGCAGTATCTCAAATATATGGAAAATGAGTCCACAAATTTGCACTGCTTCCTCCTACTAAGTGCTGAATACTTTAAGCTCTCAAGCATAACAGGACTTCAAAGGATATTGTCATTACTACCAAGTATCAAAATCAGAAGGAAAATGCAGGGTAAAATGCCATCCTTGAGGTAATCCCTAATGTCCCAAAACATAACAGCAAGCTTTGCTTTTACTTTCAGTGCAAGCAGATCAGGACCCTCTGGTAAACCATGTGTTTTGTGGATTAAATGTTCACATTTCCAAGGTCGCACAGCAAAAGGGAGTGATAGTTTTCCTATACAAATTTCAGATTTACCATTTAATTAATTGACTTTGGCAGTTGGCACACAACCTTTAAAAAAAAAATTCTGAAATGTCAGCCTTGAACAGGGAAAAAAATAATTTGATGAATTTAATCTAAGTGCCAACCAAAGCACAAATGTTCCCTGTGGACCTGTTACAACACTGGAGTTCACAACTGATTGCTTGGGAATGAGCAAACTAATGCAGCAAAATATTTACTAGCTAAGTAGATGTAGTTTAATACATACACTCTACTTGCCAGATATTTATACCTGTATCCTGTAGAATGCTGTAATTTTCCAAGTTGTTAAATTAATTAATTTTATTAAGGTAAACAAATAGAAATACGGGTTGCTGTTTTCCCAGACAAGAAGTTTCACTGACAGAGAGTATTCATTTATTATTTCTTTTTTTGCTGTTTTGTTGTTTGACAAATGTAAGAAACCACAAAAAAAAAAATTGTTCTCCTCCTTACTCTACATAATTTTCATGTAGATTATATATAGTTTACTGGATAGTCTTCAGAAATGAACTTCAGGTACCATCTGTATGTTTTTCTGGCACTATTTATTTGCAATTAACCAGGGCCTTATGCTTTATCCTCTGCAACTCAGAATCTTAAATCCTGGAGGACGTAAGTTTAGCAGAAGGGAACATGGAATTCAGCATCAGGCTTTCTAATGAGAAAAACCTATCCCACTATTCCATATTTAAACCATTGTGCCTGAGAAAGACTGAGAAAAACTGTTCTTCTAGGTAAAAAAATTCTCTTAACAAAACAAAAGCAAAACCAAAACAAAAAAACAAACATAAAACCAAACAACCCCAGTTTCAATAGCACCTGCAAGTGCAGATTAAACTATTTGTAACAATTCATTAAACTTGATGGCTCAGACACTACACCAGTGAGAACAAGCTCCACTGTTCCACCAGAACACAAGGCCTTAACTGATATCTGAGATGCTGTAGCAATTTATCCCAAAGGGATTCAAGGTGTCCTGTCCCATAATAACCTTCTCATGCTGCAGAGCCTCTCCTGAGGTCAGTGTTTAAAAAGCAGAACCTGCAAGAGAACATGGATTCATGAGGCACCAGAAACTTTATTGATGCTGGAGACCGTTTCTTCTTCTCTTCTTTCAACCCACCACACTCATCCCACTCCACCCACAGAAACCACACATCTTGAAACTTGCAGATGCACTCATCTATCAGCACAGACACACAGCTTTAGGAGAATGCTTGAGCAAAATGCAGCAAGCTCAGAAAAATCCCTTTATTCATAAAATCACCCAAATTATCTGTGTGCAGCTTCCCATATGAGAAGTAGTAGTCAAAGATAGAGCAATGAGGCAGAGCTATGAGCCATACCAACATTTTCCAGAAAGAATTAGGCAGATAAACACAGACAACTGCATCACCTATTAGCTAAATCACTTCTCTACTTTTGAACAGGGAACTAAACCAAGTAGGCAGCAAATAGTTTGTCACAACACGGCACACCCCATGTCTTCATAGCACTGCTTTCACTAATTGTATTTCTCTGTCTTAAATGCTGAGTGTTAGGTGCTTTAGCACCCTTCCCAGAAACACCCACCTGTGATGGTAAGATTAGTGGAAATGACTTAGTGGTGATGCTGAAAATATACACTTTTCATCCCAGACATTGGCCACATTCTCCTAAGCTGAGTGAAATTCTCTGAAACCTTATAGCATGCAAGTACATCTCTGTGTAAGCCTGTACAAAAGCAAGTGAGTGAGTGGGTGGGGGAAATATGTGTGGTACAGAACAAATAAAGCAGAAAACCCCAACCTTATCTCTTGCTGTGCACAAGGAAAGTCTATTTGTGTCAGTGCAAGTAATTCTGAAGCAAACAAACAAGACAAGAAGGAGTAAATGACCATGTTTCCCTCCAGTTTTTTGGTTTTTTTAATATCATCCCTGAACTTTGGTATCAACACATTAAGGAGAGTGAACTGGTGAATTTTACAAGCAGGAGAACATGAATAAACATCAACATAAAACAGGGAGCTAAAAAGTGATGAGGATTACTGAAACTGGACTGCCTGGATAAATTAAATCTGGATGGGGGAAAGAAATATATCCAAATCACAAAATATTGGCCTCCCCATTTCATAAAAATAATTTTACCATTTCTTAGTACAAATTTACTGGAATCAGGTAAGAAACACAGACAGTCTGAATTCCTCTCTCTCTTCTCAGGTTCATTAGCACCACAGGGCACAATGAGGAAGCTGTGACTGGGAAGAAGTGGCCCTACTCTGAGCATCTCCCCACTGTGGTCACAGCAACTGCCATCAACTACCACACACATTCACATGTGGGCTTTGCATATCATACAGATTACAAAGCAGAACAACAGAGAGTACCCTTCAACAGGAGAACAGTTTTTCTGCATGAGACCCAAGAGCATTTCCAGCCTTTTATCTCATTTCCAGCAATGGAGCTAAGGAAGGACAAAAGAACAAGAAAAATACATACTCAGAGTTTCTTCAGACTCACTCATCCCTTCATGTTGTGTTGTCGGGGACTCTCTGATAAGAAGATATTTTAATAGTTCCATGGATTTTTATTCCATGAACATGTTTAACAGCTTTCTATGAATGTCTAAACTTCTTTTGCAATCATGAAATAATGAGCTGCAAAGCTCAACTATGCACCTGGCATTTGTTTGAAACCTGCCATCCAGTGGTTTACATGTGGTGCTTTCTAGGTCCAGTGTTACCAGAAGGGTTAAATAAGAATTCTGTATTTACCTCCCTCCTCCATGATCTTAGGCATTCCCTTCACTTGCTCCTTTCATACCAAAGACCCATAGCCTATTTTATCTCCATCTGAAGAAGTTGTCCCTCACGTTTGACAACCTGTCTTGCCTTCACCACTGTTGAGATCTGGGCTGGTGGTTTTGGAGAACTCAGATATTCCTTCTGAGTGACAAGACCCTGTTCAAAAGCCACTATTGCGTATATAATGTTAGCATCTCTTCACACTTGTAATTACTGAATTGTACCTGGCATTTTGTCAGTCAGTCAGTGTCATCATACTCCTCTGCAATCCTTTCCAGTGTATATTTTTTTCTAATAGCTTTATATATTTGACAACTATGTTATTTTGATATTTCTTTTGCCAGTTCTTCTACTGACTGTCTCTCGCTTATATCTTTGAGGGACTTCACTGATGATTTTCTGTTTCAAAGCTGACTGTTTATTCTTATGCTTTTAATTAGTCCTTATGGAGAAGTAGAGATGCAGAAGAATGGGATTACATAAATATTAAAAATCAGTCTGTTATGATGGAGTGCTGCAAGTTTCATTATTAGTGCATCTTGTGGTCCCTGTGTTATAAGGTCGACAAACTAAAAGTTCTTCCAAAAACACTCCACACAACAGAAGTAAGGATCTTTGATCAAGCATTATGTCATAAAGTTTAAAATAATGAGCTGTACTTAGCTGAAAGCCCTTCATCAAATTTCTCATTAATAGCTCTGGAAAGGTTTTTGTATTGGAATACTGTCAGCTTTCCACAAAAACATCTACTTCTTCTGGAAATAAAATATTCTGAAAAAAAAATCCCCCAAACCCAAAGTGCTTAAACTTGCAAATGGTGCCATGGTGGCATACTAGCAGCTGTATACAATTTGCCTTATTCTCATCTCTCTGAGCAGGGCACGCTGGCTAGGTACTAAGATATTGTTTTTCAGTGTGCATCACAGTCACAAAGGTCAATGATGGAGTTTCAATATTCATACCCTAACTTGCCCTTCAAAAATAGCTGCAAGATACATGTAGGAATACTCAATCACCTCCCACTATTTTCAATTCTTGTGCTTTTAATTTATTATTATTATTATTAATTTTTCTTCAGCTGAGTAATTTTGAACTTCAGAAGAAATCTAATATCTGGACTTCCAATGCTACCAAGCAGTTTAACAAATAATTTAGATGTACATTTTTAGAAATTCTAAATGTCCTATTTCCCTTCTACAGAAAGTACTAGGAAAGGGTTATTATCCAGCCCTTTTCAATTGCAGAATATTGGTAACTATTGATTTTTGCAAATGATCAGATTCCTTTGAAGGCATTATATGATCAGTAAGCTGTATTGGCAAGCCATAAAATTATACCATAAGAGAGATTGTATTTAAATAAGCATGTGTAAATGCAGAGGATGTTGGTTTGTATTTTACAATATAATTATTCTATTTTTCTTTTAATTTACAAGGCTAATGATCCGCTTTTGCTCTGTTTATCACTGCTTGATTAGGTCCTTGATCCCTCCACATGCAAGCATCATACTCTGCAAAAATTGTGGTTCTTCTTCTCTTCATGTCTAAGTCTTTGAGATGAGCCTAGGTGGCCAGAAGTTATCTGGAATGAGGCAAGTTAAAAAAAAATGAAAGAAACAGATCTGTGATTTCTAACTTCTCTGTACCTTGCACTTAATTTTGTAGTGAAACACTGAATTTGTGTTTGTGGGTTGTTTGGTTTTTTCAAGAAACTTTTCTTTTTTATATTGCTGATTTCACAAGACTCTCTTTTGAGTCAGATATTTTGTCCCTCTGACATTTGCATGGTTTCTTGCCAGAAACAACAAAAAAAAAAAAAAAAAAAGAGGAAAGGAAACTTGGTCTTTTTGGAGGTAAGGTTTTTCCTTTTGTAATTCAAAACACACATATTAGCAGCTTGGTAGAATTTGTATTTTCCTAGGTTTTTTGGATTAGTCTCGATCAGAAGTGGTCAAAACTAAAAGGCCTGGTATGAGATTATTCATCTGGCCATTCTTCTCTGATATATAGCACTATATATTTGTGATAGGCTATGAGGTGAAATACTTCCATTTTCCCCTTTGTCCATTACTCAGAAGTTTTTTGACTAATCATCAAGGTACACTGACACTCCCTAGGAGCAAGGAATTCCAGGAGCCATGCCTGATGGTGCCCAAAACTAAGGGCAAAATCAATCCAGAAAAAAAGTCAGGTTTTGAACATATGGTTTTCTTCCACACATTTCTACCTGAACCATGTCTTTTACATTTGCCTTGCCTATCACTTTCCTAAATTCATGGAAAACATAATAAGAACACCTACCATGTTACTGGAAAGCTTCTGGGTGACATGAGTATCAGTTCCTCCTCCAAGTCTGTCATGCATGAGATTTATTTGTGAATAAGACTTAATTGGTTGGAGTCAGCATTGCTATCACAGCACCTACATGTGCTTCCAAGATGCTTTTGTCAGACATGCAGGTTCAAGGACAGAAATAACTATGAGCAGGTATTGGGCCCAAGAAATCCCTTGTGAAAGGCTATTCATCTATGCCTGACAGATATTCTTTCCTTCTGCACATAAAAATGGACAGAATGGATTCTACGTAGTCTGGAGGTTCTTTCATAAATTTTATTTGTGCTGTCCTGTTATTGGTTTTTTAAGTGGTCCCTTTCATAAAGCATTCTTTTAACAGTAAGGACTGGACTTGGCAGAGCAAGCACTTAGTCCCTGCTGCTCTATGGACTTTACTGCCAAACCATAATGCCATTGATCTGTTAAATAAAGGCAAACTTTGAAAAGAAGTAGTACCACTTCCTCTTCACAGTAATTTTAAATGAAATGTACTTTTCATGCAGCAATTTAATTTCAGTAGAACTAGCTCACTAAGTAAGGTCAAGACCTTGTAAGAACTATAGAGGCTAATGTTGCTGATCTTGACAAATTAGGTAGAGTGTCATAGCATTACTCCATGTATTTAGGAGGTCAATAAAATCAAGAGATGGAGGGTTAGGACATACTGTTAAAAGCAGTGTTCTTGTAGTTATATATCTAATACAATGTTTGGAGATTTGAACATGCAATCTGGAAATGGGAAGGTACCAACCTCTATTTCTTTCTTGGACTGCAGTGTTTTATGTGGCCTAGAGGGCCATCTGCCCTTACAATAGTCTAACCTAGTCAATAGAGGTGCTGTGAGCATTAGCTAATGATTCCTAAGTGCTTTGAACACATAAAGCCCTATGTCTCACAAATATATGTACTATGAAATATACTTCCATAGTTATTGGAAAAGTCCCTGATTGTCTCACAGAAACAGCTGTCACACAGCACTTACTATACATAGGAAGTGACACATAATGATGAAGTAGTTAAAATGATACTCTTGCTTCTAGACAGAGCATTTGCATTTTTGGAGAATTTTCTTGTTTCTTTTCAGGGATTGGCATAAGAAGCTTTCAGAAATGCTAAAAATATCTTTTTATATTAACTAGCTTTCCTTTTCTTTGGGCTAAGCACACAGAGGTACAAAAACAGCTTTGATCACCTCTGAATATTGACACTAAGGTTAGAAAACTGCAAATGATAGTATGTTATATGAACTTATTTTATGTAGTAGTAGGGAACATTCATTACCAAGGAATTAATAAACTCTGAAATTGTGATTATATAGATTGCCCTGGGGCACAACATATACACATAGTATTTCACCCAATGACTTCTGCACAGACTATATTTTCTGGTCAAAGTTGGACAGCTTTTAGAAAATATATGTTTTGAAATCTTAAAATTATTAAGAATCAAACAATATCTGGAAAAAAAAAGCTGCTACCATCTCAAAAGTGCTACATCTTGTGTGAACTTGTCCAGATTAAGCATTCAATCATAGAATCTTGCTATGGCTTTTGTCTGCTAAATTTGAAATTCCCCATGTATTGGAAAACTGTCTCTGCTTGGGACTTTGAGACCGTGATCAAGCCATCTCTTAACCTTCTCTCAGGTAATCTAAGTACATTGATCTTCTTTAATCTCTCAATGTCAGGCAGGATTTTCAGACTTTCAATTGTTCTTGCTGTTCTTTTCTGCAACCTTTCGAGTTTGCCTTAATCCTTCATAAGTAAGGCTATTCAGCAAAAGGATTACAGGATTCTGGGATAGAAACCCATGGGAAACACCCCTAATTGTGGAGCACCAATAATGGAAATAGTATTAAAATCAGTGGCCATCAGTTTTTTGCATGGCTGCAGATAAGTCAGGCTGGGAGGCTGATCTTATGATGGAAATTGAAGAATTCTCTTGACCGAGTGGCTGGATGTGAGGAAAAGCAAAAAACTTTCAGAACCAGAGCCACTAGAACTTAGTCTTCAGCAGGAGAATTTATATTTGTAGGATTTTTTCCAGTCTGAATTAGAACCAAACAATTTTTTTAAGCTCAGAAATGTCTAGGAAATTGATACAGCTTTTTTCACACAATTTTATTAAAGATACTAGCATTTTATAATTCTTTATTGACTGCAACCCATGACGGCATTTACAAGATCTGTGACTGGGAAAATATCTCTTTAAACTTTACAGATTGTTTTGCTAAATCAAGTGGATTTCTATTACAGTCAAATGTTAGCAGACCAGACTCCAATGACAGGATAATTGATGGCTGGGAGCACCTATATACATTAATATCTATACAACATGGTTATGAAGTATTCTGAGTATCTGAAATTCACCAGTTAACTCAAAACCACCTTGGTGATTTAGACAATAGAGCACTATCACACCTAATTTGTACATGTGTGGTCTAGCCAAAATTGTACTGTTGCACCAAATTGAAATTACTGCTATGAACACAGAAAAAGAAAACAGAAACATGTTTTGCTGGGAGATATCTGTATACAGGTGATCAAGAGTCCCCTTCCTGGTTGTTCTAACTTCCTGATAGATAAAATCAACAAATGGCCATTAATAGGTTAAAATAGAATTAATAACTGAGATGATTAATACTGTTGTTATCCTTATTCTCTGCTGTGTAATCTAGGCTAATTCATCATTGCCCTAATGCTTGTTTACTTGTTACTGGGATGTGCATGTAAATTGCTCCTAAAAGAGAATAATGCGTTGGTGTAACTGAGGTCACATGATGCTCAACAACAGTGAATGGGGGTTTTGGTTTCTATTCTTTCTCTCTTATTCCTACTCTTCCTGTCAGACCCCACCTGTGCCTGCTCAATCATGCCCAAAGGGATTTGGCAGTAACTGTGTCATGCTAATATCATGCCCTCCACTGTGAGTGAAGAGTCAGGTGAGATGCTGAAAAGACCCATTAGGTATCAGTCTTTCTGCTCACATCTTCCTCTCCTTAACCACCTATCCTGCTCTATCCCTGAGAAGCAATGGAGAAAACCCAGCCCTCCAGCCCAAGTTTTATATAGCAGTATGTGTTCTGCCAGTTTAAATTAGTTCTCTGTAAGTTCAGACAGTTCTGTAAGCAGCAGAGCAATCAGCTAGCACTTGTAGCCATCTCTAAGGGAAGAAATGTAAACAACAACAAAACCAGTGCAGGTGTTTAGGTCTTCTGCAAAAAAGTAGTAAGTCTTGTTATGTCCATTGCTCTGGTGGCCATCCTGGGCAGCATGGAATGCCTGGGGCAACAAATGCTGGCTTCAAAATACAGTGGTGTATTGTGTTTCTGTGCACTTAAACATGGCTCTAGGAGAGTTCAAGGTCCCATCTAAGGAAAAGCTGGCTTAGGGTCTTGGCCAAGGTCAGACTGAATTCAGAGGAAAACCTAAGAGGCTCCTTTGCCCAGTGGGAGCATAACCCAACTTTAAAAAATAACTCATATTTTCAGACAGAAGCTCTAACACCCATTCGGTTTCTTACATGTCAGAGACCATGATAAAGGACAGGAAAAGAAAACTTCTATTCCCTTTGTTTTTAATACATTTCTGTTTATCTCTTTGTTGTATCATTTTGTGAGGCAGTTTCAAAGCTTTGTAGGCAAGCTGAATATTAACCATCCACTGCGATCCTCTCAGTCACTCCTGGCACAGGTTAATCCCTGTATCATAGGCTGCCACCAGTTTGCTAAGCAGCTTAAAAGGACATGTTATAACTTTGACAATGACCTGCTAATGGTTTTACATTTCTCAGAAGTATTATGAGCTATCTTTGTCATTTTTATCTTCTAATGAGATCAATAAATTTAGGAAGCAGACATAGATGGTGCAAACTGCAATGCCACAGCCAAGGACGTGGCATGTATAACACTTAAACTATAAATAATAATGCAGGAACTACAATCAAACCTTGACTTTTACAGAGGAAAACCAAGTTGCAAGTCCTACAGCATTAAAAAAACTTGCACATTTTTTAGGAAAAGTGTAACCCTTTATTTCTTCTTTTATATAACACCATATCAATTCTTTATGAAAAGCTTTGCACTGAAATGTATGTTTCACTTATGGAATTTTTTTTTTCCAGTGTTAAACAGCAGTTCTTGACATTTGAATCTTCTCTCTCTATCTTTGATGACTCTCTATTAAATAAGCATGTCAGGTTAAAATTCGTGCAAAGCTACATGGCAGATCTTACTGTTTCTTACACACATAATGTTAGCTTTCCTTCTTCCTTCCAAACAACTATGAAAAGTTCTAGACTTTAAAAAGGCAGAGATTGAAGTCTGCTTTCAGTGCACAGGGCCACAGCTTTGGGTGATATCAATTCACATGTCCCACATTACCTGTTTATACCACACCTTGTGGCTGGGTTCCTGGGCCATGTCTAAGCAGCATGCATGCCAGAGAGGCTCCTCTGCAGAGTCCAGATGGTCCTGAGACACAACAAACCATTCTCAGTATGTCTGCAAAAGGCGTAGTTGCACACAACACCTGAATGGCCTAGGAGCAAGGTATCTTTACTCTCCTCTGAGCATTACACCTGGGGTTATCCTCTCCAGTGCATATCTGCCCCAAACAAACATGAAAATAAACTAACATTCAGTGACCCTATATTTCACTGTGTCTGCAGGTTCTGCTGGATGAATCAGAAGTTTAAAGTCAAGCAGCTGAACCACTATATGTTTCTAAGTCAGTAACTATGTGCACAGGAAGGTACAAACTGCATGGCAAAAAAAAAAAAATCTCTGGGATCCTATGACTTTGGGTATAAGAGTCCCAGGCAGAGAAACACCAAGGCACAAGACAGCTGAATATTTAAAGGGTACTCATTTCTGCAGCATGCAAACACTTGTCATGCAGTGCTTGTACTAAAGACAGAAAAAGGAAAGTACAATTTTACAATACATCAGCTGGCTACAGCTTCACATACAAATAAAATAGAGTTTGCATTTCTCAGAGAAGAAGTCTGCTTGACCTACCATAGTTTTTAATTTCACCAAACTCAATGTGAAAAATATATTGTGGCAAACAATTACACACCCTGCCTGTCTATTGTGTACAGAAGATTAATTCTATTTAATATGGTTTGGATCTGCCTGCTTGTCGCATATGAAAATTCTTTGACAATTAAATTTGATGACTGATTTTTGCCTTGTTTAGTAATGATATCTTTAAAGAGGTTACCCTTGACAATATTAGGAGATATTCCAGCAGAGCACAGGTACTCTTCCCCATTCTTAGGCACAAAGCAAACTGTGCTGCCTGATTACAGAGCCTTACTCTGGAACACTGCTTAAGCTGTGATAGTGTTAAATGTGGAACAAGATTCATACCAGCTGAATACATGTCTATAAACAAAGAGAGGGCCAGCTAATCATCCAAGTACCCCAGGAACACATGGCTTGACTTGAAAAAGGGTTTCCAATTGCAAAATAGAATGATTTAGCTTTTTTTTTTTTTAGCAAATTATCACAGGCAATGAAAAGTAAAGCACTGAGCACCTTTGAAACGCCAGCAGTTCCTGACTCAGTGCATTGCATTGTTGTGATGTCAGGAAAGGGCCCCAGGAAGGCTTTCAGTGGCACTGGAGCCGTGCTGCTCTAAGTGTTTACTGCTGACCCTGGCTCAGATGAGCCCAGGATACATATGGGCAGAAAATCCATTACAGAAACTAAACACTGGGGAAGGGAGAAAAACAAGTCTCCTGTTATCACATATCTTTCAAACAACTGTACACTCACAAACCAAGAACATATTTTTTCTGTCAGCTTTAAAAATAGTCCTCCTGATTTGGATGACAAAACTGGATTATATTTTCTATTAGGTGTTCATGAGGTGGACATGAGTGCCCAAATTACAGGTTTGTGCTTAAGAAAATGCACAGAGTTCAACATACACGTGTCCCTCAAGCATACATGAGCAGGAGTAATGCGAAGATACATGTGAAATATTTAATTTAGGATTTATTTCTCCAGCAACACCTGCATTCTGCTCTTCACCTATTCCAAAAGGAGGTTAATAAGGGCTCCAAAATGGAAATTCTGTTCCCATCTCTGTACCCTCCCTCACCAGATGCAGCAGCAAAATCTCTTTGTTGTCAATAAAAAGAAAATAAACTGCACTGTTGGGAAGTTCATGTTGCTGTATTCCAGATACTGTGAAAACCTACCTGACCTTTTGTGGAGGGTTTCTCTTTTTTTATATTTACCAGCACAAACCAGCTCTTTCAGACCCTCCCTTCACAGAGGAATGGGTGAAAATCATGTGGTGTGTCTCCAGCACGATCAGAGCACAAATCATCTCACCTATTTCTGATTGTTTATAAAGTAGGGTTTGTGCCTGATGCAGCAGGCTAGACTCCAGTCATTTGAGAGGAACAGAAGCTACACTAATGTGAAATCAGATGTCAGCCTCAGGGTGACACTAATCTTGCCCCAGCAGTGCTTATGTCTCTCTGAGGACTGCTAAGTATGTCTAGAAAATGAGCTTAGACTTTGAGCAGTCACAGTGCACTCTTCTATGGTCTACCACGTTCTCCATCAATTTATATTCCATTTTCATGGACATTGCTGCTGAAGCCCTGGTGTGCTTGCATCCTTACTATTTCTAGCCACAGTTTTAATAAATTTTGATATTTTCTATATCCAGGTTCTATAATACATCCAGCTTCCACTTTGCCTGGAACTACACACTTTTTGAGACATCCCTCTACAAAGGTAGTTGGTAGTGATTAATATCACATGTCAGCTAATAATCTAATATCATTTGATGAGGGCACCATGTCTCAAAACCCTTAAATGCCAGTGAAAATCACTTACATTCTGTATGCAGATGAGTAGGCCAGTGGATGAAACACACTACAACCTGTCTCCATGTCACATCCAGCTTGTCTCTAGCATTTGCAGAGGATTTTAAACCCTAAGGTGAGAATCACCAAGCTGATACTAGGAGATATTCAAAGAGCTGAGTAAAATGACACCTATTTTTGATGTAATAGTCTGCAGGAGCAGAGGAGTTGTGAGAGACAGAGCCTCTGGATATTTCTGTACCAAAATAGATCCAGGAAACTGATAGCAAGGAGACAGAAAGGATTAAAAGATTTTACAGCTATTACCTTCTGCTGCTTTTCAACTTGTTTCCAATATTTTATCTCAAAATAGTAATCTAATTTCTAATAAGAATGCTGTCCTTGTTAAATATATGTATTTTAATCAATTACTTGCTGAAAAGGCTATGGGATGATGCAAACCAGAAAGCAGAGTAGACAAGCAGTTCACTCATACTGTTGGAGCATCCTTGGTACATGGAGGTTTATGACATGAACATTTAACATTTCAACACAAAGATAAGAATTTATGTTTTATTTATGTTTTACAATTGCTTAGACCATTACATATGCATTTTCTGGCTTCACTAAAGACAAGCTGAATACAAAGGCCCAATATTATTACAATGAATGGAAACTTAATGTCCACTGAAGCTATTGACCTAATTAAATATATAGAGCTACCTAAATGTATTAACAAAGGTCTACCTTTGAAAATGATATTTCAATGCCTATTTGCAAATATAAAACATGCTCCCCCACACACATGGAGTATCAGTGACACTGATGAATGAGTATTAGCATTTCAATGATGAAATCAGGAGACATGAGTGAACACCACCTGATACTGTAAATAAGCGTGATTCAGAGAGAGAAGGAATAATTTTCTATCTACAGTCTAATCATGACCTCAGTCCTGACCTGAAAAGACCACTTTCCTTAGTGATTAGATCAGAGTTAATCCCACTGTGGCATGCACCCAGATGTGTTGAACTGAGCTGAAGTGGTTATGTGACAAATGCTAAATTTTTAATATTCAAAAGCAGGACCAGGCATATCTTGCAAACTAAACGCAATTTGGACACAGCAAGAATCCATTATTTTTAACTCTTTTAACCAACCACACCTGAATTTCATGCAGCATATTTTAATAACTTATCAAGTGTTCCAATTTACTGGGTTTTCTATAAATATTATTCATTACTAGAACTGCTTTGTGGTCTTTAAAACTCAGGTTTTTCAAGAATATATACGTGGTGCCTTATGTGTGTAGACAATCAGAACACTATTGGGCTGGCAAGTATGCAGCATTTTGCTGATAAAGGCACTGCAATGGTAATTCACAGCCCCAAGCCGAGCCCTCCAAACACCAAACACCATGGTCACAATGTAACTATTGCTGTCACCTAAATGTGCTGCATACAAAAGTACATTTCATCTCTTGATGCAGTTATCCATCCCCACCAACTCAGCTACACAATTTTCAACTGTCTGACTTGAGACTTTTTTTTTAATTGACACAACAGTAGTCTCTGATCCCCAGTAGTAATACACTTCAGCACCTGAAATATTTATCCTTAAAACATGAAATAGAAAAGAACTAACCACATGTTGCAACAGAGTGAACACAGCAGCCTTCTGCAGTCGTTCAGGAGGACTGTGCTCTTAAGCAAACAAAAAAAAGGGGCATCTTTTAAGTCTCAGATCTCAGCCAGACAAGATATCAGTATGAATCTGCAGTAATAGCTGCAGTAAAAAAAAAAAAGTCTAAGGTTCAGCAGACACATTACCCACGCTCTAAAATCAAGGATAAGCACAGCAGTATAAAATTGTTGCAATATCTTGATCCTACAGCTGACTGATCCCCCAGACTTCTGAGTGGATCATAGATCCTGAATCCCTCCCTTCCCTGCACTGACCCACAGGGCCATGGACCTGCCTTCTGCCATATGCAGAATCTGTAAGCCTGGTGCTGGCTACAGGCCTGACATTCGTATTCATGTACAGAATCATGGAATCATTAGGTTGGAAAAGATCTCCAAGACCATCAAGCCCAACCTTTGTCCAAACACCACCAAGCCAACCAAACCACAGAACTACGTCCAGTCATTTCTTGACCATTTCCAAGGACAATGACTCCACCACTTCCCTGGGCAGTCTCCAATGTTTGGCCACCCTTTCAGTGAAAAAATTCCTCTTGATGTCCAACCTGAACCTCCACTGGCACAACTTGAGGCTATCTTTGATATTTATTAGCATTTATTCATTGAGATGCTTCCAGATGTAAATACATGGCTATTGCAATGGGATTTTGTACACCCTTATTCTACCAAAACATGTAAAAGTAGTAAGTGCTCTTTGAAGACTCTCACTCATGCAGCAACATTCAAGTCTGATGAGAACAATTTTCAGTAAGTGGTCAAAAAGTGGTTTTATTTTAAATGTCACTGTCACAGTGGCACAAAAGAAATGCATTGTGATGAAGCATCTGCAATATATCTGTTCTTAGGCTCAGATTTAAGAGACACAACCTCCTCTGAGGTTTTTTAACTCATACCTTTTTTAAGTACAGAAATTTCCTCTGATTTTGCACTAGCCATCAATTTGGTTGCATTATTACACTTTATAACTGGATGCATCCAGTGATGGGCCCACTCTCAGGAAAAAAGTGAAGCAAGTGGACTGACTTGTGGTGCACTTCTCCACACCAATAAAAACACTGATCAATGGAAAGCTGAAATTTTAGGTACCTGAAAAAGTATACTAAAGTACTATTCTTGTCACTATAGTTCAAGCTTGCTAGGCGCAGTATTTCCTACCATAAATATTTTTTCTCTCATATCAATGTGAAAAGAAAGATAAGTCCAGAATATTGATGATGTCTGGGAAGGAAGCACTTCTCAATCTATACCTGAACACTGCTACTGACCTTCCCTCTGGCTCTGCATCCTTTGAACTACTCTGAATTGTTTATCAAAATCACAAACAAGGAACAAGTCAATTACACTCTTAGAGCATAAAGCTCTGAGCCTTGATTACATGTGCAGGAGGAATATTTACTTTTTAATCAGGGTTGACTGTGGGGTGTGGAGGTAAGGCTATTTTGAAGATTAATTAGTTAATGTTTGTACATTGCTTTGAAGATGTGAGATACTAAGTATTTTATGGCACCCAGCCAATGGCCTTAACTCTTTCAGCAATGATGATGTCAAGGCCTTGAAAAGTGGCCCAGGTTGTTTTTATATAAACATTTGGAGGCTGTATCAATAAAATGCAAAGACAGAATTTTCAGGTTTGGTCCCAAACCCTCTTCCATTTCTGCCAAATCCTGTCAGCAAATGATACATTTTAAAAACATCAGAAGAAAAGGTGGGCAGTGGGATAACACAGACTTTTATGTCCCTCTGATTCAGCATTTGGGCTTAACAGGGATGAGTCGCTTACATGTTACAAACGTGGTGCATCTGTTCTCATGACAGCCCACTGAAAAAAACTATAAGCCTCCATGTTTATTTTGCAGATGAGGTGTTCTGAAAACCTTAAGTTTTTGAAAATTTGGACCTTTCTCCTATCCAGGTGGCCAAACCCCACAGTGGGATTTAGGTGCATTATTTTCTGGATCTCAGCCTGTGCAACTTGCACAAGGTCAAGCACAGATCATACCTCTATTGTAAAGAGAAAAAAGTTCCAGGGCTTTCTAACCACTGCTTCCTTCCTCCTTTCCTATAACAGACAGATGAGCTCCCATGTTTTGCATTAGGACAGTCATTTTTTAAAAAAAGTTAAGGAGTTTAGCTTTATTTAGTCTCATCAAAAGTCAAATCCATGCAGAGAATCTGAGGTCATGAGAAGACATAAACACAATCCCTTTCTTAGGCAAGCACAGAATGTAAAATCACAGGGGATATTCAAACCTTGGGATGTACCAACTGCATCCCTTTTGTATACCCCACAGCAGCTGGCCAGAGCACAGCATCAAACCCCAGGAGGAAAATGGCTATTCTGACAGCCACAATACTGGTGTGCATCTGCCACTGTGAGAAGGGGAGATTATGAAAGCAGGAAAAACAATAAAGGTGGCACACGGTGCCAGTCTGATATTCCAAGATCCATCCTCACGGAAGTTAAGAGGCCTCTTGGCATATGGCTTCAGCTGAGACCCTGGGTAAAATAAAACCCCAAGGTCTCCAGCTGAAAATACAAATGACAAATAAAGAGAAATTTCTGGAGGAGAGAGAATGGAGTGAGCCACCATGCATATAACTGGCATTTAAAATCAGAAAACAAATGGGAATCTTGTTATCATCAATTATGACAATACATAACGTCGCATAAAAGCTCAAAAATGTAAGAGACAAGGTGCTTTGACTAAATATGCTCTAGCTGCATCCAGCACAAATTGCGTAGGCTGGAAAACTAAGCAGATTCTTACAGGATCAGGTATTATGTGAAGTGTTCAGGATTTGGGTTAATAAATACAGCGTTCTCCAGATGTTCCATCATTGTTCCAGAGTGGAAGGAAAACTGGCTGCAGACCAAATCAAATTTTTATACTCCTCTTAGATAGTGCCAGACACTAAGATTTCACCAATATAACATCTGAGGCACAGAGACAACGCATCATGGTTGGATAACCCTATATTCAATCCATTTTGCTGAA
The DNA here is from genome assembly GCA_003676055.1 of Chloebia gouldiae. Lineage (NCBI taxonomy): Eukaryota > Metazoa > Chordata > Aves > Passeriformes > Passeridae > Chloebia > Chloebia gouldiae. The sequence continues at coordinate 12,139,356 of QUSF01000002.1, read as the reverse complement.
GACAGGACAAATAAACTAAGAATCAGAACATTCAATGAGTCATATCAAAGGTATAAATTGAAAATCAACACTTGTACAGCATATAATCTATCTGAAAAAGAATTTATAGTCTGGCATTTCCCATTTAAACATTGCTGCTGCTTCTTTCAGATATACTCCAAATGCTAACTTTAAACACTGTCAGTCCTTTTGAGCTGGGTTTTCTGCTTATTTCATAAAATTTTTAGGATGCATATCCTTTTCCAGTGTAATGGAGAGTTTGAGAAAAAAAATTAATTGCTAAAAATGCCTAGTTTGCTTAGAAAAAGTGCACCATTTAGTGTTTACTAAGGAGCTAAAAATCAGCTTAATTTTTTAAACATTTCATTCTTTTTTTGTTAACAGAATTAAACACAAAAGTTTATGTGATATGCAGAAACAGAGATCACTAGAGACAAAAACAAATGGCTGTCAGCATAACACTCTAGAAATGTCTAAGAGGTGATGACAGGAATAAAGAGTCAACATCTACACTGGCCAACAGAAACCCACCACAAGAAATAAACCAAGCTTTTCAAAAATACACAGAAATTAATAATCATTTGCAAGTGCACTTTAAGCACACAGCTGATCCACATGCTGAGCAATAGGAAAACTGATGTCAGGAAAACGGTGTACCTGGGCAATGAGTTTCGGTTTTGAGGCTTAAAAGCAGACTGAGGATGAGGTCTGTGACTGCAAAGCTAAGATCCAGCACAGTTACATTAATCTGACTTGGTCCACACTTGTGCTTAAACTGATCACTTAGCCAAAGGATTGAAGGGGTGTGTGGGGGGGTCTGTGTGTGTGTGTGTGCTTGCATCTGGGAACACATCCATAAGACCTAAACACCTGCACAGATGTTTTTTACACCCTCTGAAAGCAGGTCAGCAGTGAGCATTCACTGGGCATGAAACAACATTAAACTATAAAACATTCCCTGCCTGGTGCTGGTGAGGATTTCAGTTTTGTGGCACAAGCAAGTATCTGGGAGTACTGTAGATTTATTCACTGTGATTATTTGCTGTACTGCCTAATAGGTGGCCTTTCTGTACTGGCACACATCTGGGGGCCATACAACAGGAGAGAAAACAAAAAGGAAAGAAGAAGATGCCATTGGACTGCTGCCCAAGAATAGATCCCAGCTGTGGTCCTCTTAAAGGCCAAGGGCTCTACCAGGGGTGCAGTAGAAACTTCTGTGGCTTCAGGGACACAGCAGAACCTGGAGGCAGGAAGCTGCTGCATCACAGTGATGAGACAGGAGGTGTGGGACAGCTGACTGAACACCACATGTGGACCAAATTTATCAAATTTACCAAATTTATCTCGTGCTAAGCCTAGGGCTGCATCTTCTCCAGATTCAGCAACAACCTGGATCAGGACAGTAAGAACTAAAATATAGTCACACCATTGAGAATTCATGGAAATGTATCTTGTTTGAATACATCAGTACTGAAATTCATCCAGATCATAGTGTTTGGATGATATTCCCTAATAAACCAAACCTAACCAAACAAAACAAAATAAAACAAATTTAAAGAAACACACCCAAAATATTTAAACTTTAAGGAGACCAGAAATTCTCACCTTCATTTATTTCAAACCTTTCACTTCTCCAGTTGCAGAAACATGTCATGTAAGTAAAACAGTATTGACTGCTGCATAATACAAAGTAATAGTTTCACAAAGCCTATTTTTGTTTCTGTAACAATGTAGCAAGATGATAAGGTGCTGTAGACTTAGAAATTCAGACTTCTGGTCCTGTTGACCTGTAGGTGAAAAATTTTAACTGTATGCATTCACCTGAGGAATATCTTGCCTTTTAAGCATAAAGCATGCTCTCTTTTTCCTACATTTGCTTAAATAGATCTTGAATTTCCATTCAGCTCTAGCTTGTTGGTTTATTTCTTTTTAAGTAATTATTTACAAATTACACTTCTTGAGAGTAAACTATCCAAGGAGCTACACTCCCCTCTCTTGAAATGTATGTGATAGATCTAATTATTTTTTTGTAAAACTACAAACCACCTTCTAAATAATGACAATCATTAGAAAACATTAGGGCCTGTCACTTACGATCTTTGCTAACTGCTGATAACATTTTATTACTGCTTAGAAAGGTTGATTAAAGCTTGTAATAGATTTAGTGAGGGTGAAAAATTAACAAAAAGGTATTTATGATAGAGACACTAAAACATAATATGTTCTCAGTAAACACTAGAAAAAACCATTCCTGTGACATTTATAGAGGTTGCTCAAGACATAGTTTTTCATCTGCACAGTGAAACCGATAACAAGTTCCTACATGCTGGGGAAAAAAAAGACAGAAAGGAAGAGGAGCACATTACCTTTGCATGTTTCATGTCAAAGTGAGTGAGAAAGTACTCTTCAAAAATAAACCATCTGAAACCCCTGAAGGAGCCCCTGGGAGTGCTCTTTGACCATTTGGACATACTCCATTGAAATTACAGCACAGAAAATTAAAAAGCAGGTTGGATAAGAAGGTAGTGTCTAAGGTGTAGATATTTTAAGCCTGGCCTTAGCCTCAGCCCAACCCCCCACATCCCAGCATGGGGTGACAGACCCTGGTGGGGCTGGGCACCACAGAGCACAGCAATTGAACACAGCCTACCTGGCGTTCTGTGACAGCCTGGCAAGATGGATATCCAGGTTTTTCTCCTGCTTGTCATTCAGTGGGAGAAAGTGCTGCCAACAGAAAGCCCAGCCTGTTTCAGTATGGAGAGGGTACTAAGTACGAAGAGAACTGCAAGAGCATTTGGAAGTAACCACATCCCTCACCAGCACTGATCCGGTGAGAGATTCCATCATTCTCTGGAGATGCCAACCTTGCAGTGCATGGCAAAGGCTCCCAGTGGCTGGTGCCTCGGGTGAGAGCATGCATTCCTGTGGCATATTACAGTCTCCCTCAAACATCTGGTCGTTTATCCAGGCATAGGGACTACTTGTAGGTACTAATTTAATGGATGGCAGGATCACCTTGCTCCTCACTTCTGAACAGCCTCTGCTGAGGTCAGTGTGAAGGACCTGGTGCAGATGAGAAGCAGGTGCCCAAACTCAGCACTCACAACCCAACCCCAAGGATGTGAATGCAGGTGCCACAGAAGAGATCTTCAGCTGTCCTAGCTCAGTCCTGACTTTCAGCTGCTGCTCTGCCTCTCTCTATGTCCCTAGGCAAGGAGATAGAGCAGGAGGGCTCATCTGGTTTCCACCAGCCTGCAGCTGACCTTTGTGAAATAAACAGAGGTCCATTCCAACACGATGTGAGTCACAGCGTGCTGAGCACCCACAGTCAGACAGCAGGGAGCAGGAGAAGATACCAGGAGTGAGCTGGAGCAGACATTGGGAAGACTAACTGGTTCAGACTACCTACCTTAAGGCAACACAGCAGGACTAGATGACCTGGCAAGGTCTTTTCTGATCTGATTCTGTAACACCCTCCATAAATAATCTTTGTTTTTTTGAAAACAATGGGCCAATATTTAATAGCACTCCACAACTGACTGACACCACAAAAATCATTTACCAGCAATAAATGACCAGCCAGATCACAGTCAAAACCAAACACATTTAAAAATAAAAACAATTTCTGTGCATGTCTTGACATGTCTATAGCCAAATATACATACAAAGTCTGCAAACACATTAATGTGCAGCTCATCAGAGGTCAAACTGTGGTGAAGCAGAATAAGCTTGTGGCTAATCTGAGCAGAGAGCCACTGTCTACAGCCTGTGAAAATGTTAGTACATTAAAGCACTGCAAAGTGGATGATAGATTATAGAACCTGTGAATGCAAGTTAACCTGCCCCAAACCATTCCTCAAATACACTACACAGGCAACACTCATTTCAGGGACTACTCACGATTATCATGTTAAAAAGTGGAAAATTATTTTTAATGTCAAGTGATGGTCAAAGCTAGGATGTTAGTTATACCAGAAAATGCAAACCCAAATCTGCCTCATGTTTAACTGTAGTCAACACATAACTCAAACACAGCTTCTGAGATTAGGTTATATAGTGACACTTTTTTCCCTCATTCTTTCATACATTGGAATGAATAAAGCCTTGAAAAAATATTTCCAGGCTATATAAAGATATACAAAGAGCACTAAATGTAAACAAAAATCTCATGTTTATGTGTTGATGTAGTGAGTCAGAATAAACATGACAGCTTTACCTGAGAAGTTAGAGTTTGAAAACAAATGTCTTATGTTTGGCAACAGGCGCAGAAGATTTTTAAAAGAAACACCAAAAATAAACTTAGCAACATACTTTACAACTCCCACAGGTAAGCCTCATTCACCCAGGCAGACTCACCAAAGTAAAAAAAAAAAGCAGAATCTTGTAAATGGTGGGTGCTGAGCATCCTTCAAGCCCTTCAAGTATTCCAAATGCTGCCTTATCCCACACAGCTGCCACTTGAAACCTGTCCCTACAGGGCCAACCTGTTCAGACAGCAATCATTGTCCTGAAAACAACAAACTACTTCAGCAAAGTTCAGCTAGCATAGTGAGCTACACCCACAGAGCCCACATAGGAAAGAGACTGGGATAAGCACAGTTATTTATTTCCAGCTTTTATGCACTGGACACCAGCTCAGACAGGATGTGACATACTATGGCAAGGACTTGAACCTCATCAGGGAGTGCTGTCAACCTCCTCTATCGCTTTGGTAATTCTGTTCTGACCTCTGTGACACCTGAATTCTTTGTGTATGATCCAGAAAAATGATTTTCTACCAGGGCAACAAGGAAGAAAAGGTTATTGTGAAAGACACTGCTAACCCTGGATTGTGGTAATGGAAAGTTAATTCCACACAGTCTAAACCATTTTGGAGTAGACAATGGATAGAGTACTTCCACCTGCCAGAAACTCCAGCTCGGCTACAACAAACCTACTCATGGAAGAAACAGAGGGACATTTTTAAAGCTGGGTATTATGAGTAACATACATTTAATCAAAGAATAGGTAAAAGATCAGAAGAATCATGAAAGCCACAAAAACTTCCATACTGCCAGTGTCTGAACAAAGCCAAATATCCTGAGTTGCAGTTCATCAGATGCAAAAGCAAAAGATTAGCAGAGAAATTTGGATAGGTTGGATTTAGTAGGATTTCTGGCCCCAACCTTAGATAGAAGAAATATTTCAATATTTACCTCCCAGTTAGAAGGTACCACAACACAAATTCACATCAAAAACATTGGTCTTTTGACTGTATCTTCTTCATTCAATAAAACTATAATGGTAAGATATTTTCCCCTTACATTTAAAACCAAAGGTTAGAAAGCTAGAGGTTAAACCATGAGGTTTTTAATCAAGACTCTTTGCTCTTGAGTGCCAAAGCACTGTTTCCTTCTAGCTTGGCACACAGCTGCATAGGCAGACCTATGGCTTGTGCTAACAACAGTCAGAGAAATGGCATCCCATTTCTTTCTTTTTTTGTAATAGTACAGTCATTTTAAGAAAATATGCTGAAATAAAAACATTAAAGAAGTAACAGAATAATTGCCCTTCTCAGGGCTGTGAACTCTAATTTTTGTCCCTTCTAGTGTAGTATCATTTCTTACACCCAAAGTATCACACATTCACATATTCACTAAAGGTGTGCCTCAAGCCAAGGAAAGGGAAGTTATAACATGGTTCTCTGTGTGTTATATCTGGTGGGTCTTAAATAAATGACTCAGTGTGTTTTCGTTAGAAAGCAAATTAAACCTTAGTTCTCAAAATTTTACTGGCTTAATGACCAGGTCATTATTTTATCTTTCACTGAATTCAGTTTGGCATCTTTTAAGGTCAGTGAGAGTTTTTTAACTGAAGGTTGAAATACATCATAATGAATCAATAATTATCCAGAGTTGTTTGATAGGTGTGACCTCTGTTATGTTCAACAGATATTAAGTGAATTTTCTCTTAACAGAGAACTGTTACTCACTTTCAATAGAGAATGTTACTCACTTTCATTTTTTCTGCCCTGTGTGGACACTCTCTGCTTGTATCCAAATTCCCAGTAGAATTTTTTTCTGTTTAATGCAAGTGATCATTCTTCTAGACTTGGTGGCAGCTGTTGACAAAGTCAGTGTTCTTTGAGGAGTCAAGGCCCCACACCTGCTATCCTTAGAGTGGGAATAAGCTTCCTAGAAGGAATCACTGCTGGAGGTGATGGGACAAGCCCTGGATGGTAAAACTCCTTCACTCCCAGCCTAGGGAGTCCCCAGCCACTTCTGGGTCCATTCCCTATGGTGTTCTTGCATCATCATCTCTCACTGTTACTCACCATTGTCAAAAAGCTGACAATGTCAAAAAGCTGAAAAAAATTAGTGGCCCTATTACATTTCTTGGGGAAAAAGCATTTCATTTGAAACATTTCCTCATTATTACTTTCTTTCTCTGAGTTCCTTCAATTTCTTGAGTTAAGATTACATAACTTTAGTTCTTGACCTTGAAGGAAATCTGATCCATCAGCAGAAATTTTATCTATCTCCCTCTCACACACACATAGCACAGAAGCATATTGGTCAGAAAAGAACACAAGAACGCATATGCCTACCAAATATGCTCCAGCTTGTAGGAACTACCAAATATCTTTCTCTATACAAGAGCCAGAGCTCCTCAAAGAAAGTTAAGCTTGTCAACTGCTTTTTCTGGGCTCCCCCAAAGCCCTGGAAAGGAACACAAAACTTGGGTTTGATGTACTTTTTGTCCCCCTGTGCACAAGACCCCCCTACCTTGTGCTGATCAAAAAAAATATTTTACATTAGCACAGTTTTCCTACTTTAACAGCTGCCTTTCTGTCCCACATATAAATTTCTGTTGATGTGGGAGGTCATGAAGACTGATGTTACTACACTGTGACTATATACCAGTTTTCAGAATAGGGCTTTTATGCTAGCCAATATTAGAAATCACCCTCTGCACAAGCCAAGTCAAAAGCAAGGAAAAATACTTATTTATAAAATCCAAAATAAGAAACAAGGTTGTAGACATTTTTAACATATAGCTAGCAAAAAGGAAAGAAAACTTTCTCTAAAATCAAGTCCAAGAGGCCCACAATCATCTCTTTCCTTCTTGTCTCACTTCGTATCTAACTGCCAAAAAAGATCTAAACCACATCTGACCCACAGGGACAGCGTCTCAGAGCTGGTGTACACCCTCCATCACAAATGTATGTATTCACAGAAGGGAACCTGCAGCCAAGGAAGAAGGCTAACATAACTTTGTACTCCTTCTTGGAGTTTTGCACGAAGGTTCATTCAAATTCATCTCCCCTCCTTCATTCAGGTGATGGCTTCAATGTCATCTCCCTGCATTATTTACTGGCCTAACATTTTCAAATGCAAATCTCCCTTCAATAGACCAGGTGCAAATATCTCTTATCCTTTACTGAGTTATCAGTAAATCATTAATCCACAGAGGGGCAAAACACTCCCACTTATCAAGACAAATCTCAGTGTGAAGCTTTTCCAGGCTCCAAATTTCTTACTTCAAATCAGCATATAGATAGACAATCACAGCTGATGCTAACATTAAAGCATAATCTCTGCTTTTGGGGTAGAGGTCTGTGGAATGATTAATGCGCCCAAGCCTCACCCTGAAAATTACCATGAGCCTGATGTGACATGGCCACCAGGCCTGGAGCAAAAGCAAAAAGAGTCCTTGTTGTTAAGTGTGAGAAGGACAAGCATTTAATAGTTCTTCAGAGTTTTAGGCTACAAGAATCTGCAGCATCTGCAACAGAGGATCTGAATAGATGTATTCTTCCAGCAGATCTGACATATATTTATTAATACAACAGGAAAAAAGGGGGAAAAGCCACAGCAGAATCTAAGACTAAGAATTTCTTAAGACTCAGCAACTCCAAGTCACCTTATAAAAAATGCCAGAAAGTCAGATGGGCTGCTGACCCTCGGAGAACCTGAGAGCACAGCTCCTGCCTGGAGCTGACCCAGAGCAGGTGTACTGAGCATTGAGAAGCAAACCCTGCTCAGCTGTGCCCACATCAGCACCTCAGCCCCCGCACATCACCTGGCCCTGCTCCAGTGACCGCTTATCTGAAACCAGACCCTGCACCAAGTCACGCTGAATGTGGAACTGCGGCGCTGAGTCACTCTGTTTGGGGCTGCCCCCACATTTAAAAACATTTTGGTTATTGATCTAAAGATTCATGACTCACAGGCTCAATATAGCACTGGTTTAAAAGACTGCTTTGTTCTTGGAAGTGACACATATGGTCTCCTCAGGGCAGCCACCCTCCTCTGCGACACCTGCTTCCTCAGAAGAAGCTCCACAAGGAGTTGAAGAGCTGCCCAAAAATTAAGTAACAGAGGAAGTGGGTTGTGCAGCTATCACTCCATCCATACACTCTTTTCTAGCCTGCAAGGCTTGGATGTGGCAACATTATCCATTCTGTGGTGCATCACGGAGGATAACCATAATGTCTCTTCTCACTTCCTGGGAGATGAAACTGAGATCTCCAGGACCATAAGGGATCATTCACTATGTGAAACTGTCTAATTGAACAGCTTTAATCCAAAAGAAGAAATTAAATAGGACTCTATACACCTAAAAATGTGACCTTGACCTAAAGAGGCACTCTCTAAAGCCACAGAAATAATTAGGGGCCAAACTTCAAGGATCTCATCAAATTCATATATGGAAACAGCAGCAGCTGCAAGTGACCATATTCAGGAAATAAAGAGCATACTCTTTCTTTGTGCTCTCGCATACTTTCCTTGCCTGGGGAAATTCATTTTGAATGTGTGATGTCTCTTTGAATTAACTGGCACGAGATTTGTAATCAAGCATTGTTGAGCCAACAGGAAGACAAGGACTTATGGTATTTTAGTGTGGAATACACACCAAAAAAAAAGCAAAAAATATTGGCCCAATATGCTGTAAAAGAGCACAATACACACATTCATTCATGTAAAAATTAAGTATATAATCACATGAGTAAAGGACTTCATATGATAGTATACAAATTTAAAACACATACAACCCTATTTAAATAAACTGCACACTCTGCTAGATTCCAAAAAAGATGAAGTTACAGTAATTGTCACTTTCAGTTTTATATAATTTTCCAAATAAAAATGTGAGAGTTGCCATTAACTAGTACCGACAATGCACATACAGTACACACATTTGTCAATTTCATTAACCTTCCAAATTAGGTATTCACGGGGAGCTAATGGCAGCATAACACATCATTACAATATTCAATGCAATTTCATGGATATTATGTATAGGGAGAAATTTTAGGCTCTCTTGTTCTTACAGCTGTTAGAAAATATTATACTTTGCAAATATCACATTAGTGATCGGCAAATGCTAAATAGCAGAATCTAAATAGCTTGAATTATGTCCCACTCCCCCGCCTCTCCTCATCAGGAATGGGGGCTGCCTCTATTTGTATCATATTTGGCCGTAAGTAAGATGTGCAAATCATCTGCCTGGACCTCTTCACCATTGCTATTACAGCTTCCACAGCCCAAATTAGGATCCACGAGATTTGCTTTTAATTTATCCATTAACTTTCTTGATGACCTTGGGCAAATCACTCAATTTCTTGCATCTACAACAATTTCTTCTTCACAGGGCACAGTGCAGATAAAATCTATTAAGGATCACAAGGGTCTGAAGTACTGGTGGAAGGTTAATTTTCTCCTCATAACTCATCAGGGAGTTTTACTACAATGGGAAGAGGAGGTCTTCCAGCTGGAAATGAGAGTGGGAAGGCACTGGATATGAGAAGTAGAATGTGGACAGGTGTGGGAATAAGAAGAAAACAACAGATATATTGAATTATCTAAATTAAGGTTTATTTAGTGACAAGGTGGAGGAAGGTAAATGCCTCTTCAGAAGAGAAGCAAAATGAAAGGATCTTAAGTAAAAGTAGTATTCTTAAGAAGTCAGAACGTACAGGAAAGCAACTTTGTGGCACACAAAACAGAGAGATGGGTCATAGGACTGTACATCTCAAAAAATAGCATGTTCTTACCATCAGCAAAGGAATGTGAAAGGAAAAGGTTGTCCTGCATGGCCAAAAGTGGACATGAATGACAAAAAACAGATTTTTCAGCTTTGATGCCCTTTAAACAGTACCTCTTTGAATTCTTCAAACCAATCATATTTGAATAAAGTCAGCAGGACTGAACCTCATGGAAATTGCTCTAGCTTGAGCAGAAAATCCTTCATTCTAAGACTTTTACCTCTTTTGAATTAGAAAGTGTTTAAAAATCAAATAAGGCATAGGAAATTCTCAATATTTTTCCTTCTGATCAGCATTAAAGTGTTTTAAAAATGACAACCATCAGCAGTTATGGCAGAATAAACACACACCCATGTGTAATCTAGGAAAACAACAAATTCCCATGCAAGTCAGTCCTGACAAAAATGGTCAGTGTTACCTAAAGCAATTTTAATTGAGATTTGCCTTTCTGCTTGATGCTGTTTTCCCTGCAGACCCTACATAGGGCTCAGTATAACACTTGTTTACCTTATCAAACAGGTCTAGAGCTAAATGCCCCTATAGAATTCCTTACCAAAGGAAAGTGGAGTTCTCCATAGGTAGCAAAGTGGTAGGCAGCATTAGCACAGTGCTTCTAATCCTATGTTGCATCTTAAAATATCTGAGGTTCTATATTGATGGGAATAATTTGGATGGACCAGCTTCGCAACAGCCAACTCGTGTTAATTTGAATCACTTTGGTTTGCTTTTCTCACTGTTGCTCTCACTGCCAAGGGCTGTCAAAACACATTGTCCTGCTTTCAGAAAAGAGCCACATACTGTGTCATGGAGAGATACAAAACACAGCTGATAAAACTGCACAGAAGAGTTCAGCTGTCTTCCCAGTCAATGTATTTAAATAGCATTCTTCTATAGAAGTGAAGCAGTTTGTACATTAATCCCTCCATATGGAGCACCTGCTTCACTTAGCCACCTCATTTTGTATTTAGTTTTTTGCTTTTAGTTCAGTATTCCATTTTGAAAACTTGAGTACCAGGAAAGTGAGCTTTCAGCCTTCTTCCTTTTAAAAGAAAAAAAAAAAGTTATCCATCCAACCAGTTCTGGGGGTTTAAAAAGGGCTACATTGGCAGACTTTTATTGCTCAGTGTCTCAATTTTCTATTGTAACATACAGAAAAAATACACAAGATGGGTGACCCTGCATCTCCAATAATATGTAGAAAAAACAAAGTAATGTTCCAGCTTCCTTAAATTCTGTCCAGCACAAAACTGTCTGATAACTATTAAAAAAAATTAAAATAGTAAACTATATAAAAATAGCAAAATAAATATCAACATTTTTTCTTATAGTTGGAGATTTACCACAGGCAGAAAAAGAGCAATCTTTGACATAGGAAAGAGGGAATATTTTTAATAAGGTACTGTGCCAATTTGGCTTGTTATTACTATGCATAAAGTATCCCGGTGTCCTTTAAATTAAAAAAAAAAAAAAACACACAACAAGTTCAATCCGGACAGAAGTGCCAGCAAATGTTATAAGCCAGTGGATAGTGGGTGGGTGGTGTGAAAACGTTTCATAACTGCTAACAGCAACCCTGTTGTGAACCAAACAGCTGTGCACAGAACACAGGTGTGCTGCACAACAAGGGCTATTCATGCCTTCCCACAGGGCGCTGGCCAGGTTTGCAGAGCCACAGCTGACCACATAAAGCATGGAGGATGGAAAAGGCTGGGAGTGAAATGTCCACTACAAGTGTAAACACCGGACGCCACACAGGCACACACAAACACACACGAACGTTTTTAACACGTTTTGCTCACTGCTGTAATGAAAAGAGGTAAGGAAAGCCTATTCTGCTGTGGGAAGCAGAGAATATAATGAAATAGGAAGTTAATAGGAATGTTATGTGCATGAAAAAAATAGGCAAATGAAACAGAATTTGGATACAGCACAAGCCAAAATATTCATAATTTAACTGAACATGTTGTTCCAATAAATTCTTTCCTCAATGTATCAAAGACATTTGTAATTATACAAAATGTAGAAGATATTCCAAATAATGCTAGCATAGGGCTTACAGATTCTCTTTTCTTCTACAGAACCTCCAAGAGAGAATACAAATTTCAGGAAAGTAAAATGTTATGGTTAAAAACTAAAACCATTTCCCTTTCATATGCTCTGCATAGTGTTTTGTAGCTTTTTTTCCACAAATATCAGTAAATGGTTGGGGGGGGTAGTTGAGTTTTGTTTCCTTTTTTTTTTTTAAAGGATTTTTAGGAAATTATGTAAAAAAATAAAAAATAATGATAATCAAGAACCCTTGAATTCTAATTCTGGATTTAGAAATCCCACACTGGGCATTTCACTTGAATATACAAGTAAATATTATGATTCAGCTGCAAAAGGTAGAACACCTCTGTGTAGAAGCAAAGGATCCCCTGCCCAAGCAGGGATCCAAGGCAACCTTCTCTATCTATTGCACATATTATGAAAAAGTAATTATTTGTTAAAAACACAGTCTCCAGATACAATATTTGTAGCCACATGGCACACATAAGGAATGAATGCTTTCCAGTTGCAGGTACAGAAGCCACCCTTCACCAGAAAACATGGCAGTGAAAATACCACGTCAGCATACCATAATCGTGATGCTGACTAATATCTCCACATTTAAAATTCTCACCAGCCAGTTCAAGGTGAAATGCCAGACAACACCAGCCTTGACACAGCAAAGCCCTGTCTGATTCCTACCACTGCTGGTGTTCCTGGCTTCATTTCTGCTTTCAAAACAGACTACAAGTTATTGAGACCGAACAGGGTTGATGTGCCAGCTAATAAAGTGACTCTATGACACAAATATGATGTATCTATAACAAAGTGAGTAAGTAACCCTGTAAACATAGAAAATCTTCCAATTCTCCAAGTACCCATTTGCATGACCACAGTGAAGAACCCGAGTTCCTCTTTCTCATGATAGCCACATTTCAAAGACATGTAAATATTGAACCAAAAATCCTGTTCGTTGCAGATGCAGGGCCTCAGTACAACTGTCAGAGAGGAGCAAGAGCAGCAGCAGAGAAAGGTTCACCGGCGGCTGCAGCCACGCATCTTGGCTCCCGGCGGCGGAGCCTAGATCTGTATCTGCCCAACGCTCAGTGTGGCTGTCCCACCCCATGAGCAGCAGCTGGTGGTCAGCCTCCTGAACCACACATCAGAAAATAGCACACAAGAGCCCTGCTGTTTGTGCACTATGACCACTATCTGGGGTAAACTGAACATCCTCTCTCACCAGCTACAAAGGTCTAGAGAAACGCTTTTATCGCATTGTTATTTTTGCTTTCTTCTAAGATGGCCCCAGCTGTCACAGGAAAATGGGTCCCAAGATCAACGAAGATGAGCAATTTGCATATGTGTTTTTGATGCTGTTTGAAAAGCTGATTTAAAATCCAGTGTTTGACACCATTAAAATATTTGCAACTGAAAAATGGCCTGCAGGTCTTCACTCACCCAGTGAGCACTAGCAGCTGTGCTCCAGCAGGACACGCATTTCTCATTAGTCACAATTTTGTCCATAAACCTCAAGAAACAGAGCAATCTCAGGAAAACAGAGTGTAGTTCACACTCCACCTCTGTTAAGTCCCTGGCCTCTCTGCCAAGCTGGTGGAAAGTGCCTGAAGTGGCTGATCACCCAGATTTGAGTTGAGCTTCCCAATTTCTCGCCTCTAATCCAAGAAATATTTAACATATTCAACCAGAGGAGTTAGTTCTGCTTCTTCTCCCTGTTATTCCTACAAGTCTACTGATGTTGCAGGTATTTAGTCACACTTTCTTGTCTATAAAATATGCTATAGAAATTTAAGTAGTAGTAAGGCAAAAGTAGTGTAAAGATTGGCTAGCAGTTTGTAATTAGGAACATTTCATTCGTCACAGCTTACTTAGAAGTGATTTACACTTGCCTCAAAATGTTGAGAAAACCTGAAGCATATGCTCACAAAATTCTCAAATTCCTTTTAGAAAACTCCTCATAACTGACAAACCCAGCTTCTTTCCAAAAGTACCAGAATTTGATGTCTAATAACTGAATTATATCTATCTCTCTTGCAGCACTGCTGTAAGCCAGCATACTGTATTTAAAGAGTCACTGAGCAAATTACAGGACCGTTGCATCTACTGTCTCTCAGTAAGTGCTGGTACTATACTGGAACCAACACATTTGGCTTATATATTTGGCTTATATAATTGTTACAATGATAAAAATCTTGAGAAAGGTTTTCAAAAACTAGAGGAGCTGAGGTTCTGGACTGTCATATTTGTCAAAAAATTGTTTAAACACTGGCACTGGCTCTCCATTTATTCTACTCAAGCTATGCTTGAGCAAAAGCAAGACCAATTCCAGCCCAAGCAGACCTAACACCTTTAAAAGAAAACCTTCACTCTGACATTCTCATATTAAACCTTCCAATCAGTCTTACAGAAACCCTATTTTTATGCTTTTTCATGTGGAAATGAATGACTTGCTGTTCTTTTGTGTGATAATTTAGCTAAGCAACAATTATTGCTTTGTGTCCTCAGCTGTGGAAAGGACAGAGTTGAGTTACTTGAGTTCATTCCCTTTCCTCTTTCTTTGGAATTATAAATTATATATTTTTGTCTTTATAAGAAATTTGCAACCAGAAATAAATCAAAGTCACCTGACTATTTACCTCACCTAAATATTACTATAGAAATTCAATTTCTAATCTCAAACACAGATAGAACTTTGCACTCACATTTTTTCTTCAGAACTGTTATGTTTTTCAAATCCAGATCAAATTTTGTCCTTTGGTTTCTTAGAGAGATATGTATGGTTAAGAACAAAATATTAACAGAACAACTGTTGTGTAAAGGAGAGATACAGCATGTAAAAAATAAAATCCTTGTTCATAGATCCTTTTATTCAAAAACTGTGATTTTTATAAAGTTCTTAGAGCAAGCTTACAGATAAATTAAATAATGTATTTATATAAATTATACAAGTTATCTTTACAACAATAGATTGGTATACTGTTAAGTCACACATAGTATCTTCTCTTTATTTATTACAGTGGTTACCCAGTAGCACTAGCACAGCTAATGCCACTGCAAAAATTCAAAGCCCAGTAAAACCTTCCATGCACAAGTCACACTAATCACTTCTTAGAAGCAGATTACCTTCAAATGAGAAAATGTGAAGAAATTGCACCAACTGCAGCAAACAAAAAACCCACTAGTTATTTAAAGAAAATTGCACACAGCAATGTTGCCAAGATGTTACAGTGTCTCCATCACAGCTGGAGGTGGATGGCTTCTGTAGGCTTGGGCAATTCACATTTCAGATTCTTTTCCCACTGCCCACATGTTCAATTTTATTCAACAGCAAGCTCTATTTCTCCCTTATTTACCTTCTAAAGCAAAGCCTACATTGGTGGGAATGAACACCGAAGTGACACTTAGAAAAAGCAACATCATTTGAACAGCTGTAGACAGTCTGTTATTTATCAGAAATTTTAACAAAGGCCAAAGGAAAAAAGCAGCAGTTCAGCAGAGAGCGAGTCCTGCCCTAGCACAGCTGTTACACAAGATGCAAAAATTTCAAAACGAGAAAGTAAACATCACTCTATATTCTAGAGAAGAGGGAAGAGATGTTTCTTCCCAATCCTTGGAAATAGCAAACTTAACACTAATGAAATGCAAACATCCCCCTAACCCCCAAATACAAAAGCTAGGATCCAGTTGTGATTCTTTCCTTGTGGAATTACTTTGCCCACGCTACCCACAGGGTAAAAAGCTAGAGATGCTGGACAGAGCCCCGGCAGCAGAAAACCAGGGCTCCTCATTGATGTTCACCTTCACTGCTCTCAGGGGTTGCTGGACAGGCACAGAGTTCACAGACAGATTCTGCCAACAGATCACAACTCGGTGTGCTGCAATTTGGGAAAACACACAGGGGTAAACTCTGCCTCCACTAACCAGATTTGTTAAAAGCAGTGCAGAGAAATATTTTCAAGGGTCTTTTCAACAGTTCTTTTATTGAGGGCAGGAACTCCTGTGATACTAATATTAAGAATTCAAACTGTGCCCATTCTGCAACTGGAGATAAACTGATGGTCGCTCTAGCATGAGAGTTTGATTTGGTTGCTCTGTCATTTAGAGGCTTTCTCTCCGCAATGCTGTCATTTACAGCGATGGTGGCAAATGGACAGAAGAAACCCCCAAACCTCCCCTTGAATGAAGGTGGTACTTAAAAACACCCTCCTCTCAGCAAAAGGCAAGCCAAGCGCAGCCTAGCTTTGCACCAATTGTGCAAATACAGACCTGCACTATTAGAGCCTGACATACAAAACAGCCTTACATGGAACAGTGTGGTCCTCAAAACACACACTCAACATGTCAGAGAAGTGAAGAGTGCCCCTGTGCTCACTCATGTGGATGCAGGACTGAAACTAATGCCTACAGACTCTGTGGGAGTTGAGCAGTGCATGGAGGGAGACAGAAGCAGAAGGTCCCAATATCTGTGCTTTGGTTGTCTTTACAGGGTTCTATCAGCACCTGTCACCATCTTTCCTCATAGCTGGTTCCTAAAAATTAGAATAGGCCAGTTTTCCCAAAATAAAACAAACACCTGGAAAGCTGTTCATGGTTACATACCCTGATTTACCAACGGCAACATCTCAGGATGACAGAGGATGCTAAGAAGTGGAAAGAGGCCATCTTTATGTCCTGATCTCTGTAAAGAGAGGTTTGGGGCTTCAGCATCTTCCAAACAGTGCATAGGGAGGTCAGGTGCCTGACCTAAGGCTGAAAGAACCTGCTGTGGGAAACTTATCTCCACTGAAGAGGATGATGGGCAGGTCCAAATCTGCCCTATTTCAGATCTCAGACAGGCAACAACCTCAAGAGACAGAGATGGCCGAGCTCTGTGTCAAGCACATCTGCTACGAGGTGATCCTCCAGCAGGAGTGGTGCTGGCCACGCCTGCAGTGGCCAGGGGTCCACACACCTCCAATGGTACCAGAGAGCAAACCACCCAGTGATGCAGGAGATAATACAAGATACAAGGGTGGCAGGGCAGGTATTTCTTTGTTTAATAGTACTATTGGCAGTTTTCTTCTCTTATTGTTATGTCTGGGGAAATCAGGAAAACAAGGTCTGCCCATCTGGGCATCTACAAGAGCAGCTGTGTTGTACAGACACCCTGACACCAAAAATTAGGCATGAAGACAGAACACAGGCTCTGTATTTCTGAGCACCACCAATGTACTTTGAATATTTTCTGTACAAAACAAAAGAAAAAGGCAGCTCACCACAGGTAAAGCTGCATTTGAGGCATCTAAAAGTCAAATACAGGCTGGATACTGAATCTTAATCTTCTACCATCCTTTGAATGTCTGAATTGCTAATATAGGGTTATTCTGGGATAAGCACTATCCACCTCCCTTGTTGGAATAACTTCATTTTGTGTAAGCAATAACATATTAACTGGAAAGGGAAACCAAATCATCATCTTCCACCTACTGTGAAGTTCTTCATTATATAAAGTCCCTATTTTGCTCCCTAACTCCTAAAGAAAAATTTCCATTCAGGGAAGTGAGAAGCCCATGACAAAAAGGCTCAGGGGTCACTTCAGAGAACTACATTTCTTGCCCACCTCTAAGCACTGAGCTGTTGGTTAGTTTGGGGTACAGGCTGGGGTAGGCAATCAGAAACTCATCACAGTTAAGGTATCCTGGGGTTACAGCAATCTGAAATTTGCCAATGAAAAACTGTGTAGTCAGAATTATTGCTGACCATCATTCCCCTTGACTCCATTGTACAGCTATTTCCCCTGGTTATTCAGTAAGCAGAAAGCTGCTGCAGTGCTCTGAATGCTCTGTGCCTTATATCATACCCCAAAGGTCCAAAGCAATACGCCAAAGAAATAACATTCTAGCTGTGCTCAGTTATAACACCACTGACAATGGAAAAACCTAAATTTTCCAGCTATTAATAGAAAATTAGAAACTTCTGAAATTTAATAATTTACTTGCAATATTTTCCTTTTTAAAACAAATATTCACATTTCTAGGAATTGCTGACTACTGTGTTTATAAAACTGAGCCCATTTTTGCTGTGTCTAGGGAAGGATAAGGAAAACATGATGCACAAAGTAGGAAAATTGTAGAAAAAATATTGGCTGCAAAGTCTGTGCTCCTGAAGACAACCAAGGATAACATTTAACCAGAAACAGGTTTAGACACTCAGCTGTCAGTATTTCCCTTAAGCACTGGAGACTCTCAGTCTGCAGATAAAATCTTGATGCATACAAATGCATCTGCTAAATATGTGTATGAATCAACAAAATCTTTTCAGAAAATTTAATGAGAAATGACCATTCAAAAACTGATATGCATCCAAATTGCTATATATACTTATGACGTATAATGCACAGCTTCATATGCTTCATTTCACTTTCAAAGCAAAATCTAATTGTTATTAGGAGAGCAGGATTAGTGTATGCCCATTAGCCAGGTGTTTACAGAAGTTGCCTGTATGAAACATGATCGGTTAAAACCTGTTTATACCACTTGCATCCACAGCAGCATTTCCACATACATTTAAAGCACATTAGGTCAGTATTAACTTAGGAATAAGCTGAAACTCTTTTTTTTATTTTTCTTATCCATCAGCTATTCACTAGAGATCCAATGTGTATTATCATGTTCACAAATTATACCAATTGAAATACAAAAGCTGCAAAACTGAAGAGGGAAAAACAAAGACCATAAAAATAATTTATAAGATTTTTTTTTCAAAAATAATATCATAAGAATTTATGCAACCCTATCACTCAAATGCAACAGTCTTCAGTGGCATTTGAACACGTGTCTCCTGAACAAATGCTGTTTAGCAGAAAATATAGGCTCTGCTAAAATAACACCTAAGTTTTCTTTTCAAAGGACTCTCCTACTGTTTGTAGGTAACTCTGGTATATATATATATTTATATTGTACTTAATATGTTTTCCATTGCAGAAAAATTATGTATTATATTTTTGCCCTCATGCTATATAATGATAATATTCTACAATCTAGCAATACTAATACTTTAAAGGATTCAAAAAAGAGGACAAAAAAAAAAAGGTTGTTTCTTTTCTGAAATCTAAAATCTAAATTTTAGCTAAGGTATTACTAGGGACAATCAACCAGAGATGAGGCTACAGCAACACCAGTTTAGGTGTTGGAAAAACAGTTTAGGAAAAGGAAAAACAAATGCCATTGTCACAGTTACTTAAATTGATAATAATAGGGGGCACAGGGGTCATGAGCCAAATCCTACCTAAGGCAGCAGAAAGATATGTAATGGCTGCAGTGGAGCTCTGGATCAGAACTAATATTTCTATCCTATTGAAGCTACAGTTATAAAGCAACTTAGCTCACTCAGATTCAGTGAATCCTACATTTTGCAAATGCCTGATGAATGCATTTGAACAATGCTCTGAATCAGATTAATTTTAGGAAGACATTTAAGCGGCTAACAATAGCCTTTCCTTGAAGAGCACATTATTGATGTGAAATGCCCCAGCTGTGCATTGCTGGAGGCTGGGTGTACACTGTGAGTGCCCTGCTCCTGTACCGTCCACCAGCATCTCCTGTCATCCTCTGTCAAAAATGGACACCAGCTTGGGAACCTTTGTCTAAAATGGCCTTGGAACCTTCTTATACACTACACAGAAAATCAAACAGGTATCTTTGCAAAACTTCTCCCCTATCCCCTCATACTCTCCACTCTCTCACAGTTACAGCATTCACACTCATCATTCCATACATTTTATTTACGATACTTTTTCAGTCTAAATCACTGTCAGATTAAAACCAGGCTCATAGGACCAGTTATAGCCAACTGCAACAAGCAAGTGGCTTAAACTTAATTCTTCTGATAACAGGGTATTGTAGGGCTCTCCCTACTAGCATTTTACTAGAGCATCTTTCAGAAGCATTAGCAGAAGATTACATAGTCCTTCTTGATTATCTCAGACCTTAAATTTATTATGGCCCTATCACACACAGCTATTATAGTAAACTGCAGGTTTGTAATTGCTCTCAATGGGAGAAGGTTCAAGACCTTTATTTCTTCCTCAGAAGGATATTGGGCCTGATCCAGTTCAGGCCAGACTCATACTGTTCTCTTCTCTAAAAATCTATTTTCTTTTTTTATAGATTAATTCAGGCTACAAGATACCATCTTTCTCTCTGGCCCTTGACCTTCTAGATAGCATTTCTTTACAGCATAAAATTATGTGTAGGAGAATATACTATTAATTAAAAGGCAGCATTCTTTTGATTTACTATCAAATAAAAATATAATATCACTGAAGAAAAAAATCTTGACTGTAGTTCATCATATAGGCAGGAATTAAAATCAAAGTGTAGCTGTGAGCCAGTATCAACCACATAAGAATATTCCCCTCTGATGCAGATGCAGTCACTCAGCTCTGTTATCACTTGAATGCAGGGGGGGGATCCTTGCCCACTCACAATCACTTTTTGCCCCAGAATCCCCTTGAGTTCTGCCAACAAGTTGTGAAGGAAAAGAGCCACTCACTCTGGGGGTCCACTCTGTGGCAACCCCAATGCATGAATAATATGAGGCACTCATCCCTCACCCCTACACACACCTATACATCACCTGCAATTGTACTCTGGTGAATTTGTAAGAGGTGTTTGCCTTTCCTATTAGTTGTTCTCTGTGAAAACACAAACTTTGATGCCCTATTTTTTTCAATGCAATAAGAAATATTGTTCATTGTGAATGAATATGCATAAGGAAAAAAATCAGCTCAAAGAATTTTGTAGGGAAAATAAATAATAGTGTTTGCAGGGAAAGGTGGTACTTTTATTCCTACTTGATGATGTTTCCAGAAATTCTGAGTTTAACAGTAGCTGAATAGGGCAAACAGTCCACACATAAACTTGGCTGTCACACATTATGACTCTACAAAACCTACCCCTCCCAAAAGATTCACTCACTGGTCAAGCTCCTCTGCTTGAGAATACCCCACAAATATTTTTTCCAAAGAGGAAAATCAATAGAGTTCTTCATCAGACAGAAATATGCTATAATCAGATTCAGAAAGTGATTAGCATTGAAAAGATTGCTGATTTAGGACCATTAGTGACAAGTCCCCTAGCATTTAATTTTGTTGGTAATCTGCACCACAAAGGCTACTACTCTACTCAGATCCTCACTATTGAGCTAAAACAAGGAAAGGACTAAAATCAGCTTACAATATTTGCCAATTCCAGCTGCTGGTTTTGTCTTCTGTTTAAATGCTATTCATTCCTCCTTTACTTGCTATTCATTCCTCCTTTCAGCAGAAAACATTCGACTCCACGAAACTTAGATTTGGGACCAATTCTATATTTAGAAATATTTCAAAGCTGAGAGCTTTTAGATAAGGAATTCTCATATAACGAAGGATTAGAAAGTAACATAAATGGTCATGTACCTATATTTTAAAAAGCAACTAACCAAGCTAAACTGGAAGATGAATATTGAAATGCCTAACTTTAATTGGTGAATTAAAATGCTTAACAGTCAAAATCCAATTGCATGATATATAGCACTACTGAGCAAAAAGATAATATCCTTTGGATGGATGTCATAATTATGTATTTTCATATCCTAAAATGTTTCATTTTAGTATTAAAATTCCTGTGTTACATACTTATGCAATGTAGGGTTAATTTTAATACACGTACAATGTGTGCTATGCTTATGTTACCAGAACATACTGTCAATTTTAATTGAAATTTAACATTTTTTCCTACTGCAGAGTAAAAATCAATCATTGCTTTCTGCAGTCTCTCCAGTAAGCTGCATAATAAAATACTCTAAGACCCCACATATTGTTGCCTCATAAGGCAAGCGCTATAATAATTTGGTTTATATGTATTGGTGACACACCTGAGTTTTTATATTTAAGAACTTCTACATTAGCAATGCACTGAAATTTGGACAATTTATGTGCTGAACTGTCAGAGATTCTCTGGGAAGGCAAATCTCAGCAACAATGCTGTGGCATGACACAAGATCCAAGCTAAGGATGTTTGTGACACAGCTTTCATTGAGCCAAAGAGATTTTATGAGACCAGCACAGTAAAGCATTATTATGGCAGGACTATTAGGGCAGCTCACTGTTTACCCAGCACAGTCCTATTTCTGGTGTATGCAGAAAAAAGTGTGAAAATAAAGACTACTTAGGCTACTAATAAAAAATCTATTATCCCCAGAAATGTAGGGACTTTTCACTGTTTCCTATAACAACCTTGTCACACTTTTTAAGAATTGTCATAATAAGGAAACAGTTACAGCATTGATTTACTTAAAACTTTGCTACTGAGGACAGTCCACTTTACAAATTGCCAATTAGTCATGTTCAAGTAGTTGCTAATACAAATTTGCTGGAATAAATAAGTAAAATAACAACTGCTTTGATTTTTTTCATTTTTAATCTACTGGAACTTGACCTCTGGGAAACTGAGATTTTAAAAATGTTCTACATGCTGATTTAAAATATGGAACCTGGAATTTGCCCAAAATGATGATATCCTCATAAAAAGGCACGCTGGTCAAATTTGTTAGTATAAAGCATAGACATCCAGGCTTTAAAGACCCATGTGCTGAGAGAGTCTCACATTGACATGGCTTTAAAGGTCACATACATACTCTGCCTCAATTGAACCCCAAGGGATGCTGTGGCTAAGCACACAAGATGTTCAGGCACTACAATCAGGTTTAAATGGGCATATGGCAGAAGAAATCTGTTCCCACAGGAGGAGGAAAAGGAGAAGTAATATCACAAGTGAAATTAAGAAAAATCAGGATGACAGCATATTACTAAACTAATAGAAAGGGTGATAAAAAAGGGAGGAGGTTGAGTTGCAGAGAGACACTAGAAATTAAGAAGGCAATTCTAGGAGCATGGCAATGCACTCAGTGTTCTTGCTGACTTTCAGCTGGAGGAAAATGTCATTCCTTTTGATTCACTTGGATTTTGGTATATTTCATATTTATCTAATATTTTCAGTACAAAGCAATCTAATCTCAAAAAAAAAAGAGCTTGGTTTGCAAGCTTAATAAATGAGGGAGTTCCCACAGGACAAAGAAACAAATGAGGGATTACGGAATGATGGTTTTTTCCACCTGTCTAAAGACAAATTGCTTTCACATACTGGCATCTAGACCTCAGAATCTTTCAGACATTACTGCCTCTGTCTGACAGGCCCCACTTACAGAGCAGAAGTGAAAAGTCTGGACCCAAATCTGTCTATGATACTTTCTCCTTGGGTTTCCTTTCCTTGGCCTAATAAGACAGAAATCAGCCTCAGAAAGAATTAACATTTTGTGAAATAGTTTTCCCTCCTCCATGTCTGAGTCCAGCTCTAAACATGAAGCTGCAAATGCAGAAAGGCTCATTTGCCTTCTAAAATACATTTTCGATAGCACTTAGCTCTGCAATATCAGCAAAAGTGTAAGGGGCAGGTCTGTGAACAGCTCTATGCTATGGGCACAGGAGTACAAGGCATCGTACTCATTTTTCACATAAGTTATACAGAGGAACAAAGATTTTTAAAAAAATCATAATATCTTTACTATCATGTATATTTTCAAAAATTCCTAAAGCATGAAAAAAACACAAGACCTTCCATTTAAAAAACTCCTCAGGTCTACAAAGTCCTTTCTCCACTTGCCTGGAACAACATCATTTTGGGGAAGACTTTTCCACATGGACATATGACAAATGATGCAAAAATCCTCTTCTGACACCTTCTCTACTGTATCCAAAGAAGGCAGGGTAGCCCCCATCAGTCTGGGAGCTGGCTGCTGCTGGAGTTGATACAGAGTGGAAGGAAGGCAATCAAAAAGAGGCACCACCAGGAGACTGAGCAAGAGAAGCAAATACCTCCTGGACCTGGCCCCCAGTTCAAGCTCTCACTCAGATGTGGACTCCTCTCCAACAGTGCAGATGGCAAGTGCCTTTGCAGTGACTGGGAAGGACTGGATAGGGTCCTTTTCTCCCATATTTCAATTTTTTGTGGCTCATTTGTTTCCTTTGTTTTCCTTAACAGTACATTCTAACAATATTTTAATTAAAGCCATATCTATATACAACTTTGACTGCATCTTAATGAAGCTTTTTTTGTTGATAGCTTGGGGTTGTGTTTTGTTGATTTGCTTTGGGTTTTTTGGTCTGGTATTTTTCATTTATAGTTAAAATATCTAATTACCAAGGAAACTATAATGAAATCCACCAAATGTGAAACAACAAACAGAAATTCCAATTAGCAGGGGGACTGATAAAAGAATTTACATTTCCAAAGCTGTAGCCAGATACTTTTTCTTATTACGTTACCTGTTATTCATTTCTTGCTATCAAAGCTCCTTTGCACAACAGAGAAGCATTTATAAATTCCAGCCATGATTCTTCACCCAGATAAGCAGCATGTGAGGGAAGGAAGAAGTTAGCAGCAACAAAAGAAACCTAGGAAATTTCAGTGAGATTTTGTGGTGAGAAAATTATGAGATTTTTGTCCCTTTCTATTTTTCCCACCTGTCTAAATCCCATATAACTGTTTCACCCACAGGAGCACACTTAAATCCTTCAGTTATTTTTTGCAAAGTTTTACTTTAGAGCCCGTAGAAAATAACAACAGTTCCTAAGACTACTGTAAAATACTTCACCTGCACACAGGAAAAATTATGTCAGAAGATATCTGACTAACTGCTGCTTTCATTGATTTTGCTCCCAAGAAGAATAATCATCTACTGCAATGTCACTCCACATCACTCTGCTGAGAAGCTGCACCTCAGCTTTTGTTTACAGACTTTTTTAATTACCAAGCATGTCTCCCACAAATGAAGGAACTATTGTGCACAGAGTAGCAGCACTGTCACCATCACTGCATTCAGGCAGACTCTGGAAATGATTAGCCCATAGTAATGTCTTAGGAGAGTGAATTTCAAGCTATCCATCAAAAAAAAAAAAACCAAGAAAAAAATATGAAACCTCTTTTCAACACAACATTTAACAGAATTTAGGTGGGAAACAGCAGTTGTAATGACAATACTTCAGTGTTATTAACATAAAACCCCATCTCAAAACTCAGATGTATGGCAAATTTTAGCATTGTCAAACAGAATTTTCAGCTGATGAAAAATCAGACAGATCGAGGGATTTTTCATGTTTCACCTTTGAATGCTAATAGCCTGAGGAAAAGAAAAGTTATCCATATCCTTTTCTAAACTTTTACAAAAAACCAAAAATATTTTGTTTAAAGAAATTGAAAAATATAGGATTCTGGAAGACTGTTGATTTCTGTTGAAATGTTTTTGTGGGAAACTCACTTATTTTTCCCTGTCCATCCTTTTTTTTTTGGTCCCTCATCCTCTGCAGGGACTCCGGCTGGAGCAGTGGCAGCCAGGAGATTGCCCCTGCTAATGGCAGCAGTGAAGTTTGAGCCAGGCTCCAGCTCCACGAGTCAACCCTGTTGCTTGATACTGTGGTGGTTGGGAGAGGAGTAGGTGGCACAAGAAGCCAAACTCACCCATTGTTTCAGGAAAACCAAGAGCATTCTCTGAAATAATCACATCTGGCCAGGGTATAGGTAGTCTATAGGCCTCTTTGTGGAACCTCTGACACAGGTGGAAGGGCTGCAGAGAGAAATGGTCTGTGAGCCAGAAACAAGAAGCAGTGCCCAGATACCTTTGGCCAAGTCCTGGGAACCAGGATCTTGACAAATATTGTGAAAGTCAGCTATAGTTATCAATAACAATATGCATCACCAGCTCTGAAGCAATCAAAAAAAAAAAAAAAAAAAAGTGGAGATGATTTTATCCTTTTCCTCAGCCCTGTTTGAATTTTAATTTTAATTTCAATATCTCCTTCATCTTTTCCTATTTTGTTGTTTTGCCTCCTTTGTATTTTCTGCTTGCCACTACAAAATATTGAGTAATGCCTCTGTCTAATGGTAGGAAGATGTTCTTCTCCCCAGAGCTGTCTGTAATTCAGTGGTGTGGGAACTAATTCATGTGGCCACATGTAATTTGTATAGCACTTTGGGACCCTTTTGGAAGAAAGACACTATACAACAGTCAGATCATTTGCATTATAAAGGTTATGGTGCCTGCTTCTTGGATTAGACACTTTAGGTTTGTATAATGTTTCTATATCAGAAGAAACAGGAGCCAAATTGGGGAAAAAAAGTCTTTTCCCCGAAGCCAGATATACTTTCCATATATTGAGTAATTCTATATTCATTATTCATTAGGATTCTGATTTTTATTTTGACTTCCAAAATACACTTCTTTCCAGATTCTCTTTCATTGTTTAAAAACAAACCTTTGGAACATTCAAATTAAGGTGTTGCTTTTTGAGTTTAACATAAACATTGCTGTTTCCCAGAAGTAAACCCAACTGCAAAGTCAATTCCAAGCACCCAGCTTCCCAGATCGTTAGATGAAATAGCACGGTCATTCTCTTTGATGGGAGAGTCCTCCTCTCACAGCAGGGAGCATTCATCAGTGCTTCCTACGAACCAGTATGCAGGAAGGGCCAATAAGATTGTTCTGAAGCAAAATGTATTGCCCCTTCCTGCAGAAAAAGTGCCTGGAGAAAAATGGGGCTGAAGTAAATGGGAAAATCTGAAGGAAACATCATAACTAAAAGAGGTGGTAATATAAAAAGAAGAGTAAAAAAAAAATTCTGAATCGTCTGCCCCAGATGTATTATCGATAAAAAATATGATTAGCTTCACTGACTTCAAACCCCAAGTTACACCAGATAAAATCTGCCTGACTTAATTTTACTCCTTACCTTTTTAAATAATGAAACAACAGCCTCAGTAGCCTTACCTTCAGTAATAGATGAGCAGAATAGATTCTGTACCAAAAATAAGAATCTATACTTTTTACATAGCTTTTAGATTCTCTCAATAGTTTAAAAATGCCCCACAGAGTGTTTTTTTACCCATATTGTAACACCAACTACTTCCGTGTACAATTGGTTTATTCCAGACTTCACTGGATTACTCCAGATACATTCAAATGAATGTACAATCACTCAGTATCCCTCTGACCAAATTTATATATACGTGCCATATGATCCTGTGCCAGCACAACACCAAATTGTCACATTTTCACATCATTTCATATAAACAGACCCTTTGCCTCCTTTAACTAATATTTTGTAGTGAAGAAGCTGTTCAACATGATACTTCTGAGTGGAGGACACAGTCAGAGATTACACTTCAACATGTATAAAAAGAGCATCCTATTTTAAGCTATTCTGAAGAAGTCCTGCAGTTTATATACTTGCAGTGTTAGGACTGACTGCATCTGTTTCTTTATTGCATGACAATCTAATTATGCTATACTTTCTTCCACTTGGAGATAGACCAAAAGTCCACTGCAGTTACCACAAATCTAGCTTTGGGTCAGGACCTTATTTCCTAAGAAATTGTCTGCAGTAGGACTTACTGCTGGTGCAAGCAGCTATTCAGGGTGGGTATGAATGTCACAGTCTGGTCCTGAGAATTATTTTAAGAACTTTTCCATAACTCATTGTGCACATTCTAAAAATTTGAGTAAAACCTATAAAAAAGATGATGCTACAGCAAACTACCCTAAGGAAAAACCCCAGTAGAGAGTATGACAATGTTATTAAATAAAACAAGATAGACATCTGTTATTTAAGTTATTACAAAGCATTTGGTGACATATTCAATAAATAATATTCCAGGAAGTTTAAATGTAATCCTGATGGACACTTAGCAAAAATAATTTTAAAATTAATAGCATATGTGGAGAATATCTGATGGTTTTCCACTCTAAAAAAAAATGAAAGAGAGCTATTTGTGCCAGAAATTGACACTCTTCCATTTATTGCTGTGCTCCAATACACTATACTGTGTGCATAAAATATCCTCCAGTTTAATGTGCACCAGAAGTGTAGGGGGGAGTGAAAAGGAAGGAAAAAGACCCACCACTGCTGTAGTTAGGAATTCCAGGCTGCTGGCTATTAAAGTGCCCTTCGTTCACCTGCTACATCCAAATCAACAGCGCGGTGATTGGCGCCTGCTCTCGTAAGCGGGTATTGTGTGAGCAGTGGGCAGCTGGAACCCTCTGAGAATCTTCACTTGTCAGAGATGAATCAATCATCTCAAAAGATGTCAGCATCTGCCCAAACCATTTTATATTAGAATAAATGGCAGATGGTGGTGTTTTTATATTTAATCAGTTCCACCAAATGCAGTTTCATCTCTTATAAAACTAAACCATCTGCAGTGTGTAGGTGTACAAATCTAGCTAAATGCCCACTGCAGAGCCTTTCTTCTTAAAAGTAAACCCTACATGTTTAATATTTCTGGATGCTAAGTTCACTAAATTTCAAAAGCTTTAACAAACCACCCTGATTCTATAAACAATTTTATTTTATTTTTATATTTAAAATATTTAATATGAATTGTCCATGTCTAAGTCTTGCTTCTGAATCTTGTTATGTAAACTGATCATACTTTGCAGTATTAAAATACTTTCTATGCAAGATCATTCCTTCCTTCTTTCCATATAACTTCATTCCTTCCTTCTTTCAGCTTCATAAAGCATGTCACAGAAAGAGGCTTAGTGACTTGTCTGAGACAGAAGACCTCAACAGCAATATAACTCAGGAACAAAAAGGTCTCACCTGGCGGAATCACACCTTGGCTATAGTGAGGCTTTCTCTTGATTTTAGCCTGGCTTTTAATACTATCTCCTGTAACAGCCTCATAGATTAACTGATCAAGCACTGACTAGATTAAATAGACAGTCAGGTGGACTGAGAACTGGCAGAAATCTTGGGATCAAAGGGCCCTGATCAGCAGCAAAAAGTCTAGCTGGAGACCAGTCATTATTATGGCTTTGATATCTGGACCTGTACTGTTTAATTTCATCACTGAGGACCTGGATGATGGGGTGACAGTGGACCCACAGCAAGTTTGCAACCAGTAGGAGTGGTTGATGAATCAGATATGTGTACTGCCATCCAGAAGGACCTCAACAGGCTTTAGAAACAGGTCAACAAGAGTCATGATGTTCAAAGGGAAATTCCAAGTTCTGCAGCTGAGGAAGAACAACCTCATGTGTCAAGATATGCTGGGGGCTGACCAGACTGAAAGTAGATTGGCAGAAAAATATCTTTCTGAGGCCACAAAATTGAACACACACCAGCAATGCACCTTTGCCTCAAGGAAGGTGAGCAATGTCTTTGGCTGCATCAGGAAGAGTTTTGCCATCAGGTCAAGAGAGATGATCTTTCTCTGCTCAGCACTGGTGAAAAATACCTGATGTGCTGGGTCTAATCCTGGGACCCCTGGTTCAAGAGAAACAGACATATTGGTGCACATCCAGCAAAGAGTCACAAATGTGGTGAAGTGACTGGAGTCCAGTTGCACAAAAACTACTGTTCTTTGACTTTTTTTTATTTTGTCCCAGTTTTTCCCTTTGTGGTTTTGCTGACAGTAGCATAGAAACACATACAAATTTCAAACAATTTCTCCAACAGAACCTGGGTGAAGTCTGATCAAGAACAGGCTGGATATCTTATTTCAAGTACATTTCATGGGATTTGAGGGTGCAAGAGGGGAAGCAATAAAGCAGTCATATATCACATAAAGCAGTCTTCAGCCTTTGAGCTTTTTCCATTTTATTAAGTCAGCATTGATGCTGGTGCGCAACAACCAGCACAAATCAGAGCAACTGACATATACTGGACTCTGCTCCAATGAAAATTAACAGTGAAATCACTTGGAGATCTAGAAGGTCCAGCTTCTATGAAAAAAAAAAAAAATTAGCTAAATTCTCAATCAGAAACAAATATAGTCCAACAATGGAAAATATAAAAACTATATCTAGCTGTCTAGTAACCCTACAACTTTGGAAAGCAATGTAAAAATTAAAATTTGCCATAAGTTTAGAAAAAAAGATACTTTGCTATGCCATAAACTTGCAGCACAAGATACAATTTTCCTTTGCACCATGGCAATAAAGGATTTTGCACATTGTTAAACTACCCCTACTTTTCTATCCAAGAGTGGCTGTGCATTGGGGAATGGGTACAGACTGCAAAAAATCAGCTGCTGTAAGAAGCACTTTGTAACCTTTCTACTTTTTCTTAAAAAGTGAAGATGTAAAAAAACTAAATGAGACTGAAATATCATTGAGAAGGCACTTCCCAGAAAAGTAGGCAAAGATATGTGAGGTCTGCCAAGTGAGGTCAAGCCAATGGCTTGTATGGAAATTTGCTGCCCACATAGGCTGCACAACTCAATAGCATCAGCAGGATGGGGACAAGATAGGCCAAGCACACCTTGCAGAGGAAAGAAAGAACTCAGAACAGTTTATACTTCCCCTGTCTTCCATCACACAGGGGAGAGGAGCAAAAAGTGGTTTGTGTTGGAAGGATAGTTCCTTCCCAGTGCCTCATCTGGGGCAGAGCCCTTTACTCAGGATCATCTGCTATCCTGCTAGTCCACAGGGAGTAAGTAGACAGGTGCCCCAGCTGGGAAGTAGGGCACTCATCTAGGTTAACACAATCGTTTCCACTTATAGCGATTCATGGAAAGCTTTTCTTCAGTTTCAGCCCAAGTGTATTCACAAACAGTCCACTCTGGTTTCAGTTTGAGTTATTCTGTCAAATATAGCTCATTTGAAACCAAGTGACTCCTGAAACTGCTGTTTACTGCATGAAAATGAAAACTATCCCTATGCTGTATTAAGACTTTGGGTTTTTAGTAACTTGAGAGCTCAATACTCAAAACTCAGAGGTTTTTTTCTGAGTTACTAATTTAGTTTGGGCCTTTTAGTTCCCCTAGGTCAGTCTTTTTTCCAAAAGCTTCATATCTGTCTCTAAGGAGTCATTCAGGACATGTCTACATGCTGTACAAAAGCCTAGCTTCAGGGTAGGCATCACTTGTACTTTTACGTCCATCTGTCTTCACCATACCTTGGTTCATTACAGTTTGTATTAATAAGCAGGGAAGTGGGGCCAAAAAATCTATCATTGAAAAAGTCTCTTGTAAGGGTTATTGTCTGGGCACAAGGGCAGGGCACTGAGAAGATTCAAATCTAAGGAAAGGCAGAATGTCTGTACTGGCTGCCAGAGCTAGAGCCTGGGAATTTTCCTACAGGCAGAAGAATGAAATGAAGCATTGATACAGTCCTACAGAAGCACATACTTTGCCTTGATAAAATCTCACAGATTAAGAAGCTGGGAAGGGCAAACTGAGTAAGAAAGAAATCAAGACCAAAAAATGGAGAGGGCAGTGTACCAACTAAGGAAATAGGGACCAAATGACACCAAGCCCATGAAGAGCTGTGCACCACAGGAAGGCTTGGACATAGACAGCTCCTGAAAGCAATAGGGTAACAGAGGAAAGAAAAAGCAAGGATCATATATATTCTTCATTTTAGTAATATACATATACACAGTTTTGTGCATAAATACACATTTTTGTATTCACAAACATGCATTTATATATCCTTACATGTGCATGAGTGTATGTGTTATTTCTTGTGCTATCTCAGGAAACAAGAGACTGGTGTGCAAAAAGTGCAAAGAGTGTTTGTCTGTTTGCTATCAGCTGTCACTTACCCAAAGAAAAAATTGAAAATTGTAAACTAACTTTTCCATTAGCACCAACATTCTCAGCAAAGATGAGCTGACTCTAGTCAGGAGCTTGGTGGGGAGACCAAAGGGGCTAATACAGCTGTGAAAGCATAACAGGCTGCCAGACTGTTTATTGGAAAACTGACAGGGAAGCCAAAATAAGAGACCATGTTTCAAACCGCCCAGTCAAAATGGAGTTTGGGTATTCACCATAAGTCTGAAAGCTGAGTTTAGCACCAGCTCAGAGGTGCCCTACCAATGCTGTGACACATTTTAAATAACAGTTTTCTATTTGTATAAAATTCTTACTTGATTCATTCTAAGCTACTGACAAATCATTCCAAAGGGAAAGTTTCTGCAACACTAATTTAATCAAAACTGTTATTCCAAATCTCCAAACAGATATTTGTCCCAGAATCACACAAATGCATTAACACTTTATCTACAACATCTACATGTTTAGCTGCAAAGGACTGCTGTAATTAGTCTAGCTGCAGATCATGCCACAAAGTACTTGTCTCAGGCCCTGTCCTCATAACATTAAGAGACATTCAGAGTTTTTTTATTATGGTCTACAGGGATCCTGTACACACTTTCAAAAGCACAATGCTACAAGAATAGTACTGAGCTTAGCCCACCCAACATGTATAAATATATAGCACACATGACAAGCTAAAATAAACTATTTAATTACTCAAAGTCCTAATGATATAGATGAGGAAGGTACAAAAGGTATGGTAGATGAGCAAAGAATTACTGAAACACAAGAGCAGGAGGGTTTTCTGGGGAAAAATTGCACCAGGGATAGAAAATACATGGGAGAAAGCATAAAGGTACAGGCAGGGGACAGATATGAAGCTGCTGAGCTAGTACAGGAAGGTGACCTGGCAGTGCAGGCAACATCTGTAAGGCCCTGAAGATGGAGTTGGGAATATTTAATGTGGGGCAGCTAAACAGGAAGACAATGAGTGATACAGAAGAGAAACAAAACTACTACTGGATCACTTAATCTACTGTCACGTCAAGTCTCAACACAATTCACAGGTTACAGATTTACGAGCTAACACACTCCTCAGTGCAAATTCATAACTGAGCCAAGTGTAGAGAAGTTTCCAATCTGGCTGCACCAAGAATGTCATTTTGTTCCCAGCACGGAGCAACGCACAAGAAGAGGGCTCTCATTTTCTGTCACTGCCATTCTACAGTGCTCAGCATACTGATGGTGGCATCCTGACTGAAATGCTTGTGCTTTGTGCAACACTGCAAGGGACCCAGACAGAGAAATAACAGCATGGTCTCACTCTCCAGATAACAGAGACCAATTGTGTTGTGGTCATCAACAGTTTGCCACTGGGGAGAGGAAAAGGGACTGTGCCAATTGCTTTGTTCCAACAGTATTTCTTCCCAGCCTATTTATAATGCAATTTTAACAGCCATGGAGGCCACGTTATTTGGCTGCCCAGCTTGGAGAACACGACTAGCAATGAAGGAGGAGGAGGAGCTGCAGAAGTAATGGAAATCATAAAATGTATGCTGCATCATCCTAAGCAGTCTCTTTTGTAACTCAGAGCAGCAAATAAGGGTAGAAAGGGTGAATTTTGGGGCTCGGAGTATTAATCTGGATTTAGTCTCACCCACCAAATGCAAATAAATTTCTCTTGGAGAAGTGGAGCTGTTCTGCATTTATACCAAAAATAAATGTGAGCAGAGCCTCATCCAATATGATAACTACTTCTTCTGCTGATTTCTTTTGGCTTGCTTCTTTCTCACCCCACAAAACACTGTGTAGTGGGCAAATGAACATGGAATTCTCCTGCAATAAACTTGATGAGTGAACAGAGGGAAATCAATTTCTTTATGAAGGATCCTAGTATGAACAAACCCAGAATGCCTAATGAGTGCTAGGATGATGAAGTTTGAGGACAGTATATTATTAAATTATGTTAAAACTAAAACAGCTTTGTTGACTTCAATACATTTAATCCAAATTTTGCACAGATTGAAACTGTGACTGGAATATACAGAGTCTACAAAGTTGTGGAGCAGGCTCTGGAAATTAGAGGGACTTCTGCTTCTTCTGATACTTAGAACTAAACTCGATGAATCTCCAATTACACAATACATATTACTATGTATTACTAACATGGGACATGACTGAGGAATTAATAGAAAGTTTCTCTAATTTATGAGGTTTAAAAAAGAAATTCTTACCAGGGTTGGAACTAAAGACAGAGAAATTAAATTTTACAAGGACTTTTTTTTAAAAATCATATAAAAATAGCAAAATATGCTCTTTCCCATACTTTCAGGTGACCAGCAGAACAGATATGTGGAAGATATTCTCTAGCTCGGAGTTTAATTAGAAATTAAAATGTCATACACAATAATTAGAACAGGTGTTCTCAAACTTTTTCTAAACACTTCCCTTTGAAGGTATAGCTTCCTTACCTTGCCTTATACCCTTCAAACCTATTAAACTAAAAATGTATATACATAATTATGAAAAAACTCAGACTCCTACTCTGAAACCCTACTTCCAACAACTTAGAAGACTTGAGATGGGCTGTGCAGTGGAATTCTCTGTGGTTCTCACAGTCCTTATCAGACACTCTACTTTAAACCTTATAAATCACTGAACTGTTATAATAATTTATCAGAGGTACATTAAAGACAGAATTAGAAAGAATCACCCCATTGCCACACAATGTTGTTTCTGGCAAATCTGAAGATAGGTAACAGGCCAGAAAGTGCTCTTATCTGGAGTACTAATTACTACAGTGCTATAAAAGAGCACTGTTCAACTAATGAACTTCTTTTGTAAGAGAACACCTTACATATCAATGCTAAAGAAAAGTGTACAAATGCTTAAAATTCAGGAGCCCTCTGCAGATGTCAGGATGGAGCATTTGAGTCACTTTAACAAGTTACCGATTCTGTGACATTCTTCACAGTGCACATTTTTGAGAGCAGATAAGGATGACCAGGTTCTCCAGTTTGCTCCTGGCTAGAAGCTAGTTATGACTCTGGTTTGCAGGTGTCAGGGGAGGTAACAAGATACTGCTGCTGTCAATGGCACACTGAAGCAAAATGAGGTCCTGTGTTCAGCCTACAAACAACTTTCTGGAGCAGACTTTGCAGAACTCCACTAAGAGCAGAGCTGAAGATGGAATATCTATCTCACCATAGGGTCCAATAACAGGGCACCTTCCAAAGTGCTGATTCAGGTCTATATTTCTAACAAGGAATAAAAGAAAGACTTTATCACTGATACTTCTGATCCCTTTAGTCTGATTCCATATCTTTATTACATCCTATAGAGTAACATCAGAAAAAGAGTGTAGCATATCAAAACACTATGTGCCTTTATTTGTTCATTTATTTTATATTTTTACAAACCCAGAATCTTGGGAAATACCTTTAAAAAAGGAGCGTCTGTCTGCAGGCATATGGACCCTGAGGGCTGCAAATGACAGCACACTTTCTAAATTACAAAATTTTCACTTAATTTTGAAACTAAAATGTCATTCTTAAAAAAAATTTATTTTAATATCCAAATGTTTAAAAAAAAATTCTTTTTGCTTAATTTAATCTACTCACGTGTTTAGCATTTGTTTCAAAAGGGATGTTAAAAATTCCTGCTAACTGTTCACCAGTAGCCGTGGTTTCCAGCAGCACCTCTTATGCCAGTTCCCTCCTGAGTAAGAAAGGAGAAATCTCACACTATGAACCAAAGTTTCATGACTATTTTTCAAAGGCTCAAAGTCGAAACCCAGTTTTGCAATGCATGTAAACCAATATTTAATTTTAAACTCTGTTCCCACAGCATGTATTTAAAATTTAAAACTTTGCTGAATGGTGATTGCCATAAGCATATCTTTAGTGCTCTGTTGAATCAAGTCACAAATGCTGATTACGTAGGAAAACTAATTTGTACCACAAGGAACTTGAATACAATCTTTAAAGGCATTTACTTTTTAAGGTCAGATTCCAAGCTCTGATATACACTTTATATCTGCAACATCTCAGAAAATGTATAAACACATCTGCCAAACTGGGATGCACATCTGTGGCCACTCCTGGTTACTAGACAGGCTATCAGATTCACATCACATATGCATGTACATTTCCTGGCTCCCTTCAGTACATGACCTACTTGAGCTTCCTATGTGGAAAGATGGTTTAAGAAGCAAAGGTCATGAATCACCCTCTTTATACTACACACCCTTCCCACAGACAGCAGGTGTATCTGTGTAAGATCCCCTGGAACATTCTGTGCTTGCAGTCATTGCAGCAGATATTTTGAAATAGGTTGTGCAAGCCAACACCTACCAGAAATTATAACCACATTACAATAAATTCTAAATGTCCAGAACATTCCCTTTTGTCAGCTACAGAACACAAAAAACTCTCCTGTGATTTTACCTTAGTGCCGTACCCATTGGATTAATGAGGTTATACAGCAAGCAGAATACATCACGGCTGAACTCAAGATTTGTAGGAGGCATTCAACAGCCCCCACAACAGGAAAAGGTATTCATCAGCTTTGCAGGAGACCTTTGTATGTATCACAAAGCCTCCTACATCGCTGGACAAGTCTCTCCTGTCACCTACCACATGTATGTAAAATATACACTGCCTGCCATCCTCTGAGCACAATTTGAGGAGCAAAATCATCTTGTCTTCTGTCAACTTCAACTGGGCAATGAAACCTCTTATTACCTCACTCCTCCCTTGGCCTCCTCAGAGAGCAATGTTCAGCTTTCTTTTCTCTGTGGTACTACATCAGTCATCATTATCAGCCTTCAACCTTTGCTAGATCTATTACACATCATTCTGTTAATATGTTCACAAAAATTACTTTCCACCACTGGTCAGAATTCAGTGCATATCAAGAAGTCCTATAAAAGGAATAGAGCCATCAGACATCACGTCATTCTGAAACAACCCCAAAAAAAACCAAGTTGGCTTTTTAGAGAAGACAATAGGCTTTGAACTTGGTAATTACTATCTATTCCTGATGATTCTACATAGGAAAAGCCACAACCTCCCCTGTTCATAGAGGCTGCAGATGTAAACCCTTCATTATCACTTCTGCTATAAAAATGTTCTTTCGCATTTTCATGTATTTAACCTTTATAATGGTAAAGAAACTCAATGTTTAAACCAACTTTAATTATATATTTTCTTGAGTGTTGCAACAAGGTCCCTTGAGCAACCTACTTGTCTAAAATGCACAAAAGTTTGCACAAATGGTTTTAAAACAGTACTTCTGACCCACAGAATTATTTCTCTCACAGGGAACAGTAGACAAATAAAGGAGACAGAGTGTTTGCCTCACACAAAAAGCAAAACAAAAAAAAAAAAAACAATAAAAAGAACACCACCATCAAAGATACAAAGATTACAGATGGCATTGCAGCCTGAGAGGACTACATACCTTTGGCAGGCCCCTTTCAAGGCTATGTATCCAAATTGACTCTAGTGTCCAGGACAATGTAAGATTTATAAAATACAAAGCCACTTTTGCTCAACTGTCACATAATGTGCTTTTTGTGGTGCATTAGATTTTACATGTAAAATGACTGTATTTTTAAAGACACATAAGCACTTTAATCTTCAGAAAACACAAGACCAAATACCTTTAAAAGTCTGGCCTACTATCAGCTGGAAAGAAATTGGTAAAAGCAATTTTAGTCATTTGTTTCTTTTCTCTGTTCATCATCAAAATATCTTTTTCATACATTGGCCTAATTTAGACTACATGGTCTACTGAGCAGGGAATATGTTTTTACATTTATAGAGTGCACCACAAACGTGGTACTAGATGTGTTTTTATAATAATAAGTAAGGAAAAAAAATCAATTATTTCAGTGAAATTATACTTTCTTCTCTCAAGCAATTTATATTAATGCCTCCAGCAACAGCTGATATTGCCTTTATCAACACCAGAACCTGGAAATTATGCATGTTTCCATAGTGTGTGGAGTTTGGACTCTTGGAAAGAAATAAAGCATTTTAATGCAGGATGTCTCTTGACTCCTTGCTTACATAAAGGCGCTCTACTTATCAGTGCAACTTTTCAATTCACATGGCTAAATCATTAGTGAATTTCATGAGGTTTAACATCACCAAGTGCAAGGTGCTGCACCTGGGTCGGGGCAACCCCCACTATCAATCCAGGCTGGGGATGAACAGATCCAGAGCAGCCCTGCTGAGAAGGACTCGGGGGATGCTGTGGGTGAGAGGCTGGACATGACCCAGCCATGTGCCCTCGCAGCCCAGAAAGCCAAACGTGTCCTGGGCTGCATCAAAGGCAGTGTGGGCAGCAGCTGAGGGAGGGGATTCTGTCCCTCTGCCCTGGTGAGACCCGACCCCCCCCAACCTGCAGTGCTGCATCCAGCCCTGGGGTCCCCAGCTCAGGACGGACATGGAGCTGTTGGAGCAAGTCCAGAGAAAGGCCACCAAGATGACCAGAGGGATAGAGCAACTCTGCTGTGAGAAAAGGCGTAAAGAAATGGGTTTGATCAGCCTGGAAAAGACAAGGGTTAGGAATGACCTAATTGTGACATTACAATACATGAAGAAAGACAAGAAAGACGGAGAGGGACTTTTTACAAGGACATACAGTGGCAGAGCAAGAGGGAATGCCTTCAAACTGATAAAAAAAAAAAAAAGTAGGTTTAGATTAGATTGAGGAAGGGATTCTTTATTGTGAGGCTGGCTGAGATACTGTAACAGTTTGCCTAGGGAAGTTGTGGATGCCTCATTCCTGGAAGCATTTCAAGTCAGGCTGGATGGGGCTCTGAGCAACCTGGTCTATTTAAAGGTGTCCCTGCTTATTGCAGGCAAGTTGGAACTGGATGATCTTTAAGGTCTCTTCCAACCCAAGCCATTCTACAATTCCATGAAAGGCCATCACATCAAATGATACGGATACACACAAGTGCAATGCATGCAGCTTTTGTTTCACTATAAATTTCTTTGAAAACTTATATAACTGCTGTACCTACCTTTATGTGGGCCTTTCATTCTCTCAGCTTTTCAAACTGCTTCTCTGGCCCACATTTCATGATACATAAAGTGTGGTTTTATGCATATAGCATAGGCTCTAGTGCCATGCATGTAAAATGAATGCAAAATATGGACCAAGATAAACTCTGGCAGATCCAGAAAATAGAGCAGAAGAAATCACTTTGCTCATTACCTTTAAAATTTCTTCCATTTGATAATTATATAATCAATAGAGGGAGAAAAGCACTTCTCCTTGCCAGACGTGCATTTTCCTGCAATTGAGCAGAACTTTGCAGGATGCCTACTTTCTCTTTGAATCTTTAGGAATTAATTGTTTTATTCACCCATTTCCACAGGACAAGGCCACTAAATAATGAGGACCATCACCCTTTAGAATTAAGGAAAAATACAGATAACATAGAAACAGGCAGGGCTTTTGGTGGCATGAAAGGACACTTCTAACTAGTTAACAGGAAGAGCCAATATATTCCTGATCCCACATGCAATGATTTTAACAGCTGGTCTCACAAAATAGATCCCATGATTAATACATTTGAAGCAAACCTGAGTTGCTAGATTAGGGCACTCCATTCAGCAGTGGGAGAATTTGTTAAACTGAGTATCAGACACCCATTGTCTGAGCATGGTCCTGATAGTCACATTGTAAAGCTGATTCTCTAATATTCTTGGGATGCAATGTACTGCATTTTTTTCATCATTTCCTCTACATGTAAAATGATCTCCTGCGTTGAAGCAGTACTATTTAAAACAAAAGAGTTTGATTTATAGCCAGTCCCCAGCCTCATAAATCACACCTGCAGTGTGGTGCTCTGAGCTCCCTGTGTTCTGCCAGCATTTACGTTTTATAAATGATTTGGGTTTACCTCCCATTGTGATGGAGACTAATACAATTGCATTCTACTCTCCCAGCATTCACTCTTGCTGTTGCTCATTATTCCCACTGAGAATTCAGACCTAGTTTTTGCAAGCTTGTCAGGGGGGAGGGGAGCGGAGGTGGTGTGGGTTTGTTGTTTTTTTAAATTAAAGAATGTTGAATTAAAAATTTATGTTTGCATTCTGTAGCTTTTTCTATTATTAGACATACTATGCAGTGGATTTTTTTTTCTCCCTATTGACTTTGCTTATATTTAGGCTCCCATTTGCTAAGCTAATGATTTGGAACTTAAGCAGGACAGCAGCTTGAAATGTTCAATATGCAGAGTATTTGACCTTCATTGTAACCCAGGTATGCACATCAGCCTTTCTAAAAACTGCATAAGGAGCTTAAATTATCATTTCAAAACAAATAAAGAAAGAAAAAAATAATTACTTCAATTCCCCAAAAGTCTATGTGCAAAGATTTTATTTTTAACTTTCAGAATCTACTGAAATGCCAAAAAGATGGCTATATAATATTTTACCATTATGTTTAAAGCTCTTAACCATACAACAGTTCTAGTTGGTTAGGCACAGTTCAGACTTGGAGATAACAAGACTTGCTCCTTAGAGCTGACAGCCTTAAGTCTTGACACAAGAAATTATTCCTAAGTCATAGCACCATGTAAGTGAGATTGATGGGATTTGTGCACATGCCTTTATTTCCTCTCTATCAAAACAATTAATGGTTCAATTTGTTCAATTAATGACTATCATCATGGCCTCCTTTTTAATTAAATACTGCTATTACAATACCCATAACCAACAGAGAACCAATTGCAGCTTGAGATTGGTAAAAGCCACAAATCTAAGTTACACTTCTGTCACAAATACTCAATACATCTTCAATTAAGTTTTGGACACCAGTCTTCTGAGCATTTAAATTGAAGCTTGCTATCTGATGAGTTGAAAAATTTAGACTTGAGATTTGAAAGGCTGCAGTACATGTCAATGCATGCTGAGATCAAACTTAGACCTAAATAATTGCAAAAATATTTCTAAAACTAATGGTAGTTATTCAGAAAAGCTACTCCCTTTCCAACATAATTTAGAGCTGAACTGGTATGTAGACCTGTTCCAGTTCAATGAAGGATTAAGCTAAACACTACTATTAAAAGTAGATTAAGTGAAACCAGAAGACATTTTGACTCCTGAATTAGAACTGTCCACACATGCAGTTATGCAGGAAGAGCTTTTATGCTTTAAATGCAAACCTTACTTTCATCCAAATTAACTTTCAAATGAAGGCAGCAAGCCTTGAATTATTGTGCCCATTGTCTGAAAAATCATATAAAATACTTGTATGAAAAGTAGGATACTGAAGTTCATAGTGTGGGCATAAAGATAATCAATCACAGCAATTCTTACTAGGTAACCACTAGTCTAATTTTTAGAACCTGTTTGCCATTATGTAGCAACTGATTGTGTAAAAAACAGTGATTCTGACAAGTACTTTAAAAACAGGAGTTAATGAATTCACACATTCTGAACAACTGCTTTAATTCTTTAGCAGTTCCAAATTATTTTTTATTCAGGATCAATTACTGAGATGTAAACACCTAGTTTTTAATGCCAAAATTTGTTAGCTCAAGTTTAAATTTCTTACATTTATAACCAAAATATGATAGACTGATGAGAAATGACAATATCTCTGCAAATCCATCTCATATTTTATCTTATTGCAGGACAAGGTAGCAAAAGCACTGCATTAACTTCCCCCCTCATTGCAATTATTGTTTGATCCACCGGTTGCATCAGATTTAACTGCAGTAAAAATTAATCATACAAATCCTGGTACACATGCATAAGGTTAAATTACGTCTTGCTGTGTAGCCTTGTGTGTGTAATTCCCTACACTGTAAGAAGTCCCCTGCTATGATTTGTTTTATGAAGCATCTTCATACACATATTCAGAAAAGAGGTCCAGGATCATGAACTTCATTCTGAAGTAGCTTCACATGCAATTATGTCCACTGAAATATAAGATACTTTTATTGCAGATTTGGCCCATTATTATTGTAAGTCCATTTGATCCAGGTGTGTATGAGGCTGCATAGTCATGACATATATCCATATTCATTTGTTTCAAACAATCCTCAAATTCCAATGTTTCTTCCTGAAGGCAATGTCGTTATACAAGGTGCTATCAAAAACTTGCCATAAAAAATGTTTATGTAAAAAAAAAAAAAAAGTTTGGTTCAGTGCATAAAACCTGCTCCTCCATCAAAGTAATCATTTGAGTTAACTTTGAAGCTTGATTTAAATATTAGCAAAAGTGAAAAATGTATTGCCATCTTTTCAGAAAGTAAAAAGGCATTAAATGTGCCCAATATCACCAATGAATGAAATTCATTTCAGTGAATGTAGCTATGTTTCAGTTAATGGCTTTGTTTATAATGTGAAGCAGCAACTACAAGCTATATCTAGAATACAGAGAAATTCATCCAATCACCTCTCAGATATTGGGTCAATCAATTTCAAGGAAATTACTAAATTTATGTTTTCTAAACTTCCATTTGCACACAAAACAGCAGAAACTGAAAATGTGCAGTTTGATTTGCACACAGAGTTTTGACACAGACATTTCTGAAGACAGGTATCTAGAATTTTGCTGGAAATTTGCCCTCCTACGATTCCCTGCATGCTAGGATTCTTGACATAGTCCATCCATCTGTTTTCTGAATTAATCCTTATATAATAAAAAAGTCTTGAAATCCACTGCGTTATTGAAATCCAAATGTCTGTTCCAAATGCTCCTGTAATAGAGATGATATTTTGAAAATACATTTAAATATCCAGATCTAGCAGAAGAGGACTGCCTATTTCCACTTCTGCATCTCATTTATCCCTGGGAGAAATCAATAAAGAAAATTTAACCAAGAAACTTGCCAAATAAATATCTGATAGATCCATTAATATACAATAATAATCAATAAAGAGGGTTTTCCTGGCAGTGAATGTCTAG
Source organism: Chloebia gouldiae (assembly GCA_003676055.1). Classification (NCBI taxonomy): domain Eukaryota; kingdom Metazoa; phylum Chordata; class Aves; order Passeriformes; family Passeridae; genus Chloebia; species Chloebia gouldiae. Next base: position 12,096,738 of record QUSF01000002.1, on the reverse strand, counting down.
CTGGAGGAACCATTAACTTTGAGAAATTTCCAATGCAGAGTGCAATCTGATCCAAAAAATACTTATTCATACTATCAAACCTTATTCTTACAAAATAACCCTGATTTGGGTGAGCCAAATGTAACATCCTGTTTAAGTACCATTATATACCTATTGTTCCCTAGGTACATTAATAAAGTAGCATTTTTAGACCATTTTTTAAGCTCATCAAATACTACTTATAATATTACTTTAAAAGAAAAAAGATAGTTTCTTTCCTAAGAGCTTCTTAAAGTTGAGTTCTATGTTCCCATGAATACACTGCATTGGCCCTATAATGGTGTTGTTTCAGCACAGTAAATGGCAGGGAAACATGACTAACTCCCAGCATTTCCATAAACTTAAAACACCTTCATCAGCTAAGTGCTGCTCCAGTGCTGCCCAATGGAATACACTTTTTTTTATCTTTTCCATTCTGGGAAAGAACTAATTCTTGGTCAAGGCCTCATAGTTGATCTCAGCATAAAAAACTATGCAACTGTGTAGTTTCTCTGCAATACCCCCAGGCACATTTCTCTGGCTGGTTCACACAGTACCAGGTGATTGCAAATTACTTATCATTATCCCAGCTCATTTGTATAACACTAAGTATTATCACCAACCTCCCTCCCAGAAATACAAAGTTTTCAGTTTATACAAAGAATTCTGTTTTCTAGAAGAATTCTTAGAATTATGGAATTATTATAAATGTAAATAACAATCAAATACCTCTGCTCTGAAAAAAATTCCTTATTCTGAAATGTTGCATGAATGCCATCTTATCCAACTGTACCTGTGAGGAATAATTCTCTGATGCTATAGGTTGTTCTGCTTTCCTTTTTTTTTTTTTTTTTAATGAAGATGATCATTATGGTCCCCCCAGATGAGTCTCAAAGACAATTTTAAGGAAAGCAATTGGCAAAGAGAGAGCAACCTTGGAAGAAAAAGAAGCTATGAAAAAAAAGGTAATTTTCTTTAGGTGCAAATGAGGCAGAGAAGGGCTACTAGTGGAATACACACATTTTCCTCTCTGTATCAATACTTCAGATATAGCTGAAGTAGTCAGTGATCAGAAGTGGTGAGTCTGAAAATGCTGCAAAACATCCAAGAGGCAGAGATATTAACACCAGCATTAGAGATATAAAAGAGGAAAAATAGGGCTAAATAAATATTAGCTTTCAAAATAACATTAAAATATCTCAAGAGAGAATACAGTTAAGAGAAATCCTATCTTCAGAATGAGGTGAACTAGTGACCTAACAGCTGTTTTGTACAAGATGTTTTCAGATGAGTAACAGGTTCATTGCTGCACTCAGGGTAAATTAAATTTTCCTTAGACTAACTTCTAAGATTGCTGCTGGTATTTCTAACATTCATCAAAACTCCCCTCTCATCTGTTTCATAAAAAATTAATTACCTATATTTGCTAGGTTCAGAATGGCCAGCAAAGTTCATCATGAAGTTATATCTAATTAAAATATTATTGCTAAGCTCAATACTCTAAAAATCACTACTAAATTCACACCTTAAGGAATCCAAAGTGATGCTGCATCTAAATTACTATAAAGATAGCCTATGTATCCTGCACCACCAACAGCACCATTGGTTTTGCTGTTTATTTTCTTCTTTCAAGATTCACGTAGCCTCCTCAGCCTTGCGGCTATTATCACCCAAACCAGTACATTGGATTCTGATACTGCCTGGGCTTTCAGGACTCTGTGCAGAACAAATTACCATCATGGCCAATATCTGGAGAGCTGTGACACTGCTAGATGTGAGCTTGGCTCTGTGACTCCATTAGCCCCATCAATACACATCCATTGGCCACGTGAGCAGCTGTGTGATGTAGCAGCAGTCATTCCAGAGGAATCATTGACTAACTTACTGCACAGACACAGAACTGACAATTAAGTGAACTAACAGCTTCAGTTTGCTTGCCATGATCAATTCAAGCTACAATGCAGTCATGCAGGGAAAAGTTAGGGGCAGCATGACCAAGCCTAAAGCACAGTGCCCATTTTGTGACACAATGACTTCCAATAGACAGCTCTTCCGTCAAGGGCAAATGAAGCATCGTAAAAATCATTTTTATTGGTTTATATTAAAGGTGCACACTCTCTGATGCAGGGAAAAATATTTTGGTCAAGAGAAGTATGGAACAATTAAGTGGTGCAGCTGATTAGTGAGCTGAGAATCCTTGCCCTGAGCAGGGAAACTCCCTGCATCTAGAAGGGAGTCTACTGAGTTTTTGTATATTTGATGTCTCACATAGTGGGTATTTATATCCATGCAAAGACTGAAACATGGTCACTCTGAGCAGACTTTTACAGCCACTTTGCAGCCCACAGAGCAGGACAGTGGAAAGCTGGCTACCAAAGCCAGCACTGCATATATTACATGCATTAAAACTTATATTTACAGTATATATTTCCATGTTCCCCCTAATCCAGGTTGTTTTTTTTTCCCTTCACTCTGGATACAGGAATGGTTTATTTATTTTTCATATCCTTATCCTGTCTGAAAAAGGTACATCACGCCTTAAAACTGATAAAAAAACTAAGTCACACTGAAGTGGTTTTGTGAAAGTTATCCAAGTTCTTCAGTACAATTGACGTGTTTTCCTTTTAACATAGATATGGCAGAGTTGAATAGACTCCCTGGAGACTCCACAGTTATTTTCAGTAGCAACAATGGCCCATCCCAAACATAACTTCCAATCTGTCATCCCTCCTTGAATACTAAAAACAGTCTCTTCCTCTTATAATGTACTGAAACCGAATCTGTATAACAAAAACACCTCTAACACTCTAACACATCACCTGAATTATTTTCTTAGATATGTATCCCAATGCCACAATTCCTCCCATGTAGATCAAGTCAGAAGTATTGTGCACTGCCTTTTCTCAAAACCTACAAGCATGAGAAGTTCTGCTGGGAGATACACATTTCTGCCAGGGTCAGCATATAGCATCTTGGAATTTAAAAGATTATAAGAACCACTAAGGAGGAGAGGATGCACACAGAAGGAAACAGAGATTTAATGCAAGTTAAAATGTTTGGGGAGTCCCCTCCAAAAAAACTAATTTTTAAAATAAAGCACAAATTCAGTAGTAGTTCTATGTAACAACAAAAGTCAAAAGTGAAAATAGAGATAATTTACTCTTTTTCTTTTTTTGCCAGTGACTCATATTTTTACCTGCAAGTAATTAAGAGCATTTTCCACCATTAGTATTTTAAGCCATTAGTATAGATTTAGGATCTCTACATTTTTGGCAAAGTTATGGTTACTGTGGAAGCAATAGATTTGATTTCATGACAGTAACTGTCTGTACGTATTCTCATTAAAATGTTAAACTTTGACAATACAGTTTGGAGACTGCTTTCATGGTGTTCATATTATTTTTTGTAGGACTGCAAGATTACTCTATAGAAAAGAAAACAATTAAGATGCAATGTTTGATTGTGATCAGTCATTCGAGCAAATGCATCATTTACAGAACATATTGACATTTCTCATGCTCCAAGTTTATGTAACAGTGCGCTCCCTCTTTCCAAAAATTTGCATGCAAGGTCTGAAAAATTTTTCTCCTACTAGGAACAGACTCCTACCCGCATCCATATTAGAACCTTTTAAATGTCTTTTCAAAAGGAGATGTGTCTTGGGATAAAACACGAGTCATGAAGGCCCGAAGACTGCATGGAATTCTCTAGTGAAACAAGAGACGCGATGCTCTGGCAGGGCAGCCAGCCCTTAAGCATCCCTGCACGTCTGCAGCCCAGCCTGCGTTCGGTCCCGGGGCACAGCTGCAGTCCCGGGGCGCTTCCCAAGCCAGGGCGCCAGGCTGGCACCGGCCTCACCCGGCTCACGCCCCGCAGTGCCCGCGCCACTGCCGGGGGCTGAGCAGCCACTGCCCCCAGCAAGAGGCACCATCACAGCACCTGGAATGGCAACCGGGATCTGAAGCTTAACTTACCCTGACAGACAACAAAGACAATTAAAACCAGTGATACGATGTGTGTGCACCTATACAGAAATCATGGCAAAGGAAGAGAAGTGTAGTGCTATCCTGCTATCTTTGCTCAAAAGAGGACTACTACCAACTTTTTTAGGATTGGATCAGTCAAAAAGTAACAAAGACATAGTATTTTGTTGTCTTAAGCTATTTCTCAGTTCCATTCAAAAGATAACAACTTTGATTTCCTATTACTATGAATGCATTAAACACAGCATCAAAAGTATTCCTGAAACCATTTTGTTTACCTTCTGGCATTGAATTTGATATGACTAGAAACAATTCAAAATTTATTAAAATAATTTTAAAGCCAAATATTATCATCATTGTAGCTCATGCAAGTGCTCATGCCCATGCACTGGAAAAATAGGATTATCATATTATATTTGTCATGATTATTGATAGTAAAACATTTTAGGACAGTTTGTAAGAACAATTAAGAGTGGTAAGGAATGGTTGTATTATTAAGTTTCATCATTGGCCCATTGGACTTAACACAGCAAGTACACAATCTCTTTCTGTTTTTTAAATTATTATTTATATGAACATAGCTGTCCTCTATTAAATAATGTCATATAACCACTGACCCAAAAAAGCAATTGATCAGATGAAAAACACAGGAAGGTTTATTATCTGTATGCAACATTGCAAACAGACTCTTTGAAGTTTGAGTACCTAAAGTGCCATTCAGAAAAATGTGTCACCAAAAGAAATTAATTTGGATTAATTTAGCTGTCTCATCCTAGGATTGCAGCCTAATAACAAATTTCCCCTGAAGTCTTCCTAATCCTATTGCTCAGTGAGGTCAGACAGGAGTTCAAGGGGACAGGTAATTTATTTTGCAATCAGTATTGACTTCTTGATCTACAGTTTATCATCAGTTTTATTTCAATGGTAGTAGTGACCAAACAGAAGACCCAACTTGGTGTATGACCAGCTCAAGAGACAATTTATCCTCTGACTACTAAACACAACACAGAATATTAAGAATCAACTTGTACAAGCACCAGCTGATAAAGGCTTTGTTACAAACTGCTGTGAGGTGTACACCCCCAGTGTTCACACTACCAGCCATTCACTAATGTTCATCCTACTTCCTGGAATCTTCACACTTCTTCCTAGGAGAAGAAGCCTCAATATAACCTTTCCTCCTGCACACTCAAAAGCTACACCACCAAGAATCAAAACAGTTCTCAGTGCTGAAGGAACTGTTTCTTAAAAGTGGCACACAACCAACTGCTAACACCAAAAGCAACATTCCCAAACCAAGACTGGGTAACAGATTTTGTTCAATGCCTTTAGGCCTTTGAATAACAAGATGTCAGCAGGCCAGATCAAGCAGCCACAGAATCAGTCATAGAATGGTTGGCATTGGCAAGATTATCTGGGAGTCATCTGACCCAACCAACTTGCTCAAGAAGGGCTACCTGAAGCAAGTTGCCCAGTACTATGTCAAGATGGTTTTTTAATACAAGGATGGAGACTCAACAGCCTTCCTGTGAAATCTGTGAGTGACCACACTCACCATGAAAACTGTTTCCTGATGTTCTGACAGCACCTCCTGTGCTCCAGTTTGTGCCTATTTGAGCCCATAGCCTGCTAGAAAGATGACAGAGAGAAACTACCTGGAAAACTATGCAGAGTTGGAAGACAAGAAGGCTTTGCTAAATGAGGACTTTAAACATGTCTATGCACAATTGTAGGTTTCATACACATAAGGACTGGTTTTTCTACTCCTTTAGTGGTCCTGTTATGAGCTTTGTGATACAGCTTCTGTGACAAGCTCAAACTGCAACCTTCGTGCTCTTCTACGTGTATCAAAAGATTAGCCTCACTCTGCAGTGATGGACACACATAAATAAATTACAGCGAAACTCGTGCAAACTGTCATCTGGAAAGGGCCAAGAAGTCTGATTTTCTTCATTGAAGAAGCTTTGGGTAGGAGTTTGAATCTTTGTTATGGGTTGTGGAGTTTTTTCCTGGTAAAATATTAGTTTAATGTTTTTGAAAAGATTTTGCCTTTTTTGTGGGCATATCATCAAAGCATATTAGTTTAATACTTGCTATCATTCATTTACTGGAGAAAAATCATTAAATACATGTCACTGCATGACATAATATGAAATTGAAATGACCTTTATTTTGGCACACTAGTGCACTGAGTTAGAGTATTATGAAGTCCCAAGTGTTGCCTGTTTACAAATGCCAGACAGACTACTACTATGGCTCTAATGTGCTCAGAGATTGTGCAGCCAATGAGCGACTGCAACTAACTGAAAATAGTGAATTAGCTGTGGGGGAAGATTCACAGCTTACCAACAGGAAAAGCCACTACTTCAAGAAAATGGTTTCATTTATCTTGGAAATTTGACCACTTAGAAGTGGAAATTTTTACCAAGTACACACTTCTGTTAGATATTGTTTCGGTGTTTGGCCTCCTGTCTTGCAATCCATAAACTGCATCTTGGGTCTGGGATACTTATTCACTTCCATATGGTTCTCACACCAACTCTGTAAGAGTGACATCTGAATGAGTCACAGTCATGCTTAACTTCAAGCACAAAGGTGTCTAATTCTAAGTCTTAAAAATGCACATGACTGCATCATAAAAAGCCACAGGCTGCCACACAGATCTTCAAAGCACTGCCAGGGAGTGCACAGATGTGTACGTCAACCCTCTGCACCCACTGTGCCATTCTCAGGACTCAGGATAGTCAAACAAGAGTCAGATTTCCACTCATTTCCTGAAGTTGTTCAAGAGCATCTGATGGATGCTGTGGATCACTAAGATTCTGTCCCTTGGACCTTTTAACACACATTCAGCCATCCCCTCTCACATCAGGGGACTTCTGAAGAGGTGCAGCACTCCAAGACAAAGACGTGACTGATTCTTATATCTGTTCCAACAAGGAACAGAACTGCTAAAGCAGTTGCAGTGTTTCACTGTGTCCAACTGAGGTCCTTCTCCTGAGGCCTAGCAACACAAAAGGCATTTTGTAATACCTCCCTTTGAAATCAAATTAGCGATGTTTCAAGGCGTGACCCGTAAAGGGCTGCTGTCCAGCATGGACATGTGTTTGACAGATACATGTTCCACCTAGCGGGCCTCTTCAAGAGTACAGATGGAATCAAGATGTGTGGACAGAGCTCCAAAAGGGGAGCCATGGGATATCAGAATATACAGCAAAGCTCTCTGCATCAGTAGATAAAAAGGAAACAATATCAGATACTGTGTGAAATAGCTCACTCCAGCTGGTAGGACAGATTCTGACAGAATTATATAGGTATGATTATTGCAGAGAAAGATGCTATTCCGTATGTGCAAAAGCTAGCAAAATATAGCCCAAATTAAACTGTATAACCTTGTGCCAACTCCTTATAAAAGTCATAAAAAGCCACAATCTCCTACTTCCATTTGTCCATACACTGAAAAATGCTAAGAGCTATTGTGAGCTGTAGCTCAGAATACCCATGAACACAATTTGAAGACTAAGAGTATGTAGAAAGCAGCCTATTTTACCTGTCTAGCTGTAAGATTAACGGGAAAGTTAGAAAAGAAAATGAGATCTCAAGTTTGCCACAATGCAGTTGCTTATGTTACAGAAAACTAACCACCTCCTCATCCTACGGGTCAATTTCTCTGGAACAGGAATGAAGATGAGAACTCTCATCCATAGTATATAAAACAGGAAAGCATCTGATGGTTGGACTTTCCAAACATCCAAAGGTCCCATTTGACTGTAGAGAGAATTAATTTAAAGCACAGCAACTTCCTAATGCAGTCCAGGCCTCAGCTCCATAATTCATTTTTACATTAATTCACAGACAAGAAAAAAAATCATGCTTGTATATCAAAAACCCCTATAGCAGTCAAACTAAAAGAAACATCTGCTGTCAGGAACTCCATCAACTACTCCTTGTTGACAGTGTCTTTTGCCTGAAAAGAGGACAGGACAGAGATTAACTATGCATTTTACACGATGAAACAGAGTCCAGAGCAAGACATAGGCTGTGCATTCTTCACTGTGTATCAGGACCAGCCACTTCAGAACAAAAAACCCAGGTACTTTAGGCCAGGTCTAGGAGCCAAGGCTAAAATACAATGGAAAATTCCTGTGGATGACAACAGCAGACTTCACTGATGGTACAATTTAACTTACATCAAACTCTCAATGGCTCATTTCTTCAACGATCTCCAAGTTCTCCCTCTGCTAACAACAGGAATGGCAACAATTTCAGGAAATGGAACCGATTTCTATCTTCTCACAAAAAGGACAGTGGAGTATGCCATACTCTATACAGCTCAGACATAAAGTTATAGACAAGGTTTGGCCCAAGTTCTTGTATATCACATTTTCAGCTGCATTTGATTACTTAAAAATCACTGACTAACACTGGTGATTTTCATATTATTTTTTCAGGAAATTACTTTAGAGACCAGGGAACTGTCACAGTGATTACAGAACTATATGAAAGTGCCATCCTGATAAACTCACCATCCCTGAGAGACATATACAATACGAGATTCAAACCTGATATGAAATGTCAACCCAAAAAAGATGGGAATTCAGCTCACTCTCCATGTTCAGGCAGATCTCCTTCCTTGGACTGCAGAGACAGTCAAGTTGTCAGATTGACTTTGATCACTCCCTCAGGGCAGGAGTAAGAAAACCAAATTTCTACCACTAGAATTTGATGGTGAATGACTTTGCATCTGAATCCCAGTGTGGCCATGGGTCTTTCTCTTGGATTATAAACCTAGTTAAAGCTTTGATTAAGGAGTTAGTAACTGAATGGCAATAGGAACATTCTCATCAGTGCCTCTGTATCAGCAGCAGAGTAACACCCCCCTATTGTTTCTGAAGCATAAATGAACTTGTCCCTGGAAACTGTGCAGTTGGACTAGTCCATTAAGAAAAAGTATTTAAAAAATAATGCATTAAAACACAGACTAAAGCCAAAGGCAATGACCAGTCTGCCCTGTCACCCAGGTTAGTGAACATGAGACAACACTTACACTTTGAGCTCCCCCTTAGTGTGATACCTTTTCCTTTTCAGTCCATCATGACGTATTTACAGCTTTGTCTCTCAGCAGTCCCTACTGAGACTCCAGGGATCCACCATGAATGTTATTTTTTGTGTGTAACTACTGTTAAGAGCCAACAGAATATATTCAGGAAAGAATTAAGAGCCCATGTTAATGTGATTTCTGTCATCCCCACATATCTTGGATTAGGTCAAACATGCTCTTCCTCCCCTTCCCCATTTCAACCCGGCTTCCCAAAGTATATGCTATGGAAGTAGGCTTGCACTAGCTGTACCTGCACTAGAAAATTGAACAAGCCAGGGACAGTTCTTTGGGATTACAACTACTGTCTGCAACATTTCCTATTCATATCTTCTTTACCTCCAAGACAAGATGGTGCCTGTTCAGCATGGGTTCTGGGTTGGAGCTTATCCCTGAATGGTGTCTATAAGTTATTTGAGAAATCTAGTTGGTCCAGGTCTAAAGCCTGCCAGAGACTCTTAATTGTAGACAATGTGGTGCTTGTGGATGCTCCTCAGAGTTTTCTTTGATAGTATAGATATTTCTGTATACAACAGAAAAAGAAACTCAAAATCATACAGAATCCAGTGACCAGTGTTCTGGTTTTACTGGTCTTTTTGTTTTGTTTTCATTTAAACTCCTCATCAAAGTAGCCTTCTACAGACTAATACCATATTCTACTTGTTTACAAAACTATTCAATGCTCCTATGAACACCCTGATTGGCTGTCAATATATTATCAAACTTAAAGCATTATATTAGACACTGAAAGTATTATGGATACATAAAACACACCCAGAAATTTTACAACCCTTTCAGACTAGAAGGGGGTCTGTCTTTCAGACATCCATAGAGAAAGAGTTTGAATTTCTCTTAAGGGGGCACCCAGTCTATATCATTCAGAAGATCTAAAACAAATTGAGTCACATCATAGAGCAATCAAGCATTTACAGGTCTCTACTCAGAGAGGTCCCCATCTCTTGCTGAGTGTGACAGCTCCCACATGAAGGTCACTGGTTTCTGGGTTATTCAAGCATTCAGTGTTGATGTAGAGTCGATCTGTTCCCACTCAGTTATGCAGCCAGGACACATCACCCCTCGGTTTCACTGTACATTCTCAAGCACACAGACAGACACAAGGACAGTAGTTTTAAATCCTTACAGAATTTAAAACTTCTAAAGCTAAGATCTTCCCTGCTCAGAGACAAAAATCCCTATCTCTCCCTGGCATCATTACTTGGTAGCAATAACTCCAAGGTGTTGAGACCACATTTAGCTTTACGGAATAAAACATAACAAGCTGTCAAAATGTGCATAAATAAATTAGAGTCATTATTCCAGCTTAAGGTTCTGGGGACATAAACAATCCTCTTGAAGTTTACTGTGACATTTTTTGCAGCAGGAGCCAAGCATTAAAATTACGTCCTGTATACAGAGAGCTGTAAATGCATTCTGTCTTAGGGCCTGGCACTGTGGCACAAAATCAACAGGCCTGCCTTGGAATAGAAAATACAGCAGTTCAGGGCCAATTCCCTGCCCCTGAGCACAAGTTTTATGGCACAGCCCATGTCCATATGGCTAAACTCTGTCCTTCTGCTCATTCCCCAAAGAGGAGTTCTCATCCATATCTGCCTGCTTGGAAGAGTCCCTGGCTCACGCTGCTGCCCTGACCCATCTCTGGCCCAGTTGCAGAGAGCGCTGGCTGGCATGGGCAGAGCCCTGCCCTGGAGTGTGCTAACACCCAAATTCCACAGATCACCAATGCCACTGCTCCTGGCCCTGCCCAATGTACCAATACAGCCACAGTCTGGGACTTCTGCTAGGATATCACCCTAAATGTTTACCTTTTTGTAAGTGATTTCTGGTTATATAATAAGAAATGCAGAAAGTGAGATCCAAAAAAGACACGAGGAATGAAGACATACACACATTTTGTGTACATAGGGATATAAAGGAGCTGTACCAGATGAGACGACATATCTATCATGCCTGCATCACTAACCAATTACACAAACTTAGGAAATAGTGTGATATCAGAGTAAGTACACAGTGATACCTCCTCAGCACAGTCTCCTGCAACCTTTCGTGACTCAGAGACTTCCGGGACAAAAAGTGATACCCTGGTATTTAAAAGCCTTCTGAGGATTCTTCTGAAAGAAAATGAACTCTGGAATTAAATGCTGCATAATTTAAAATCCAGTGAAAATAGGCTTCAGCAATTTGAATTATAAACAAGGAGCAAACCCATTCATTCAGAAAACATACTTGACATCAAAAGAGCATCAAAACAAGGGTGAATAAGGGTAGTGTCTTTACAAGAAAGTATCAAGCTGAAAGCTACAATCTCTAAAAGTAAAATGGCACTAACATTATGACAGAAGGCTTCTGCTGGGGCTCAGTGCACATAAAACACAAAAGAATCAAATCGAGTAGTGTACTCAAGACAGAACCTGCTATGGGAGAAATCAACACAAAGGCTAGTAAGTCTGTGAAAATGCAGGATCCTCCTATTTTGAACCTAACAATTTTTACAGCAATTTTTTTCTAATATTTTTGGTAAACCCCCTTAAGGTTTTGAAAAACCACCACAGCAACTACATCTTTGGGTTTTGATGGGTATTCTTGAGCTACTTGCTAAATCCATATTAGGAGCTGAGGCAGTCGTGGCAGTATGAAGGATTGTTCCATTCTTGAGTGCAAAATTCCACAACATAAAACATTCTTGCATTTTGTCCAGCTGAAATACTGTATTTCCACTGAAAATGCCATACTAATAAGCTCACTGGTGATGTTTATCTAGAAATTATTAAGACAGAAATACTTTTGATTTCTGTCTCCCCTTCTCTTTTTCTTCAATGTGGGATCAAGTGGCTCAAACCAAAAATCTAAATGCATTTTTCCCCCAGTAATAAAGAAATTGATATTTCTTTACTTTTGTCTTGATATATCAAAAACGTACCAAGGTAGAATCATCCTGCTTTCCAATTTTTTTTTTTTGTTGACTATTGAATTTTCCTAGAAATTCACCTAGCACAGAAAAGTTCTTGCTTGCTCTGTGCTTACTCAGTGACAGAACAATGCAAATGCAAGCTTGAACATCCATGATCTAACTCCTCTAAGATTTCTCCTCTCCTCCATATACAGTGTATACATGATACAAATGCAATCCAATATTTTCATTTGGGAAATCATGGAAAGCCAGAGAAATTAATTTGGAGCAGATAACAGAACAATTCTCACTAGAACAGAAATCCAGAAGAATACAAAGACTTCTGCCAAACTTGGGAAGAAGGTAAAAATACAACAGTGAATTTGTGCCTATAGATCACTATCTGCTGTATGTTAGATGGATGTTGGTTATGTCATTTGATTCTCTTCTGCCAAAAATTTCCTCATCTGCAGAATAGTGACAGTAGTATTGCCAACTTCACTGGGATTCTGTGAGGACAATGATCTGCTTTCCAGTGTTCTTACACTGGGCAAGTATTAGATGAAGGACAGAGGAGCTCATCACCAGCCTATGGCCTCCTCAGATGCCTGAGAAGCGTTATAGAGCTCCTGGCACGCAGAGCAGTTCTATTCATGTGTGATCATTTTACCTACACCAGCATTAGCCTGCATTCCTCAGATCACTAATCACCTTCAGCTCAGAACACAACCACTACACCAATGCAAGATAAAAAATACAGTGCTTACAATTATATGTGTAATATCAAATTAATAGAGAAACAGAATAAATTAATCTAATTATATCAGATCAGAATATATTTGGGTTACAAAGAATTTTAGGGGAAAAAATGGTGGGGAAACACCAATACTGTGTAAAATGATCCTTCAGACTAACCAGCAGCTCTAGTAAGGACTCACACAGGAAGGGCTCAGGGATCAATTTGGTAGGAAAGAGAAGCATTCTCATTATGTGTAAGCTGTAATGAGAGTAGTGGGGGCGATGCAAGCTCCTCAAAAATATTCCATTGTCAGTGCAGCAACATCCTCTCAGAAGGAACAGTTTCATATGACAGTGTCCCAAAGTCTCTCACACCCCGTTAGTGATCTCCATGTCTTGGAACATATATGGAAAAAACAGAGGCATCACTACAAGACCTCCCTGGAAACAGGTTAATACACAGGACAGGCAGCTTTACAGAAAGACACCATGAGGTTCCCCATTTCTTTGCCTCTCAGCCTGTGTTATGGCAGGATAAAGGACAGACATAATAAATATTGGAATCACCAAAAAAAAAAAAAAACAACCAAAAAAAAACCTTAGGAAATGTTTTGCTGAAAATAGTGTATGTACAAGATTATATCCTACTCCTTTTGACTCTGGTGGTTACAGTCCAGTTTACATAGGCATGCCTTATGCCTTATCACTAAAGACAGGCAATTAAATATGGGAACGGATGTCAAGTCAATGGTCTGCATTCTTGTGAAACCATTTCACCATTCTTCCACAAACCACAAAATATTTAGCAGGAGGTGTGCAAACTGGGCCCAGGTGCAAGAGTGTGCTTAAAAGGTGAGTAACATCTGCTGGAAGCATTCTAGACAGAAAGATTCAGCATGAAAAATATTTCCTTAGCTCTCCACATATAGAATGTTATTCTTCTGGCCTGAAAATATTTGTTACTTTTGTTCTGAAACTTTGAGTTTTCTATACATACTTCCAACAACAAACTGTCAACTGCTGTTACAAAATTTACAGTGTTTCACAGAAAAACCTACTGACCTCACAAAATATTCTTCTGCTTGCTCACATAGACCAGAGCATTTGAGCCACTGGAAAACACAGCAGAGAATAAAACATTCAGCCATTAAAACTCACTTATCCATTTAGTTTCTCTCTAATAGCCCTTCAGAGGTTCAGTTCAGTGACATGAAAACTTCCCAAATCTGGAAAGTGGTCAGTCTGCAGATAAAGAACATTCCAACAGCTTTGATGTCTCCTGGTGAGACTCTACATTACTCCAGAAGGCCCAGGGATATACACTGTAGCAATATAAGGGCTGAAATTTGTCCTTGTATTTTTGTACCACTAAAATCCAGCATAATCCTCATTTTGAAGACTTAAGTGAGACTTAAGCAGTACATAGCCTCATACCAAGTCTTCTTTGTGTTGGCACAAATTTCACCCAGGCAAGACAATATTTGCTCAGGTGCAGTACCTTGGGTGAGAGTTAATCCCTTTCATTTCTGACACAATACTTATTATGTACAATAACTAATAAAAGCCACTCTTGAGATCGACAACCTACACATTTTCAATTTCCTCTCATGTACTGTAGCCTTTCATAAGGTCTTTTGATCCTGTACTGGTGTCAATCTTTGCATGCATACAGGTCACAAGAAAGTTCATCTCAAATTAATAGCCCAGCCACCTTTAGATACGTTGATTTTAAGTCATTTCCACTTCCAAATTTCAATTTATCATTTTACTTTAGTCATTGCATTCTTCTCAAAGATACAAAGCAACAGAGACTGTGATTTTGCTTGGACCTGTACTAAAGAGGAAAAGGTCATGTCAAAAATCACAGCTTCCTTCTTGTCTTGCCAGTTGGAGACACATGTGCACACTGTGCTCTTCCCTGTCAAGGGAAAGGTGGGCCACCTGGGGCAGGGTTTTGGGGCCCACTGATCCAGTAGCAGCATTCCTGAGACAATGATCGGTCTGAAATCACACAAAATGCAGAATCAAATCATGTGGCCTCAGGAAATCTGAGCTGAGGACTCTGAATCTGGGGAAAGGCAGATTCAGGCACTGATGGAGGCACTCCTAGAAGAGCTCTGATGAACATGGAGCATGACTCTACCCTTGTCCTCCTCCAGTCCCAGAGGCTGAGCACAGCCCTTCACAAGTGCACAAGCTGGATCTTGCTGCAGCCTTAAATCCCTGCCCAAAGTAAAACACCCTCCATAGCGTTTTTTCTTTTTTTCCACAAACTGCCAGCACTGAAAGTTCTGCCTTCTTTGGTGTTTCAAACAGACCAGAAGCTGCCAGTGACAGAGTGGAAGACAAGAGGAACTGGACTTAATCTTTTCTGAGAAGGCAAACCTTACAGAAATGTTTGTTTTCACTCTGCTGTTCAACATTCCAGCTAGTGGGAAGCTTCAGGAACTTGTTCCAATGGCTTGTTTCTCCTGCTCCCTCCCATGGCAAACTGAAATCAATATTTTTAGATTCTTGTCATTCCCTTGAAGACTCTCTCTCTCTCCCTCCCTTTCTGAGGTCACACAAACTTTGCTTTGGACTCCAAACTATTAATTTTTCACATTACTCATTTTAGGTGTCTGAAAAGCTTCTTATTCATCAGTCCATAGAAGGAAGTGTTCTTTTTCTTTTTTCTTTTTTTTTTTTTTGCCTTTTTAAGACAAATAAGAGATACAGATCTCAGCAACAGAAATTAAGTCTCTTCCATGATATTGCAACAAGGTGTCTCCAAGCCTGACCTGAAGTCCCCCCTCCTTGGCACACATTTGCTGGCTTTTCTTCACGATCAGAGCACTTTGCCTCCATAGGGCAAAGGCACGGCAAAAAAAAAAAAAAAAATATCGGTGCCAACTGAGGAAATTGGGAGTAATTTTCTAAGCAGGCAAAGTAACTGCAGAGAATCATAATGAAGCTGAATTTATTTCTCACAGGTCACTAAACACTGCATCAAACATTACTGCCTTTTAGTAGCCATGATCTTAGGTTATGTTTACACTCTTAACTAGATCCTAACAGCTGCATAGACCAGTGTCAGTTTCAGGAGTCAGCAAGGATTCCTGTCAGCTACGCCTGGAAAAGAGATGAGCATGTAACAGGAAGTAGCCTGTGAAGCCAGAAGCAGCCTTCCTCATTTACCAAGAGTTCCCTTTTCTGCTCAGCTCTTCCAGATTCATTTGGACTAGCAGAGGAATATACCAGAGCAGTCCTACCTGTCAGCAGGGAAGAATGTTTGTGCATCTGATTCCTCTACTCTCTACCAGAGCTTTGCTCTTGAATCTCCTGAGGCTGCTGATAACCTCCTATATTACTGCAGTTGTTTGTTTAACATAAACCCATAAAATTCTTGAGGTTGCCACATTGCCCTTTTCTCCTGCCCACACCCATGATCTCCTCATCGTCCTACACACGGTAAACAATTCCCCACAGGGTCCACATTTGTTGTGATAACTCACCAACCCATTAAAAGTTTAACTCTGACACACACAATGCAGCAAGCTTGTGCAGTGTGGTCAGGTAAGACTTTGCTGATGCACTCAGACTTTACCAATATTTTTGTTCACAAAACTATCTACTGAAGTCTCACAGAATGTCATAGAAAGAGCTATATAGTATTTTAAGGAAAAAAAAAAAGAGAGAGAGAATATATTTTTTACCATAGAGACTTCAGCAAGTCAGTTTATGTAGACAGGTTGGAAAGTATTTTGCAAAGTCATAAAGACAGTTTTTTTCTGTTCATTTATACAGTTCCTCTGGTTAAGTACAAATTGGATGCAAGTAGTACCATAATCAAGTATTTCTGGTCTGGTCCTCAAGTAGGCAGAATACAACTGAAATCCAGATGATCCACATTTTTTACATCAGGTAAGCCAGGATGACTTTTTATTTTTAAATTTGCAAAAACAAATTTGCAAATTTAAAAATAAAAAGTCTGAAAAATCTGCTGAGCTGTTTGTGCTTGTTTGGAAAAAGTCTTAAGCTTAGATCAGCAAGAAAATCTTTCCTTGCTGCATTGCTTCATGCCTGCCTGGGACAAGGTCCTGTTTTTTTCTGTGCTCAGGATGTCTGTTTGAGGTGTGACTCCTAAGTCCCTGCAGACTCTTTTGAACATACTCTGACACGCTGTACTATGCACAGTTTTTTCATTCAGTTGTCTCTTAAGATGAGATTCTCTTTTTGATAAACACAAAAGTCTACATTTACACAAATGCATAGTAAACACTGCCAAAAGAGAGAGGATGAAAGTATTAGTCAATCAGTATTAATAACAACCTTTGTTTTAATACTACAAATATCTGGAAGCATTTCTTTGTACATGCCTTTCTAGAAGTCCACAGCCTATTTCCCAATCAAAGACAAGAAGTTGCCCATGCAACAGCAATAAAGCTGTCACACCGCCTTCGGCTGTAACTAGCAATCTGTCCATACCCAATACTTCATCGAAAAAGAAAAGGTGCAGGCCCTAAATCTGGATGAATTGACTGGCAAAGGGCTATGTACCTGAAGTTCAGCTCACTTTTTTCTTGGCAAAAGCATTTAAATCCTCTAATGGAGATTTATGTCATTTTATCTGGGTGCCTTTCCCACAGAGGCTTCAGAAATTAATCATGCTTCCTCCCCAGTCATGGAAACTTCCTCAAGTTAGCATGAAATTACCTTTCAATTTCACCTCATCTTTTCCACCTGTCTCTCTTCTCCAAAATACCTGTACTGGCTGAAAACATCACATACTATATTTTTACTATATTTTACACTTACGGAGAATTATATCTGTGATAGTTAACAAGATTCTGTAAATTATAATGACTCTAACGTCTTCAACATTTTTAAAATTGTTTTACAGACTTGGCTGCTGTTTGATCAGACAGACACCTGTAAATTCAATATCTTTAGAGATATTTTTTTATTTTGCAATTTCAAAGAGCTCCATACTTGGAATTCATTTAGAGACCAGCGATAAACTCCTCCCTTATTTATTTTTTTTTCTATGTTTCATGTTTCATTAGAAGATGTGAAGCACCTTGACAAACAGGCGCTGAAAAATAAAATATGGAAGCAGGAATCTTTGTTTGTAAAGATGTTAGTTCAATGCATGTAAAATGAAAGATATCTTATAAAACCTATTAATAAAAATATTCGCATGCTAAACCAAAGTTAACTGCAGTATTTCCAGTCTCCTTTCTACAATATAAGTTTCATAACTAATTATCTCACAATTACTAATATTTTTCCTTGATGAACTCTGTGCTGCCTCTTCCTAATGAAAGTGCTGCAAGGTAATACAGCAGTTAGATGACAATGCAAATAGGACCCATTCAATTTGCACAAAAAAAGGTTGCAAGGAGCAATTAGCACTTCATTAATATGATATAAAATGCTAATTTGCCATATATCCCAAGTGACTCAAAACTCCTTTCCATCCATATGTGCAAATAATAGTTAATATGATGCAGTGAGTGTGAACCAGGTTCATGGTGCATTAGCTGGAATCCCTGTGTCAGTTTTCAGTATAATAGCTATTAGTTAATATAAACAGTAGCTCACATTTAACCTATGACAGCAGTGTTAAATGATAAAAGGATCTGTTGGCAGCAATACCTCATAATTCCACCCCTGTAAAGTTCTCCCTTCCTTGCTTTCCAGGATGAAGCATTGGAAACTGACTTCTAATCTAATTTATAAAGCAGATTGAAATGAAGTGCTGGTAGCACTCAGCTCGGCTGCTCAGCATTTTGAGCAGCAAGATCATTCCTGGTGAATTGCACAGCTCAGGCATTCAAGCACTCACTGGCAGCTTCTAATGATCAAAGTATTTGACTTAAATAATTGATTTATTTATACCAGTAAAGAAGCTCCAGGGGGTTGTGAATATTATGAGATATAATCACACCACTAGGGAATTAGAGACACTCAGATGTGCCTTGTGCTTGCTAATGCCCTACGGGTGTGATTAGGATATCAGACATCAAAGGAATTTGCTTTAAATTTTTTCATATAATAAATTAATAAAAATAATTTATTTAAATAATTCCATTGATTTGACGAGACAGATCTGATGCAAGATAGTGTATGCAGAGAATTACAGTGAAGTGTGTTGATCTAGGACACCTCAGAAGCCCTGACCATCTCCTGTTAACACCCAAGAACCAGCAGGATCCTCTGGCTAGGGGGTCCCTTCTCATCACCTCAAAGCTTACTGTCTGCAATGAGCATTCCCAGATATTTCAGTCAGCCTGCATTGTCTGAGACTGAGTAAAATGGTGCTCTCCAACAAATCCTTTCAAGAAGGGAAATGCTGATTAACAGCGACACACAAGGCAGTACAGCATTCTGGCACAGACAGGCAAAGCATGGCTGCAATATCTCATGGAGAGCCCATGCTCTTCTGGCCAGATTGTGTATTCAAATATGTTAACATCTACCTTAATGGCTTATATGGTTTGACCATTGCAGACTATATAGATTTTACAGTCTTTAATTCACTTCTTACCCCAGCATAAAAAAACATTAGAGAAGTGTTCTTCTGTCAGTTATAAGAAATTGAGTTACCCAGAGACCAAATAACCTGCTCAAGGGCACACTGACAGTCTGGGCAGACCACAGGATTAAACCTGTACTGACTTTCTGCAATATGTTTTAGAAAATTTCAGAAATACACCAGGTTTTCCACAATGATATTAAAGCAACAGGCAATTAACATCATGTTATCTTTAACCTAGTGTGTTGCAAGAGAAGCATTTAGTTGTTCCACATTCAGAAGTACAATCCTTGTCTTTATCCCAGGACCCACTGGGATGCATTTATGGCAGTGATAGGAAAAACAAAGGCATCTTTTTAGAGAAGAGTTGTGAAAAAACCCTGTAGATCCTTTCAGAGCCATAGGAAGGCATGAAGACAGAAAGCAAAATTTGGGGGCATTTTTTGCCTTGGACAAACTAGTATTCCAGGTGCAAAATACAATTGCTGTCCTTGGGTTGCAGAAAAAATGAGTGAATAAGACTCCTTGAACCCATGTCTTAATTCCCCTGGGGTCAGGCCTAGTCTGTTTTATACAGTGCCCTCGTAAGATGCTGCAGAACTTCAGACCTGCAATGTTGTTTAAACAAGACATGCAAGTTCTAAGTGAAGAAACCAACCACAATTATAAATTCCTGCAAAAGCAACATCTCTATCACTAAAATTAGAAAGGGAGAGGCATCAAGAGATTTGTTCATGCCTATGGGAAAAGCCTGAGACTGTGTTTTACTTCCCTAAACTAAAGCTTGCATCCTTGCATATGTGTTCTGATTTAAGAGCAAGCATTGTATGTGCTGGCTAGGCCCACTATCAACTCATGCCACAGAAAGAGATACCCTTGGGCACATCACAGATCAGACATCCATCAAGTGCTTTTATTGCAAGGATCACATCTAAAATCAACTCCAAATGCACACAAAATTCAGTATCTCTCTCTTGGTGAGTTCAAAAGAAATTCTTCTATCTTGGAATTTCAGGATTTGAACTGAGCCCAGAGTCATGCAGTCCACTGAAAGGGCTACATGTGTCATGCTGTGTTGAAAACAAATGTACACATTTTTCTATGTTTATAACCCTTTTCCTTTCTTTACCTCATTTTTTCCAATATGCACATAATAAGTATAGCCTGTCCTACAGATGCAGTTTCACTAAAGTGCACAAGATGACTTTTTTACTTCCCAGCACTAAGGATCCATCATGGTGATCTGGTTGGGCTATGGCAGAACTTCAGCAAGGGTGCAGACCCCACGTTTAGGTAGGGCTTAATCTGCCTGTATGGTCTTGTAATATGATGTGTATTTGCTTTGCTCTGCTTATGTTTCTCATCTGCCTGGATTCTCCCATGCCAATTTACCGTGTGGAACTGAGTTGAATACAATTACCACAAGGAACAATAAAAACTCAGAATAAGTTTTTCTATCTAGGCCCACCTTCAAAAAAATACAAAATATCTGTAAAACCCTGACATATCTATCATCATTAGTGACAGTCATGTCACCAACTTTGACCCCAATCTCAAATTTGTGTGACTGCCAACTATAGCTCCAACAGCTACTGATCTCTGTTAACTGTGAAATCTCAGATATGATCTCAGCTGAGATTATAATACAGTTTAATAATTCTGATCCTAGTGGTATTCCAATATGTATCCCACAGCATGGCTGCGTTTTAGTTAAGACTGAAAATACTAATAGTCCACCCTTGAAGCAGACTGTCAAGTTTATATGCAGCCAGCAGAGATCAAGGATTATTAACATTGACTCTCAGAACTGAGGTTTCTTTGAACAGCATCTGTTGTGTTATCTATATCATCCATGACCTGTGTGTTATTCTCAAGGATAACAACAGCTACACCACCTTGAGCAAACCAACTTCTTAGGAGACCAAAGTGAATCACTGAGAGAGAGCTCGCAACAGAAAGGAGTCCAAGTGTCTCAGCAGTGAAAATACCTATTCATGACTGGAGACAAAACTTGAAAACCAAGGAACAAAACAGTACTAAAAGCTGAAGCTTATCAATATACTAGAATTTTCCATGTTTACTCATAAGTGAAAATATTATTTATATGTATACAGGATTAATAATCCTCTCTCTTTGTGGAGCTTTAGCTCCAGTTATGAGTGGACAGAATTTCTCAAAACCAAACCTCAGCAGAACAATCTCCAACACGGCGGGGCTCAGAGTCTACAATTAACATAACAAGACCAGGCTGACCAGCAAGCCATGACTGAAGTCAGAAGCAGGAAGGTAACTGCGTGCCAATACAGCTGTATGGACCACAGGACAAAAGGATTCAACAGGAGCTTTCATGAGCAGGATCTGTCCTTAAAGGCTCAGCTGTTAACTAACATATGGCTCTTTGCACAAGCTAAGTCTCAAACTTGCCTCCATGCTCATCCTCTTTTGCAGGAATTTAGTCTGAAGGTAGCAGAGACATGAATTGCTCTGCCAAGTCACATCCAAGTGGAAGATACAAAGTAAAATTCAGTCAGAAAAGGAACACATTGGGGCATAAGAAACTCATGGACTCAGCAATAGGAGTGGGGTTTGTAGCTTAATAGCAGAGGGCAGCTGCTCATACGAGCAGCTTTCCCTTCTGCAGAAAGCCACTCTTCCTTAGACTCTCTCACTGCATTAATTCAGTTAGAAGACTCTCTCCTTCATCCCAGTGGTTGTGTCCCAGGCATTGTGAAATATTAGTGCTGTCAGCATTTGCAGCTGTAGGAAGTCAGATATAAGCCCTAGTGCCACAGTATGGTGCTGTCAGTGGAGCTTGGTAGCCCTATCACCAGCTAGGGCATTCAGCACACAAAAAAAAGCCCAGTTTAATAAACCACAGACTTGGTGATCAACAAAAGACCTGCCTGCTCATTCTGCCTGGAAAGGAAATTCCCTCCTTTTGAGCTGGCTGTTAAAGTGCCACTCTTCTCTGAAAAACACTTGATGACCTCTTCCACCCAAACCAACAAAGTTTCTCAGCAGAAGTTTCAGATCTGGGAGTTAAGGTAGATGACTGAATCCACACTAGCTCTAGCAATAGAGAAAAGTATTTTTAGGGGCACTTATCACTCAGCAACTCGGAGGACAAGCCATGTGACAGATGTAAGGGCAAACATGAGACACTGCAGCTCAAAATTATCTCTCTGGGTACTGACTTCCGGGACACCCTCTGTACATGGAAGGAGCCACCCTACCTTGCATGGCTGCCTGCTCTGTATTCCTCCTTCCCATTTCAGGGCCAGTAGGGCCTTCATTCTGAGGTTTGCAAATTGAATAAACAAAATGTTTTTCATTGCGAGGCCACGTTCAGTCCTTGGTGTATGTTTGTAATGATATAGACAAAACTGTCTAGGGAGGAACCCAATGACATGTTTTCATATGAGAGAAAGAACATTACTTATCTTTGCAGACCTTTATATTGCTCCTGATAAAATCAGTAGGAAATTTGTCTTTGTTTTCAAAGAGAGTAGAAAGCTACATTATAAATTTAAAATTGAGCTTTCAAGGTGTTAGGGTTTTTAAACTCCTGCCTTTTTCAATAAACTTGCAAAATGGGACAAGCTTCTTTGCCACCAAAAAAAAAAAAAACAAACACAGAACTCATTACTCCTTAGCAGCCATTGTACATCACAAAAGCACTGTTTCTTAAAGTGTATCCCTCTTCCAATGAAGAACTACAATGCTTTCTAGTAAAATGTCCAAATCTAACTCCTCATTACTTCAAGTTCCCCAGCCCGTGGCCAGCCTGACAGCCTTGCAATGTGTGAAAGGAGGAATGTAATGAGTATACATTAACGTTACACACTTTCCACAGTTCTTGTTCTGGTGTGACCAGATTTATGTATGGAGTAGTTTGAGTGTAATTCATCATGATTATACATAGCATTGACTTCAACGTTTATGCAGGTAGCACTGTCTCCAAACTCTCTTAGCCACGGCTATATAAAGGAAGGGAGATATGGTGACACAATGTTCATTTGTTTCGGTGGCAAGACTCAGTTAAAACAACATAACAGAGTCTAAATAAATACTAATCTGTGAAAAAATGTGCAAGTGACTTAAGTAAAACCTTCAAATATTGCCTTGCTCACGACAAGCTGTGTGGGCTGACAGCTTGTCCCAAGGGAGTGAGAGGCCTTAGAAAAAGCCCTGCTACAAAAGGACTGGCTGTTAAGGCAAATCCCCACCAGTCAGAGCCCTGAGGAGGGTGAAGCCCAGCTATTGATGCCCAAACATAGAAAAGACATTGTGAAGGAAATATGGGAGATGAGAATGGCAGTGGAGGAAACAAAATAGGGCTGCCTCCCACAAAGAAGAACAACAAACCTGTAAAAATAAGGAAGAGCTTTTTCACTAGACAGATTTTTAAGGAAGAAGGACATATCCCATGACTTTCAAAATGTTACCTGGGCTATTAATGATCTCCATGTTAGCACAGCTTGAGGTGTTGGGGGAGACAAGAAGGCAGATTATTTAAAGTAAAATGGAAACACAAAGAGGGCTCTTTTCAAGTAAGAATCAATTCAATAGCTGCGATCTTCAGAGGAGACAAAAAAAAAATAAGGTGACCTCAAGTATTGCTGACTTCCCATTTTCATCCCAAGTTCTGCAATAGCCAGTGTTGTTTCCAGAGCATCAGGGTCCTCAGGCATTGTCACCAGAGCTCTCATTTCTCAGAGAATTGCAGTTCACTGACACCATGTTCTAAAGCCTTTTTTCCCCACCCACAAGCTTTAGCCATGAATATAATGAAAAGTGTTAGAAATAGTCATTTTAGACAGTCTCAGTTGAGAGTAGGTGAGAGAGAGGAAGAAGAGCCATGTAAGGAAATTTGAGTCTCTGAAGCCTAGTGTAACTTCACAGAACCAGGACTGTTGAAGGGAAGCAAAGCTCTCTTGTTGGTTTACACTGTACAGAGCCATAAAAGGATTCTAATTGAAAACAATAATAATAATAATTTACAGTTAGAGAGTGCTTTTAATCAAAGAATTTGGAAGTGATTTTATATATTTGCCTTTCTCATATGTCGCTACACCTCTCTTTGTAATTACTCCTATAGCTGTTTCATGGCATACTGTACAGGAATCCTGAAAACCAAAATGCTATGCCCCATAATGCAGAGCAGCTAACAGGACCCAAGCCCCAGGTCTCACCAAAATCCCTAAGACATCTATACAGACAATGACCATTATGACTAAAGACAAAAGAAAGCATTGAAGAAAAATTCAACACTAAAGAAAGACAGAGACTTTCCTTATTAAGTACTCTAATGCTGCATTTCTAAGTCTCTTGTTCTTCTCCTGAGTTCTAACACTTGAGCAGTGAGAGAACAAATTATGAAAGAATATAGCCCATCTGTGAGGTTGGATTTACTTCCCCAAAACTTTAGTCTCCAAGAACCTTCTCGCATGAAATAAATCCACTGAGGGAGAGGAATTTATTTGGAGCATCTATTCTTCACAGTGAATTGCCTAACATGGAGGTTGTTCCCACAAAGTAAGAAGAGTATTCAGCTGTGGAAGCATAACTGAAAGACATCTGTGCAGTTCTTGGAGTTCTTGAAAAGAAGATGTGGCCAGCAAGACTCAGGACAGCCCATTAGCAGCATGGTTTTCTCATGACATGAACTTTCTTGCATACCCCATGGCAGTTTCCACTAAGAGCAGTATTGCATTTGTTTAAATTTGCATTAAGAACAGAAATATTTTGTTTCTTAGAAGGCAAAAACCTCCCAGCAATTACTTTACTAGATGAGCATCTCTGCTTTCATTTTAAAAAATAAAAGGAGCTGTCTCTGTTGTGTGTCAAGAGCTGCAGGGTCTACACGGAGCTTGCGACACTCAATCTACCAAAGAGGCTCAAGGCAGCTCACTGGCCTAAGACAATGCCAGCAGGGCACTCAGAGAGGTGACAACACAACAGCCACATGGCCCTGCAATATCTCAGACAGCCCTGCCCTGAGACTCTGGTGGTCTCCAAAGAGTCTGTTGCAGTGGCAACAAGCATTATTCCCTACTTTTCCCATATTCTACAGCTCCTGTCTGGGCCTGGTAATGCTGTAGTTCATCTCTTTGAGCACAATTAAACAGAGTAAAATATCATCAATAATGAATAAAACGGTCAAAAACAGCATAAATAATGGATAAAACAGTTCACCTCCAAATCTCCCAGCAAGTTGCACAACACTGAACACAATGACATCCCTCTCACTCATAGAACAGCCCTTTGCCTTGAGACACTGAGACAAAGTGGAACAGGATGTACCATGCATTGTTTTAACAAATTCAAAGTTTCTTTTGGAAGGTTATCTCCTGTGTTGGCAATTCTGTTCTCAGGAACCAACAGCAACAGAAAACACACAGCCCAGCTGAAGTGATGCTGGATGGGCCCTTGCATTGTGAAAATTACAAATTTGCAGCACAGTGCTGCTTAGGAACTGCATCCACCGACCCCACAGCACTGTGGGAACCCTGTGAACTCTAATAAATGTGGCAGAACAGATCATTAACTACAAAACCTACAACAAATTATTTCTTGTAGAGGCACCACATACTTGTATCAAAAATGGGTGTGCTGCTTTTGAACAAATCATAATGAGAGAGCAGTGTTTGCTTGCAAAGGCCTCACATGCCAAAATGACACTGACATCTCCACAGAACTACCTTAGCTGACTACAGAGCAAGCACCTCTGTTGATGCTGGTACAAAGAAAACTACAATAACTTAGGGAGAGTTAGGGAATCCCAGATTCTCTTTCCCCACCTCCCAGTTGCTACTTGATTACTATTTTCATCTCAAAATCCCTGAGAAAGAGCTGGGGATTTAAAACATATTATCAACATTACAGCAACATTTGTGGAACTTGGATGTAAGTAGAAAAGTGGTCAGAGGAAAGACTTTGGCAGAATTACTTGAAACTTGGTCTGTGTGCACTGCTGGAATGCTTACTGCTTCTCCAACAAAGTTCCAGTTTAGTTTTACAAGCATGGCAGCCTTTGCACATTAGCACATGTTATGTGAAACATCACCCCACTTTCCCAAAATAGGAGCTCTAATGAGTTTCATGGTGGCTGTCCCGCTGCTCGCTGTGGGTTTATGAGCAATACAAGGAAGCAAAAGGGTGCCTGTGCCCGTGCACCGGCCCAGGCGGGCGCACTGCAGAACGGCTTCTGCCCACACAGGCACTGTGTGCTGGCTAGTGAACGGGGAGACACAACTACAGTCACACCACAGTTCATTAATAAGTTCAGATGAAGTAGTAACTGAAATTGTACTACAAAGTCTTTCAAAAATGTCTGGATACATCTTTTCTTTGGAAAACAGAAGCTAAAACTCACTGGTACAGATCACAAAGGTTAAGCCTCTCTCCTCCAGCAGACATACAAGAGACAGAAGGAAAAAGACAAAAGGATAGAATGCTTTCCATGCCCTCCTTTCTCGCACTATATGTGCACAAGCCCCTCCAGAATCCAGCAGTAAGCCTAGGCTCCACCTGAGGGCATCATCTTGACACAAGGACATACATTAGGTTTATATGCAGTACTCAACCTCTAAATGGGAATATTAATACTTATCTTCTATCCTTTAAGGTTTCTGTAACAGGGCACAGGAGCTAGGCAATGCAATATGGCTCATCAGGAGATATCAATCATTGGTACAACTTCAAGAGCCTAAAGACAAATTTCTCTGGCAAGGTGGATCACATCAATTCTATGGAAGTATGAAAAGCAGTCAACATGCTGTAATCCCAGCTCTTAACATATGATCAGACACATACTATTCTTCTATTCAAAACATCACTATTTTGCCACATGACAAAAAGCACACACACAACCAGAGAGAGAAGTGGAATGACAAAATGGTCACCTTGGTCCATGACCAAGGAGAAGGCACATGGCCATAGCCTGTAACACAACTAAGAGAGATCTTGACAATTGTGACTACAGCAGAAACATCCCAAGCACACAGCTGTAAATCCAAGAAATTTTATACCATAGAGTCCAACATACTGCCATCATAGAAGGAAAGAGTTTTTCACATATGACAATCATACAAGAAGGAGTGCCCCATCAAAATACCCAGGCAGTCTGCAAATCACTGCCTACAGCTGCAGTGCTGTTGAAGAGGCAGGTTACTGGCCTTGAGCTGAGTGCATTGATTATACAGCCTAACCTGATTATGACTGGCAAGAGTTTAAACTGGGCAAACCTACCACAGTGGGACAAGTTATGTATAGCTTTTAAGCTCTCCCCACCACCCAAAGAAGCTCAGGAAGGTGAACTGCTGTGTTCCCATCAATTTCCCCCTACAAGATCTATTTCCCAGGAGGCAGGAACTAGGGCTAGTTACTATAATCATGTCCTAGTTCATAAGATCTTGCCCTCCTTTCTGAGAGTGCATTTACCCTGGTATGCATTTGCTCAGCCTCTCACTATCACACATACAATTAAGTTCAGCTTCTAAAAGTTCTACCTGTAATTGGAGCCAGCTGCAACCTTTCTGACACATACTAATTGCCAGTAATGATTTAAGTGCAGTCAATTCACATGCTGCAATTGTTTTAAATAAAGGAATCTCTCGTACCTTTTCCCTGAGAAAAATCTGTTAATCTTTGCTGCTGACTTATCAAATCCTCCAGTCACCTGTTTGCCATCATTTTCATGAGCTGATAACGTGTTTATTAAAGCCATAATATGCAGGTGGAAGCATAAAGGTCTCATTTGGTGGAGTATGAATTCTGTCTCATAAATCTGTATGGAAAAGCTTGGTTTCACCCTTCAGCTACGCCTCAGAAAAGAATAGGCTCCAAAATAGTATCTTTTATGCTTTTCAATTGAAATATTAGTTCTTTTAAGCTTAGCACATATCTCAAAATACCATTTAGATGTGTATGACAGGTTGGTTTTTGTTAAGCTCCAGATATCATCATTGCCTATGGTAAATCTATCTAGCCTTAGTTAATTTCCATTTAATTGTATTCTCCTTTTAATAATTTTTCATATATAAAAGCAAGTTCTACAAAATAATAGAATGTCATGTGGATTCTACAAGGTTGGTTTAAGAGTGCTTCCCACAAACTATTTTAGTTTCCTGCAGAAGACCTGACCTGAGATATTGCAGACAACTAATTTCTGGCAGAATTAAACCAGTATCTCTTCAGAAGTTTTGCTTTCCTTTCTGCAGTGTTTGGGGGTTATGGCTGGGGGTAGAAGTGTCTGATTGTTTTTTAAGGCATGCCAGGGAAATTACTGAAGTCTGTGCACTGGGTTTATCAGTCTACTTTTCCCACCACTGTGTTACTCAGAGTGGACAGCCAGATAGGAAATGGATGTTCTGCTGCAGCTGAGTTCACTGGATCTTTGTCTGGCTTATATGTGTGTGTTGTACTGAATGCACTTAGCTCCTGGGGCAGCATTCACTAAAACCCAGCTTTAAATGGGGTCTAACTCAAGTGTCTGCCATCTCTAGAAAGACATTCATAACCCTTGCCTCACCTGTGAGAATCTGCATGAGAAAAAAATGTATGGACAAGAAATGAAGTGAGGATGTTCTACCAAATATTTTTTAGTTATCTAAAAGATAAGAGAAATAAGTAAAAAGAGAAAAGTACTTACTAGCCACTCAAGGAATCAGGGCCGGCTTTTTCATGTGAAAAAACAAGCCTGGATCAAAGGAGAAAATTTATAAGAAAGGAAAAAAACGTTGTAAACAAGAAGTAAAACCTAAATTATGTTTGAGACAACCTTTCAAAGTATAAGAGGAATTTAATCTGAGTTAGGATTCTTTGAACTGGCTCTTGAAAATATAAAATAGGGATCTAATTCTAGGACAGTATGTGGTTTACTATAAAAGAAATCTAGTATATAATAATTTCCTTCCACAATTCCCATGACTTGTGGCACAGATCCAAACCCTCTTCCATGATTCACATCCAAACCTCTCAGGAGAGATGTGATGGCCAGATTGTTAGTTTTAGTGCATGAGTAGTTTGGGTGAAATGACAAATGCTAGCACTCAGTCATACTGTGGAGAAGCAATGACCACAGCTATGAGCAAAGGGCAGAGCTCCACTGGCGGCTTATTATTAGCATCTTGAATATGAGTAAAAATTTTGTGTTTTTTTAAAGGTAAATAACATTTTCCTACCTAACTGGCCAGTCCTCAGGGACAATTTGTTAGTCATTCCACAGAATGAGCCAATTCCTCTTTTCCAGAGAGGAGAACAGAATGTCTCAGCAGATCCAGTAGTCTACTGAGCTGATGTTCCGAGGCGCCTTACAACTCCTGAAGTCTGCTTCTATGCCCAGTAATCTCCTGAATCTGCATTTTACACAAACTCTGAGCCAGTGCTGACCATGCCCAGACTAACACCTCCTGGAATAGTCTTCCCTACCGCTGAAAACCTTGCCAGAGTAAATAATGTACCAGTTTGCTGATGCAGCCTATTCCAGAACTCCTCCTAGCTTTAACCTTTCCTAATAGTCCCTAAATGCAAAATACAGTTAATCTAGGCCTCTGACTCATCAGATTATTCATTCCAAATTTTATGTTTGTTGTCAATTACCCCCTTTTTCTTCTTGTTTCCAGATTAATCACAGATCAATCCATCAAGACATGCAGAGAAACAAGTCCTAGCCTCATGGTCTTTGCTCACAACTCACTGCTCCTGATATAAGAGTGATCATTTCTAACACATATTATTTACTCCTTGTCCCTGAGTACCTGGTTGAAATTACTGAATTGAGGAGAATACTGACAAGCATCAAATAATGTATGCACACAGCATTGCAGAAAAATAAAATGGCATTTCTACTAAAATTTGTGAGCATTCCAGATTCACCTCTTAGATATCCCAGTATTAGCAAATGAAAAAGAACTGGAGAATATAAAGAAAAAAAATTAAGAAAGAAACAGAAAAAACCTTGCAACCTTTGACTGTAAAAGCTATCATTGGAGAGATCATATTGTGCAGTTAGTTCTATATAACCACCTCACCTAAAACTTGTAGCAGTTAGCGATAATTCGACACAGGAAAGCAGAAAGGCAGAGGTCTCCCTCAAAGGGCCAGCAACATCCTTTTTTTTTTTCTCAGATCAGTTCCTGCTTCATGTGTGGTGTTCCACATGCCCATTGGACCACAAGCTCTAAGTAAGAGTACTAAGCCAGTTATTCCTGTTTTTGAAGGGGAAGTGAAGAGAGAGATAGGAGATGGAAAAAATGGTGGTGACTTCTGGAGAAGCAGAATTTGAAAAATCAAGATTTCCCGAGATTAGAAGAAAAGACCGCTGAAAGAAGAACTATGTCTCCTTGGATATTTTCCGACACTTCCCAAAATGTATCTAAACAGGACCAGTCTTATCAGATAGAGTCACTGAGAGATGGATGTGAGCCAGCTGACAACCATGTGAGCAAAGGAGGGCAAGGGACTGGCAACATGAAAGCTGAGGCTACTGCAGAGCAGGGGAAAGCATATGCTGCAATTTCCCAGGCTTCCCCTTAAGCATGGAGAAAGGAGAGAAATACCACAGAAATAAAGCAGGCCATGCCTGAACCCCTGGGTGATAAACATTTAAAGACAGGGTAGAAAAGAATTGCTTAGAGCCATTACAAACCTAGCAGTGCAGAGTTCAGCATGGGCCAAGGCACTCCAGCCTAGTTTGCCAAACTTGGAAGTGGCTCCATACAAACCTAAGCAGCCTCTTACTTTCCTATCTGATGGGCTCTTAATCCAGTTCCTCCATCTCCCACGTGTGAACAGTTGTAATGTTATGTTCTTACTTGCTATAGGATACCAGAGCTGTAATAGCAGTAGAAAGGCTGGAGAGAAATCAGGACAAGAACCTAGGATTAAAGAAAAATGTATTAGTTGTCATTAATAAAAAAAACCCTAAACAGAGTTGCAAGTTTCTGTATTTATCATGTGAATTTCCCTTGAAAACAAACAAGCCCTAGTCCCCTGAGGACTTTTCCAACAGTCACTGAAGATATCTAATGAGGCAATATTTAAGAGACCTAATTATAAGAAAAAATAAACCTTGATAACCATCTTATCCCACGTACAGCTCAAATATGACTCAGAGTTTATTTTAATAATCCTCTCAGGTTAACACAACACAGTCCAAGCTACACTGTAGCAATGCAACTACTAAGAGATCATGAAGAGGAGCTAGGAAGTCACCCACAAAAGGATGCCTGACCAAACAGAGGTGAAAGACCAGAGATGTGATATGGAGGGCTGCAAATAGCAGCCTTGAGAAAGCAGTGCTTTGCATTGCAAACTCATATCATTATATCAATTTTGGCCACTTTACTCTGATCACCTGTGTCAACAAGGCATTTCCTCTGTTCTGTACCTTGAGCCACATTGCTGCACCTGCCCTTGAGGGAGGAGTTATTGGATTAACCCAGCTTCCTCTTATCTGTGTTTACTCACCAAAATTACTGTGCAGAGAAAACTCCCTGAATCGTCCCAGAGCTGCAGTTTCACTCATATGCAAAAACTCAGATGTGGCATTAAACATGCAGAGCTTAAAAAAAATAAAATAAAAAAAATTAGAAAAAAAGTTACCTCATTGTGAGTAACCACTACAAGCCAAGCTGAGTGAAGTCACTGGGGATTTTTCTTTCCAGCACGCCCACACCACTGGGACTCTTTCAGAGGGACAGACACCTGCAGTGCTGCTGGGCAAAGGCAAACCTTTTTTCTCCACTTTCCCTGAACCTGGGGAAAAGAAAGTGGGTAACCACCAGAACAGACAAGGAAACTGGTTCAGACATGTTATTTTTGCTGCTTATGTTGGGCCAACAGGAAAAAAAAAAAAAAAAAAAAAGGAGTAATAAGGAATTCTGCTTGCTAACACTAGTGTTGGCTTTGCTCCAAAACCATGACCCTTACAACGTGTCACTATAGGATTGCTGGGCAAGCTGCTAGAGTCACTGAAGCAAGAGAGAGAAATCCCCAGATTTCCTACTGTGTGTAATTCTGCATAGCATGAGCTAACCATAACCCCCTGAGATAACTCTTGGTTTTAGTCTCAAAATGGCCCCAAAAAAAAAGATATACACAAAAAAAAAAAAACAAAACAAAAACAAAAAAAAACCTACACAACATTTATCTTTAAAGGAAGTAAATTCTGATAACCAAAGACAAAAGATTTCAGGAACACTTTGTTACTTAAAGCAGCCTTCTGATCCTGAAATGGGAATAAAATCTGAGAGCTGTATGCCCAATTGCTGAGATGGAGCAAGATACAGCTCCTAATCGAACATCGAACAATCGGCTCCTTCAAGGTGAGCAGAGATTTCAACTGAAGGATAAACAGGAAACTGCTAGTGACAACCTTAAAAGGTTAGATAAGGAAAGAGGTTCCAAAGTACCTTATATTTATCTACCTGGCTTTCACCTGCAGATACTTGTCCCCACTTACTGACTCCTCTGTAGGCCATTAATGACCCACCATATTGCTTACAGAAGACTTCACAGTAAGTCATTTGTGTGAAAGAACTGTAAACTCATATCTACTTGGGAAAAATTGAAAATATTCTCTGTAAAGGCAAAGAAAACATGTAAATGGTAATTTGCCCCTGCTGAGACCATTCTCTAATAGTATAAGCCTGTACTTAGTCAACACTGGTGACTTGCATCTTAAATGCAAGGAACTCCAAAGATACTTCTCCAACACATCTGCTGAACCTTTAACATGCTGTTTTCTAAGGAACTGCATTTTGAGCATCCTGAGCTCAAGAAGCTCTCATCATGACATCAGGGCCAATTTAAAATTCAATGAGGATAAAACATACCAATGTAACTGATGCAAGTTAAAGTTGGATCTTGCAGGTTTATAAGCCCTTGTGCCCTTCTGCAGACAAGCAAGAAAATCCTGGTCAAAACCAGCCTATACCCACAGCTATGCCAAACTGCAGTTTCAAAGAAATATTCCACCATTTTTGCAAAAGTGAGGAGAGTAGGGTATCAGCATACTGAAATATTTTCTTAGCCTATCTTTCTAAGTACTTATAGCAGTGCTTCTGAAGTCCCCTTCTTCTGTCAAGTGGAAAATTTCTGAGATTCCAGAGGCCCACATGTGACTTGGCTAGAAAAATGCAAGGCCCAACCTTTTAGCACACAGGCCACCCACACGAACAGATCACTCACAGGACCTGGGATAAGAAGTCTGAACTCTCAAATAAATCAAGAGTTTGACCTTGGGTGGGTTTAGCAGAGCTTAGAATCAAATCTAGGGAGTCAAACACACATGAATACTGTGGCCCTTTGCTGCTACAGCTTCCTGATAGGAGAAGACAATGATCAATGTTGAAGAATAACTCAGTTAACAGGAATGTAGAGTGTTGACAGAGGTATATCAGAATACTAGACATTTTAAGTTGTTGGGAAGAAGAGATGGGAAAACACGATTTCTCACTAGAAGAAGACAAACTAGGACAGAAATCAAAAAGAATAATTGACAAATAGTGCTGTCAAATACAACCTGCTAAGCTGAGAAGACCTCCATACCTACAACACAGAATGCATCTAAGGTGTTGTGATAACTTGGTCCCACATAATTTTCTTGTTGTTTGTGAGTTTACATAACTGCAAGACAATAATTTTCCCCAAAAAAATCATTCATCAAGGAGGTTTCTAGTGATTCACTTGACTTCTAAAATAAACACTATCACAGCTGATTATAAGCACTTACCCATGCTGTAACTGCTGTCATGTTCAGATACAGAGTATAACACTACCTTCAATAACAATACCAGAAAAATGACATTCATTTTCTAAGTCAAGCAAGGTCTTACTTTCAGCTTGAGGGCATTCAGCTGTCTGCCTGTAATAAGGGAACTTTTCAATGTCATCTCCAGGCAAGCCCAATGTTCAGGAAAAGTTCTACAAATCAAAGCACAGACCATATGATTTTGATGACAACCCGCTCACCCAAAGAGAAAAGTGCAGGATGCATGCAATCCCTTGCCTCTCCCCAGTCAAACCAGTACCTCTATTTCCCCTGCAATGGTTTATATACTGAAAAGAAAAATAACAATGGCTATTAACCATCTGCTTCTCACCCCATTACAGCTAAAATGTGGTCAACTGAATAATTTACTTCTTTTTGCTCTGCCCCGGAGATAAGACTGGTGGGAAGGAAAATTATATTCCCAGCTCCTAGCACAGGAACAAATAAGGGACCTTCAGCAAATAGGAGAGAGATGAGAGAGAGAGATAGGGAGGCCCCTATTTTCTGGTAGAGATGGAAGAGGGGATATGCCAAGCACAAGGCAAACCTGCAACCAGCAGGAATGTTTGAAGAAGCAGTAGATGGGAGAGGAACCTGGAGAGACCCCCCAGGGGAAAAACGGTGCAGGGAGGTCTCAGTGTCATATTTGGGGCTGCAGAAGACACATCACATGGCGATTTTCAATATTATTAAAATTTTCTGGAACTAGTTAACAGGGTCCCCCTGCCAGCCTGAGTAGTTTTTATGAAACAGATTTGGTGAAGTGGGTTGAAATAAATTCATGAGAGATGCTGGACTTCCTCTGAGTCATGAAGAGTGCTGGAGAGGCAAACAGAGATGGGTTAGGCAAAGGCACAAGCTGACTGCCACACCTGGGGACAGCCAAGGAACATGGTGTTGGCCTGCACGTACACTGGGGGCTGGTGCCTGCTGATAAAGATGCAGCATTTTTACCTCGGGGTAGCCAACATGCATGTCGAGGTAAAATAACAGTGACAATGAGGCACTACAAGTTTTACCATGAGGTGACTTGCCAAGATGAGTATTGTACCCTGCCTGGGGTTGACCTGAGGGAGTTTACCTCATGGTAAAACTAATGTGGGTTGCCTTCACTGAGATTTCTTATTCAGACAGTTGACATGTACCTTTGTTACCCGGAGGAAAAACCACTCAGGTTTTTCTGACAGTGAAAATACAATGATTCACATCTTGGTGCCTGTTTAAGAAACTGAAACCATTTTGCATTTGCTCTGGTTGTCATTAGTAATTTTTCTTCACTTACTTTCACTTAAAAGCATATAATTTGACCAATACACAGATGGCTATCTCACCAGACAGGCTTCTGAAATTTTGCAAATAATTTTTTCATATGCAGACATAATTTACTTTTCACTTCTGCACAGGGCTATGTTTCACCATGTCATTTTCTTGCAAACAGTTAAGAGGAAATTAACACAGCACAAATTAAAATTTTAACCAAAATCACTCTGGAGGAATAACCCATCTTCTTCTTCTAATTAAAATAAACCTTATTGTTCAGCATTTATAAAAAGAATTAAAAGTCAACACGCAGGTGAAAACCTTTTCATGCATATATAACTCATTATTCTGCTCATGTGCCAGTATCACAACATACCAAATAAATACATATTAAATTTTTCACAAGCATTAATTATTGAGAAGAAAGCTAAATTTTAGTATGAGTATTATTAAACTGTTATCAGAAACTTCCACACTAAACTCACTGGAGATCAGTTTCATACTCCTTGCATTCCTCAATATGTATTCTGGGCAATAACTGTAAGCAATTTAGGGTAGGGATGGCCCTTCCTTGTTTAAAAAATGGTCAGTACCATATATAATTTCACTCCAGCTTCATTGTAAACAATGATCAGTGACAATTAATAGCAGTCTTAATGGTTTATAAATCTTTAAAAAAAGTATTTTAGAGAGAGGTGTTTTAATTAAAGTAATCTTGGCTTCTCTATAGAAATATAGCATAGGAATTGGGTTGTTTTTAATGTGTTTCCTTCACCCAGGCAAGATAGAATAGGCTGGTCAAGTTTTCTCTGACCCTCTTCCACTCTCTCCAGCCCCAGTAAAATTACTTTTCCCACTGAGAAATGTCAGCAGAGGGATACAACTGGTGGATGCTCTTCCATTACAGAACTCTACAAGGTTGCTCACCTGCACACAGCAGTCAGAAACACGTGGTGTGCCTGTGTTAAGCATTTTGTACTCAGTGGTACATAAGCTCTGAGCTTATACCCCTGGCATTTCCCACCAGGATAACAGAATACCTCTGCAGGCACATCCTGGCCAAGATCCAACGTCTCATATCTGCCCTTCACCACCATTTCAGGTGCCTCTGCCCTTTGCATGATCACATTAGGACTTCAAAAATGTGGGAGACCTATGCAGCTACATCAGTCTTCAGGAAGCTGGGTCACATATCAGCAGGAGTTAAGCGGGCAATGTGAACATCTAGCTTTGGCTTAGATGGTCCTCTCAACCCTCTCAGAAAACTAAAACTTTCCAGGCTCCCAGCTACATGAACACTGGGATATCTGTGTATAAATTGTTTTGTAGTCACAACTACTGCAGTGATGACAAACACAAAAGAATGAAAAAGAACACCTTCTTATCCATCTCCCAGAGCACTTCAAAGGTCAGAAATGGTTTTCCACCTGATTAATTTGTTTTCTCTATAGGAAAATTTTATAGATTGCATAGGTGCTCTGAGTTGGAATATGCAAAGACAGTATTGGCAACCAATGCATTATACAATACAAAGTAAAAGACGGCCTGGGGTTTCTTCTATTTCAGAGTTTTGGGTCATGCTTCCAACCTTTATTGTACAGATAGAAAGGTTAAAAAATTAGTATCCTAGTGGAAGCCAGGATCCTCATTGTCATTACCTTCATTTCGGGAGCTAGAAAAATGTCAAATATTACAAGAATCAAAATGCAAATCACAAGGGAACAACCAATAATCCAAAGGAAGACCAAATCTGCAATGCCACACCAAGCCAACCACTCATGTCCAGCATCCCACTCCTAGCAGAAGCATTTAATCACTGCCTCGGATTTTGAGAAATACAATAACCCCATAATGCACCTTACCAATTAAAAAATGCTGTATATGGATAAGGGGAAAATCCCTCCTGATCCCTACAGAGACTAGTGAATGTGCTCAAATATGAGATTTAATTAAGCCTGTATTATTACTTCAAATGTTACAACTGTTCATAATGTTTTCTAGGCCCTTTTCAATCCAGCATGGCATTCACATTTACAGCCTCCTGTGGCTCAGAAGTCTACCAGCTCAGCTTCACACTGTGAGGCACCTTCAGTAGATGAATAAAATTTACTGGCCCTTCTGCCTCACTTCTTAAAATAACACCGTGCCAGGCAGAAATTTATAGCTTTTTTGATGATGTTTCCCACCTCAGGCAGTCACCTCCAAGTCCACATGGATGTTGGCTGGATGATAGACAAGGGAGGTTGAGAGAAGGAAAGGAAATAATTGAAAAGGTGCATCAAGACTAGCAGCACAATGTCTTCTCAAATTTTCCCAGACACCCTGAGTTTGCCTAATGTGCAAAATTAAGATTATATCTATAATGGTACAATTACTAATAAAAAAGAAATTACTTATATCATCGTTTCTTCAGCCTCCCTTCTAGAACATCCTCTGCTTTCTGCCTCTGCAATCCCACAAAAATTTACTTTTAACATGTTGAAAGCAGCAGATAAGAGAGAAACAAAACCTCAGGTCCAACTATAAAGAGAAAAGGAAGGAAGGAAGAGGGAAGGCAACAAGTTAATAATTGTTCAGAATCTGAAGTCTACAGCAAAGAGGGAAATAGTTTTGTTCTGTTAAACAAACACCTTACTAATGACAGGGTCTCCTGCCCATTTCCCATAGTCCTCTGGATAATTAAAAAAAAAAAAAAAGGATCTGTAGGTTCAGACTTACATAAAGTCAATTCTGAAGAAAATTGCTTGGAGGGGGAAGGAAAAAGGAGAATTAACAGGGAAGTCAATTCAGAGAAGAAAATGTTGTGTTTTTGGAAATTCTCCTCCCTAAAAGTACACAGTGCCTCATTTTGGAAACTCCAGGGTAATACTTCAGCAGTGCTGGTAGAGTGAGACCCTTGGCAATGCCAGCTGACAATCTGCCCCAGCTGTGGCTGCAGCGCCGCAGAGCTGGCAAGGGCAGGAGATGTGGCCCATCGGCTGGCTGCTGGGGCCACATCTGAACTGGAAAGTTTTCTACAGGGGAAACACACATTTCCAGTGGAAGTTTTTGCTTTTGAAGGACTTAGGTGACTTCCTGCAAATCTGTATGACTGCAAAGCAACTTAGCAATAAACCAGAGTGAGTTCAGCAGAAGCCCACCACACTGGAGCACTTGCCCAATGTGCAGGGGCTGAGGGAGGTGGGCTTGTCCAGCTTGAAGAGATGGCTTTAGAAAAAAGCAGCCCCCCAGGGCTTATGAAGATGACCAGCAAGGAGATGGAGGCATGTTCTTCACAGTGGTGCATAGTGGGAGGGCAACGAGCATAAGTTGCAAGCAGGGTTAAGACTGGATTTGAGGAAATTTTTTTTTTTTTCACAATAAAAGTCTTTGAAATCAAACAGGGGAAAAGGATGTCCAAAGAGGTTATGCAGTCTTCATTCCTGGGGGCTTTCAATACCTGACCAGACAAAGTCCAGAGCAACCCAGTCTGATCTTTTAGCTGACCCCATTTTGAGTAAAAGGTTTCACATCAGGCTTTCTAAGGTCCCTTCTAACTTGAATGATCTTATGATCTTAAAACTCTCTGCCTGATCCATCATACACAGATTTAAGAATTGAAGTATTTAGAGCAGATGAACTCATTCAGATGCAAACCACACCATCCCCTTGCAGCTCCTTTAAATTGTGTTAGAAATCATTCAGCTTATCATCATCATCAGTGCCCATCTATTTGCAGTTTGTATGTCTAGATCAAGTAATTCTGCTATCTGACACTTGTTTATAAACCTTTCTACAACATCTACAAATTCTGTGTAAACAGTGCACTAATGATAATGAATCAAGGCTCCTGGAACATCCAGATCACATCCTGCAGCCACCCACTCACTGTAAGGCTTGGAGAGGCTCTATCCCATCCCTTTACCTGTTATAGTTCTGTGTCTTTATGAATGGCCTGTGATACTGAGGGGTCTGTTTGCCCTCCATCATTAGGCTTTACTATCATTACCTACCTAAAGTTTTGAGGAGCAAGCAGCAAAAATGCAGCAACCTCTTCTAGGTACTAATGCTTTTATTCCTGTTAATGTCATACTTGTGAAATATGTCAATATCAAACAAGCATATGGTATCTAATGAAAGCCTTTGGCAAGCTCTCAGCAGTCTTGAGATCGGACTCTGAAATGTGACGAAGTTCAGCACACAACAATAAATGCACTGGTCCATATGGGTCCTGAGGTCATTAAAGTCCCACACAAAGTATATGAAGTCACTGCAAAGATTCTAATAAAAATTTTACAGGCTTTGGAACAAGCAAACAGAGCAGAAACAGCAGATTGCTATGATTTTAGAAAGCTTTGTGATTTTCCCCTGTTTGGCAAAGCAAAATGTTAAGAATAGGAGTCCAGGGAACACAAAAGTACAGGCTTCAAACTTTTGACTGTCCTACAACACAGTAACATCACACTCTTCAAAGTACTCATCTCCGCAACACCTCTGCAAGGCAAATACAGCACCCCTGTTTTACAGATTCAGAAGTGAGGCACTGGAAAGCTAAGTGGTATGTTGAAAACCATACAATGAACAGAGAACTGAATCCAGGTCTCCCAAATCCCAGACCATTATCTAGATTTGATAGACATGGTTAACATAGATTTTTCGTATAAAAATTAAGGTGTTTTCATCCTCAGAACAGGTCTGCAAAGATTTTTTAAAACACTTCATCTTCTCTCAATTTACCAAGATTTCAATTTTTCAAAATTTAGGCAAACATTTGACTGAAATGTAACACAATAAGTGTTCAAACTAGATCACTTTTGAACACTGTGAAGTGGGATTATCTTGGAAATTTTAAATTGCACATTCTTTTTATTTCTATTTTTGTACAAGAATAAAACATTGCTGCTTGAAAAGATGCAAACACTGGGGTCATGGTGTCTAGAAACTACAAGATTAGACAAGTAAAATCTACCACAACACCTGCTGCTCTTCTAGATGCCCCACACACAGCACTTTTAGCAAAAATTACTGAGTCAAGAGATACCTAATTAGCACTTAGTCTTCATCTGACCTTCTGCATCTGACCCAGGTGCAGAAATGAATATGATAGCTGAAGTTTCAGTTTTCTAGCTTTCTGTTTTCAATGAAAAAAAAACTGTTCTTCTGTCAAGCAAGAGTTTAATGGAAGTTTGTTTTTTTTTTTTTTTTTGAGCGGTGCCATGGCCAAGTACTCTCAGGGCCCATTAATTCACCCAGTAAGGGCATTTACTGTCTCTAAGTGCTCAATACTTTTGTACTTGACCTTCTGGGATCAACATAACATGATACTCAGGCAGAAAAGTAGTTCCAAGTAGCACAAAACCTAAAAGTGTTGGTGCACACTCACTAGCAGATTTAACTGGGATGGATGAAGCTGCTGTCACTGTCAGCTGTCATCTCCATCCCTCTTTTGGAAGCCACCATCCCAGGGAGGCTTTAGCAGAACAAGTATCCCCTCTTGGGTCAGCAGGGTTTACAGCCTGAAGTCAGCAGGAGCCCACAGGAGGACAGCAGGCTCTCGGCTCCCTGGCCAGGGTGCGGGCACACATCACATCCCACCAGCCCATGGCAAGGCACAGGGTGGGGAGGGAGGGGAGCTGGGAGCTGTTTCTGCTTCAGCTGCCTCTGACTGAACTCTCACCAAGCATGAGTCAACACCCAAAGCCGGTTAGAAGGCTGCCAGCATACAGCTCTGCTGGTTTATAAAAAGGAAGGACCCTATAAAAATAGTTAGGGCTCAAACCTTCATCTGCTCTTTGAGACACACTCTAAGGTCACTTTGAATCACAAAGTGAAATACCTGGCTAGTGAAATCCAAGAAAAATGACCACCTTTCCCCTTGAGTCTGAACTTTTATCTGATCATCTGAACATTTTGCAAAAAACAACAGAAAACCTATTACAAAGATTGCTGGTGCATGAAATGATTGAGAAATATTTGCAGTTTGAAAGCAGTTTCACTTCCTGCCTGATACCACAATGAAGCTTTTTAATAAAGTTAACATCACTGCTATTTGTTTTACACCTATGTCCTTATTTTGTCTGCTTTATATTTCTTGAATGCTTCTGTTAAAGGACAAAAACCACATCTCCTAAAGCCAGAAGTTCATGAGTTTTCATTGTAAGTCACACTGCTGAAAACATAACAATGTTTCTAATAATAATAATTTATGCTTACACTGTAGAGCAGTTTTCATCCAAATACTTCAATGCATCCTACCAATTTTCACTAAGCTACATAAATATAAGCATACCATTTAACAGCTGGGAGCTTGAAAGATTTTGTGACCCTCTTTCCACAAGCATAGAGGCTGAGAAGTATGTTATGGAGTCCTGAGTTAAAATACTCCAGGAACAATTAAACTATACTGCCTGCGCAACACCTATTCACAGTAGTTAAGCTCCAGAGCTGATAGAATACTAATTAAATTAATTCTGCAAATGCTTGTGTGCTGATATTTGTATGGTTGTGTTCCAATATGGAGACAAGCTGTTAGATAGTCATAAAATGTATTTGTGAATCATGAAAGTAATGAATTTCAGCATGAATAACTATGTAAAGAGAGTCCTACAGAATAGAAAACATAACAAAAAGCTATCATATGTCCCCTACTATTATTTTTGGTTACTTAAAACGTGTCAGCTGCCCACTCAAAAAGCCACGTGAGCACTTGCAATCGTAATCTTGCAGGCTCTGTCTCTTTCTAGAAACTGCTTGCACAGTGTCCAGAATAAAAAAGCTAAATTTGTTCATTACATTTTTAACCAATACAGTTAAATACAAACCCAAATACCATCTGACCCACAAAGGAATTGCTACAGCGATGGCTGGCCAATCGTTCTTGCTTTTAGTTCCAAAGGACACTCTCTGGTTTCTTTAACAGCCTCTTCCAGGTGGTGTAATTGGCAGCAGTAGCACAGCCATTATCCATTAAAATCACACAGTCAAACTTTGGTAACAAAGTGATAACCCAGCCCATGCTCTGCACTGCCTCAAAGGTCATGTTTCTTGCATCTTTTTCTGAAGCCATCTGGGGGCACCTGTTGGCTGTTGTACTTGCTGGACTCTGGGCCACTTTTCCAGGATGATTGACATTCTTACATAACTAAATAATGTGAAATTTATCCTAAAAGTCCTTTTTTTAACCATTTTCTTCCTATATGGAGCGTTAGACAAGAATATTTAAACATGCATAGGGCTAAATGAGTTGCAAGACCCACACCAAAATATGATTATGGCTCGTGATAAATGTGGGAAATATGCAGTAAGATAGGATGTGAAGGGCAGGAAGCAAAGATGGTATCTGGGTGATTCGTGTGTGCCTCTATCTTCCAATCAAAAAATCCAGAGACAGTCAAAAAATCCAGAGACAATCCCAGAGTGAGCTGGTGTGAAACAAACATAATTCTGCCTAGGTAGACTTGTGTATGTTAGATCCTTCCAGTGCATCACACTGGAAGGTTTATGCCCCAGGACCTGAAACAACTGGAAATAGCAGAAATCCTGCAGAAGAGTTTTTTTCTGATGTGAGGAATTTTCCTTCCTCTTCAGGAAGTCCTGATAGCAGTCTGAGGCTTCCATTGCTCTGTCTCAGCTCGCACATTGCCCACTGCCCACCACGACACAGGGAAGGGCTGAATGGCCTGGCAGACACACAGGATTTGCAGCACTTGTTTCCAGATGGGCAGTGTCACCATGGGACCTGCAGAATCTCCAGTGCTTTGAAATTCTTATTTTATCCTTCCTTCTTTCTTTAAGCATACTATTTCTTTTTTGTTTCCTGATCTTGACTATGCACTCAAAAACACAGAGATCATCAGGCGACCAGGGCAGGGCTGGGCTGGCAGTGTCCCTCTGTGCATGTAGACTTGTGCATGTACACACCTGGCAGGATGACCACATTTTAAGCAAGACACCAACAGTGGACAATATTTGAAGTGCAATATATGAAAGGAAATTGAAGGACAACTTTTCCCTGTTTCAGCAGGAAAAACAGGGTCAATTCATAACAAGAAACAAGGTCTTATAATGATGGAAATATCACTGTATACTTTTTTTTTCTGGTAATTCCCAGAATTTCCACTGTCTGTGTGAGAATATCTTCTATACCCATACTCCACATCCTTGCATGGCAACCTACTAACCTTACTCTTTCCCAATACCTTCATATCCACCACCCCAGCTTCTTATGGCTATAAAAACTCCTTATAGACCTACATTCCTGGAACATACAGAACATACATATCTATATTCAATTTTGGACATATAAAGAATATTTAGGCAACAATCCATTTCTCTGAACCTCCTGTGTTCTTCAAATCCTCTTCTCTGCATTGCCCAAGATTTAGGACAAAATCTGGTATCTCCTTTTAAAAAGAGATAAAGCACAAACTGCAATGTTAGGAGTGCTAGAATTGCATTTCTCCATACCTATTTTCCACTAGACCTGAGCACTTGCCAGTCAGAGTATTAGCTTGGTCAGGCTGTATTTTTTCATCCTGTTTGGCTAACATATAAAATATATATGCATCTATCATATGAATGGTGGATGTTGCTATATTGATGGGCACTGTAATATATTACAGGTTACACAATAAAACAAAACAATGACTCATGTCATAGGAATAACAATTGGTAAACATGGTGTCTCCCTTTTTATGGAGCATTTCAGATTTTGTCTGGCTTTTACTGCACTGCAAGCAACATTTCCTTTGTGTTAGGTAACTCTTCTCTTTTATTCTCCTTTAAAATCAATGGAGATTTGTTCTACAGCTACCAACATTTTTTTTCTTGTCTTACATACCACTCCACTATCCACACAAATGGAGCAAGATCAA
Organism: Chloebia gouldiae; assembly: GCA_003676055.1. Lineage (NCBI taxonomy): Eukaryota > Metazoa > Chordata > Aves > Passeriformes > Passeridae > Chloebia > Chloebia gouldiae. The sequence continues at coordinate 12,052,588 of QUSF01000002.1, read as the reverse complement.
CCAGCCAAATGTTACTACAGTAGTCTTGGAAATAACAGGAATAAAGTGATGTATTCCCCAACCCTTCCTTCAGTACACAAACAAAATCTTGCTAAACAGTACAAGCCAGCCAACATGAAAATGTCCAGCACTGTTCTCTTTTTGATCGTGATTTAAAAGGCAAAAAAAATTGGAAAATATGGGAGAGAAAAAAAAAGGCATAGACAAGTCCAGTTATAAGGACAAAAATCAATTTTAATGTCGGCCATTGTATCAAGTTTCCAAAGTTTTTTTTTTGATGCATACCAAATACCTTCTCATTGATTCAACTAACAGAGGATATAGGAGTCTATTGATCCAGTTAGCATAGCTGTAAGTTGTATGTGACTACATAGACACATATTAAACACATTTTGGAAATAAAAAGTAATTTTGAGTACATCACTCCTCTCAACATGGCTGTAGCAATGCTGCCAATTGTGCTTCAGTTTAATATAGATTTCCTATGGAAATTAATTCCACATGCTGAAGGCTTACTGGTTAATGCCAATGAGTCACTCATTTATCTGTTTTGCATTTATTGACTGTCAATGTCATAAAATAACCCCCACCTTCTCTTGTTATGAGACAGTGAATAGTAGCTCCTCATGTTTCCTCTGTTCAGTAGTTTCCAATAAGTGCCTGATGCTTCTCAAGGAAATTTTACAGTAAAATTTTACTGTATGTCTTTTCATCCAGACCTCCTAACTAGGATCTTTATACTCTTACTTAGTCTATTTTGTTACATACAAAGTTTGTGAGGTAATCAAATATTTATAGCATAATTAGTAAGCTCTTAAATTGTGGAGTATTTTGTTAATATTTTCCGCATCAATCTGTTTTTTTGCAGCTAAAAAGCAGTTGTTAGGTGAAGACATGTAAACACCATTGCTAAAATGAGAGTAGACTGTGTATTAGCTTTCTCCATGTGATCTCTTGTAATTCTGTAGGGCTAACTGAGCGTGTTAAGGTTATAGTTCTCTTTGAGATGGAGTTTTGCAAGGAAAGCATTGTTAACCAAAGCTGGATTCTCTTGCTCTGGATTTTATTCTACTTTATTCTACTTCAGCAAGATTTCACCTGGGAGATTTGCAGCTCAGAAACAGCCTGAAGTCATTGTCTCACATTAAGGAAGCATATCTGGGGGACTAATTTCCCTTCTGTATTATCAGTGCTCTTCATGTAAGGGATAATTATAGGTCAGGGCCTGATTCTCAGCTTATCACAACAATTGTGAAACTATTAATGTCCACTGAGTTTTCTCCCAAAACAATAGAGATTTCAAAACCCTGCAATCAGTCAAGATAAATATTACAGTTCTGTAAATGACCTTTTGAGGATCCTGGTGACCATATGTTTGAATCCTAACATGCACACTGGACATAAACAGTACATTATTTCTAAACAGATTATGAAATTGGTTTTGTTAAAAGCAACATTTGGTAAAAAGTCCTTTAGTGAATGAATTCCTGCACTTAACAGAAAGCAAGAAAACAATTGTTTCCTGTAATTGGACAGTTTGATTAGAGGCAGGTGGTGCAGAGCTGAGAAAACTGGAGCCATGAAGCCAATTTTAACATCAAGTACACTTCCTTTTCTTTAGGATCCAGAAGCATAACATGCAAATTGCTTCCCCCCCAAAAAAAATCAGTTTCTATTTATTATCCCTTCTGGTACTCTATCCATAGTAGAAGTTTGCAGCTTGGAAAGAGTTTCACACTTTATGCTCATCATACACAATGATACAGGTATAAAAAGGAACAGAGAGTTAAGAGAAGAAAAAAAAAAAAAAGAAAAAAGTAAAAAGGAAAAGTTTTTAAGATTTCCTTGAAAGGGTAGACAAGACATGTGGCATTATGGCAAGGACCTTTTACTTGTAAACCCCAATTCAAACAACACACCCTCACTAACAATCAACTGTACCTCTACTACTTTTATTACCAGTACTCTGAGGAGTCCCAGTGATGAACCACTGTTCTAGGCAGCATATAAGGAAGCACTTTGTACTTCAGTAGAATTAAATTTAATTTCGGTCTTGCTGAAATTTCAGTGTGTATCAGTCTCAATTACCACAAGTAAATACAATAACCAGTTTTACTCATCCAGCCTCAGCCTGCATTAAGCCAGACACCATATCTACTCAAGAAGAAACTGAAGTCCTGCCACGGGATGGGAAAGAGGTTGACCATTTTATATACAGCTGATTTAAAGTACACAGAATACTGAGCACAAAACTGAAATAGAATGTTTTGTTCTTCATAGGCCACTTCACACTGATCATTAACAAGAGTATGGCTTAAATAACTGAAGGATAAAAGCCCCAGGGACAAATTTGCTGCTGGTGTAGACCAACATATAACTTTGATCAGTAATTAGTGTTCGAAATAAGTCTGAACAAAAGGAAGTTCCTCCTCAGAGGTTGACAGCACTCCAGGAACCACCAGTGCCACCAACCTCTCTGGAAGCTGACTCCTCATGTGCTGAGGTGGGAGATGCTCATCACTGCCATTCTGACATGGTGCAGAGGACGTGACCTCATCCCACCCACTCCGACCGAGAGCCCGCTGCACATCTTGTCAGCAGGCGAGAACAGGAAGAAAGCCCCGCGCCGGGCCCGGTGCGTGGGAGGAGGAAGCCGCCTTGGTTAGCTGTCAGCCAGCGCCACTGCGAGCGCCGCACACTCCCACTCCAACCACCTGCATCCTACCAGCGAGCTACACCTCTGACCTGGACTGAGAGGCTGTGTGAGCACAAATTTACCACCCCAGTGCTGCCGGGAAGGGGGAGGCCTGTGCAAATGGTGGCACTAAACCACTACGCACGGTGAGCAATGTAGCGGCAGGAAGGAGCTTCTCAAGTGCAAGGCAAAACTTGCAAGGGCCACTCCCAGGCTTGTGAGCCTTCTCTGTCACCCTGCTCACAGCTGGGCCCAATTCCCCCACCCAGCCATGAGTGTGGGAGTGCCTTTGGGTAAAGCTTCCTCCAGAAGCACTGTCTAGTGAGGTACATTAGCGAAATGCACGCAGATCAGGTCAGAAGCATCAGCCGTGTGATCACAGCAAGGGCTGACACCTGTGCAGAATACACGTGGATGACTTAAAACATGTGACAGGGTAGAACAAACCAACCCAGCTTGGCGCTGGAATGAGAGACAAGTAACACACATTGATATGTTGGTACTATTACAACAGCAATATTTTCACAAGGACGATAAGTACTGAACAATATCCTTACTGTACCAGGCTCACACTTAGCTTCAGTCAGCATCAGTCATGCATGACCTCTTCTCCATCCATTCTTCCCCTCAACAAGGTATTTATTGCAGGCAACAGCAGGCATACTTGCAGGGCAAGTGACTGTCTGCACCTTTTAAATGAGGGTAACATGCTGTATATTATATCCCAAATATCTACAAGTTAGCCTTAGTAATAATGTAAGAGTAAGGAACAGCAGAAATTCCAAGTGGTTGCTTAATGACAGAAAAAAAAATTCTCTTTGTTAAAGAAAATCACTAATTATGAGAAACAGAAATGAAGCTATATGAAATCTAGGAATGTCTTCATGTCTCTAACACACTTCACTGGTCAGTGCTAGTAACTTGTTAGTTCCAGCTCAAAATATCACATATATTTCTTAGTTGTCCCAAAATTGTCCTTACTTTGCCATTAACTATTCCAAGGCAGTGCAACCAGGATCCAGAAAGATGATTGGTTCCATACTGAGAAGACAAAAGGATTTGATATAATAGGAAGAGTCATTACACACAAGATGGAAAATTAAGCACTTTCTGAGCAACTCCTAGAGTTCAAGCCTTCCTTGGCAAGTCTCTAAGAAACCCACCAAGACGAGAGGAAAAGGAACTGTTCTGAACATAACATTCTGGATGCTGGTCTAGAAGAGGCTCCCTAAAACTAGAAACCTGGTCCTCAGCACTGAATAAGCTTGATCATCCTCTGTTACATTTATAATATCCACTTAATCAAAAAGATTTGTAAATTTAATTTTAAGCCCAATATCAATCCACCAACGGTCTTTCCACTTCCTCAGAGAAGTCAAAACAAAACAAATTCTCTTTGGTAGAGACAGTATTTCTCAGGCAATTATGCTGACTATGGATAATCAAATCACACTATTTAAGCTCTCTCACTGTACTCCTCTTCAGGTTTTCCAGCCTCCAGCCTCCTCCACCTCAATATTTCCTCTTTTTTTTTATTTTTCCTCTACATTATTTACCTAAATGATGCAGAAGCACAGGGATATACTGGACAAAAATGGAATAAAGTCAACATAGATAATAAAGATGTTTGGGCATTTAGCTATCCTGACATTGGAAACAGGACATCTCACAAAATCTATTTGCTAGAGTGGGACTGGAAAACTGTCTCACTGTCCCCCCCCCAAAAAAACCTGGAAAACTGTCTCCAAAACTGCAGTGGTCTGTGCAGCTAGAGTCAGATGGTCATGTTTGAAAACGTCTTTTATCACCAAAGCAGAGAGAAAGCAGGCACAAATCAGCTAGACATAACATCAACAGCTATGCAAGGGAGGAAGAATTCCTGTCCTTATTTTGTTAAATCTCCAGCAATTCCAGCCTAACTAGGCCTAGTCCAGGAGCAGCTGCTACTGAGAAATGAAACCTCCTCCCTAACCTACTATTTTCCACTTCAGGCAAAAGCCACCTCTCTCAGTCCATCCTGTTGTAACAAATATTCGACAATACACACACTAATAACAACACAAAGATTCTACTAAAACAAGACCTCTAAGAAACACTGGCTCTTCTGGGAGGAGAAGCTGAGAGAGCAAAGACACTATGGCTGTTTCTAATGAAGGTGCTCAGACACTCCAGCAATGAGTGTGATGCTGAAACAGAAATTAAATTGAAACCACCCAGCTGACTAGACTCTGATGTACTTGGATTCTCTCTAGGTCATCACTGACATTGCACACTCTTGCTAGTCCTTCAGCACCTCCCAGTTTTCTCAAGCTTTCCCAATTGCCTCAGAATTCAGAGAAACTGGTTATCTAGGCATGGGTTATATCGACCTTGAGAAATTGAGTTTCCAGGCATTTCGATTTCATGATCACCTGTGCAGGTCTGATCCTGATCTTCTCTAGTAATTCTCTTTTCTCCCTTGGGAAATTTCTGCCATCTGTTCCCTTACTCTTTCCTGAAAATGGAGGCAAAAATATAGCTTTTATCAACACCCTCAGTAAATGCGTTCACTTTCTCTCATAGGCCATACCATCCCTTTCAGTAGCCTGTTATTCCAATGCACTGCAAGCAAATACATTTAATTGTATTTTAAAGTGAGCAAAGGTTTCAATTACCAGTTTCATTCTTGCCCAGTGCATATATTTATTTCAAACACTTATGCATGTTTCCTTTCATTCACCATCTGTCTTATTTTATTTCCATTCATTCTTTTTGTTATGCATTGTCATCTAATGTAGAGCATTATAATGGAACTCAAGTCTTCTAATTCAACCACGTATCCCTCAAACTCATGGTGTGACCCTGTGTGTGTCATTAAGCCTTAATAAGCCTCATTTCCTACCTTTAAAAAGGATATTGCCTATTTGAACCATTACATTAAAATTGTTTCATTTAATCAGAGTAGCAACACATTATAAATGTTAGGTACTATTTCCATTTCATGCCAATCATGCCACCCACATTAATTAACTCCTTTGTGTTTACTTCTGGGCTGACACATATGTCAGAATCTACTCTTAGGCTCTGGGTCCACAATGAACAAGTAAATTGCACTTTGTAGAGATCTCTCTTGCTCCTGATCAATTTTCCCTTTTCAGTAACTTTCCTCCATAAATTATCCTTCGTGAAAACATGCAGAGAAAACCTGTTAAAAAGAAACTGATTTTTTGAGCTGAACAACAGGTAATGGAAATAATTTGGTCATCAGAGATTGCTCTCTTTTTTTAGTAAAAGTATCTAAATGTACACATCCACCCAAAGCATTTTTAATACAATGCAATTAACACCAAAATGAGGAATGAGATCTTAGGAAAGTTAATTTAGGGATGGACCCCATCTATTTATTTGTGGCTCAGAGAGGTGCAGAAAACCTGTAACACTCAAATAATGATAATTAATTGAAAATTGATACAATGTGTTTTGCTTTGGTTTGTTTAGGGTTGTGTTCAAGTTTGTTTTTTAACTCCAGTATGATATAACTCAAAACAGTTGGCAGAGATAGGTTACTCTTGTTTTAGTTTTGAAGTGTCTCATTAATATTTAGCTCCACAAATTCTGGTTTCTTTAGCAAAGCAAAAATATCTTTTCTACTCAGATTAACTCAACAAAACCTCCTTTGGTTACTGCCACTGAAAATTTTGCAGTCACAAGTCCAGGTGGCCTTTGTGCTTCAGGCAATAATTTGCTAACACCTTTTATACTTCAAGCCCCAGCTACATTCCTGACATGCTCAAAACTCCTCTAAACATCATTTGCACATTAGAACATTCAAGAAATACAGAATCAGACCCAAGGACAACAGAGCAGTGTTGTACAGTTTTCTGGGGTAGAAACATCTCAATTATCATTTGTCCTTGCTTATAGGAGGTTATATCAGCTCTTCAGGTCTGGGTGCTCTAGCAGAGAGAGCTGCCTATAGGTTGCTTTCTATTATAATGTCAGACAGTGTCTGCTCTGGACACCTTCAGTAACACACATGAGTGGGAGACAGTTTATAAGTGGAAGAGTGTGGGGATTTTCATTATTCCTTTGAAGTAGGAAGGCTTGATCAATGACCTAACCCTAGCCATTGAAAAGACTGGAGCAGAGCTGAGTGCCTATTTCATGTCTGATATTTCTCTCCTCCGACCAGAAAAAAGGAACAGGGAGAAAACACAGTCATTACACTTTACCTCAGTAAATCTGTAAGGCAAAATGACTCACATTTGGGCATTTAATGCTCCATAGCAGGAGCAATCCAGGAAATTTTAAAGCTCTGAAAACCACAACATTTTCTCTAAGATGAACTTCACCTGTTTTATTTAGTGATTCTTGACTAGTTACGAAGCTCATAGCTACCATATATACCTCCATAAGAATGCAGCTACTTTTCTGTCCTGGCCCCTTAGATATTTCCCCTCAGCCAACATTCATGAGGATTTTGTTTTCTAAAATTTTCCTTCTTCCTACAACATCAAAGCTATCTATTTTTTAGGTCACCTGGTGTCTCAAGGGCTTACTGCTAGTTTCTTCCTGTCTGATTGCCTAAACCTCCTGCAGAGATCTCTGCCCACTAACCACTGTTAAAGAGCAAGTACTGGCTGCCGAAGATCTGACACCTCAGCAACTATTTTGTTTGTTCTCAAAGACTGACTACTATCTTTCATTCATCACCCAAAGATAATTACACACATTTACCCGCCAAAAGAGCACTGCTACATAAATACAAGTGCTAGCATTAAACAGATTGTTATGTCTATTCAAGATGGATACCATTTCCCTGTTGTCTTCTGCAAGTCTTTCTTTGACTTCAGGCCTTGATTCCTTCTTCCCTACAGGAGGATATTTCTCCCTGTGCTCTCTTTTCACAACAGTATAGCACTTCCCAAGAGGTTATAGATTTATTTGGCAACATCAGGCTCTTCTACTCCATCTTTCCCACAAGTTCCTTACACCTAGATCTCAGTCTGCCTGCTGCGACTTTCACTCCAGTCCACTTAGCTCACTTCTACTTCCCATACATCTACTTGAGAAGTGCTGAGTAGCATAACTTGCTCAAGCCTCTCACTTTTGCACTCACGCAGCTTTGGAGGCCTCATCCCAAGGCACATCCCCTTGCAGTGAAATACCCACTTATTTAGTCTCACACGTGGCAGATTCATCCCCCAGAAAAAAAAAAAGGGAAAAGGTTTGCTTCATCTAGAGACCTTACAGGCTCAGCTGATCCCTTGGTAGAGGAAGACATGTAGAATATATATTGCTGCCATAAATTGCAGGTAGTGAAAAGAAAAAGAACCCTGTGGAGATATCTGAAATCTAATCTCAGACCGGCAGCAATCTAAAATAAACTACAGCTGGTGTTTCAGCTTTGATTCTGCTGCCACCAAAGGCAAATGGCACAATTCCCATTGATTCCAATTAAATCATAGACTAGGTCCTCTTCTTACTCATCTTTCTTTTTTTGATGCCTCTATCTACTTTTTAGTTGTAAATATCCCTGCAATACTGCACTACTCTCAGGACCATAAAAAAATTCTGAAAAATCCATACAAGCGCAAATCCTGGTACTATTTTTTTAATAAGAAAATAGGGAAGATTTTAACTCTCCTAATTAATGTCATGAAAGGAAAAGCAGCATGTTTTTGTGCTAATGGTTTAGTTGGTTTCAGTTAGGGCTAGAATCTCTCCTAAGAACCAGCATACCTTCTGTACATCTCTACACTTCAGAAAAAAGCACTTTCTTATGACAGTAAATATATAAATGCGAGAATGCAACTGTTAACCATTTTGCAGCAGGTGTTAAAGACTTTTGCATCTAGCTTGCATGACCTTGATATGCCTTATCTGAAAGCAGAACATGCACACACTTGTTTTTAGGCTGCAATCACACACGTGTAGAAAGGAAGCTGTGGTGCTGTGCAACATCCCTGCATTTGTGCTGCCATTCTTGTGGAAGTTGCATTGCCACAAGTTATGCAGCTTTTTGCTTCTCTCACTGTTCTTACAAGGACAGCCAGAGGGTCTCCTGGTTTCCACTTCAATGGTGACACAGAGCATGACACTGAATGTATGCTGTGGGCAGTTTAGCTGCAGCTGTTTTGAGACACTTGCGGGCAAAGTTTCAGGATTGTCAGCTCCCTCATTTTACTGGCCTCCTTGTCCTCTTCCCCGGAGGCCTGCCCTTGAAACTCTGGCCTTCATGGTTGCAGAGAAAAGCCTGAAAACACAGAATCTTACAAATTTTTAAGTGTGACTCATGACTTTTTGCCATGAAGGGCACATACGATTGCCTCCTTTCAACTTCCCTTTGTCTCTTTGCATGCAGCCGCACCTGCAGATGTTCTGGGAGGAGTGCCTGCACTCATCCACCCTAAAAGCAGCTTCTGGGTATGCAAAAGTCAGCACCCGCTTGCACAGGTGTCACTATTCCCAACGGGCGGGTGCAGAGGTTCTGCTTGATGGGGCTACATGTGTATAAGCAGCTGCCCCTTTGTGCAAACTGGTCTTTCAACATCCCATTTAGCAAAGTAGCACAGCTTTTTCCATGTGCTCCATCCACAGAACATTTTTCAAAGTAGTTTTACAATGTTAGATATACAGATATCCATCTCAGACTTGTTTTCCACTTTCACTATCTGACCTTTGCAGTTATTTCACACAAAACCCAGAGCTCTGTTAGCTGTTTCTAAAGGCTGCTGTTCAGAGTGCTCAGTTCACAGAGGAAGAACCAGCCCAAACAAACACCGGGGCACAAGGGATTAGAAGTGCCCATCACCATTACCATCAGTCCTTCTCAGCTTTCTCCATGGCCTGGGGGATGCATGGCCCTGGTACCACAACCAGTGTGGCTGGGATGCTGGTAGGCCAGTCAAGGAACAAACCACTCTGCCCTGTACCCCCTCCCAAAAGAACATTCCCTCCTGACTTCACAGCATGCCAGGGTCATATAGCAACACAAACCCAAAAATCTTTATAATTTAAGTTCATCTTAAAACAGATTTTAAAAAGATATACCAACAAAAATGTCACAGAGCTCTGTCATTTTGCCTTAAAGACAGCAAAAGAGGTTTGATCCTTCTCCAAACCAAGAGGCCAGAGCCTTGACCGCCCAGCAGAATACCTTCTTGGGACACTGCAGGCAGAAGACTTTCTGCAAGCTGGCAACAAGTTTTCTATATCAGGCAGATCACCCAAAGCACCTTGCTGCTTTCAGAGCACTACAGAGGGAGCACAGACCCTCATTTCTCTTTAAACTCCCTGGATCATTTAATGAAGAAATGACACTAGATGATGACACTGACATGATGGTAGCCCCAAGGGAATCTGCCCAGAAATGGTCTCAGACAGCTTCAGCACAAAGCTGAAGAAATCATCTCTCCAGACACCTTTAATAACAATGCCTATGACTCAGAGAGCACTTAGCAGTGAGTGTGGAAGGTAGCTGAGCATCATTACCCCATTCAGATGGGGAAAACCAGACTCACTGAGCTAAGTGATTTGCCTGTAGCCCCACAGCACCTGGCAGACCTCAAAGCAGGAACTAGGGCTAGGGCTATGGTGTGCTAATTCACGGCACAGAGCCAACGCATCCCACCTGCCTCAGAGGGGTCACAGCCCACTTGCTCCTCTGCATGCATGAGGTGAGTGGGACCCCACAAGTTCTAGTGCTTGAAGACAGGATGAACTATAAATTTAAATGCCTATTATTGCCATTAAATGTGTTCCACCAGCTTTGCCCTACCACATCAGTATGGAATACATGAATACAATGCAAAACAGAATGTTAAAAAATAAAGTGTAAGTGGCTGAATTCAGTAATGCCAATAGTTCCATTCAATAAAGTAACATGTTTGTGATTATGGAATTTTGCTAGACACATTCTGAAGATAACATCTTATTTGTACAATGAATGGTTAGGCTAATCAGTGGAAGGGTTTAAATAGTCTTAAGTACATTAGCATAATCACTCATGAAGCACATGTAGTTTATAAATGAATTAACAGCTACAAATTAAAGAATAAGTGTCTGCTTTTTAAAGCATCTGTCTTTTTTCTTCAAGGAGAAAAAAACAAAAGTTGGGCATTCTGATTTTCAAATGCTCTCAGACTGTGCAGTGTGGAAATGCCTGCTTGCACTCTCCACTCCTCAACAAGCTCAGCCCACAGGAAAATCCAGGGGCAGCTCGGAGGAGGTAGGACTCTGTGCATGGAAGAACCTTTGCAGACCCCAGGAACTCTCATCAGTTCTAGCTCGTTCCAGTTCAAGGTTTTTTATGCTGTGTTAGGCTTAAACTGTTTTAGGTTTCTAAAGTGCTTGTACCTTCCCAGATTTTAGAAAATATTTTTATTAATAGAATGATTTTACAGACCTATTGAGTCTTGTGAAGTGAGCAGGATGCATGGTTCCCACTCTGATGCATGGTTCTCCCTCATTCCTACACCTCTTTTTCATGTATTAAGCAAAGGGGGATGATGACTTCACTTCTCCCTGAGGTCAAACATACCTCAGCCAACCTGACTTCCCATTTCCCTCAGAGATGAGGAAAAGTGCCTACATGGCTGCTCTGCCTATACTTCTTAAGCCAATACTGAAGAAACCCCAGCTGGAAAGACCCTCTCCAGCCCCATATCACAGCCTCCATTGAACATGCAAAGGTGCACACATGATGGAGGTACAGACATTCCCATTTCCTGGTATAGAAGCTGAAGGACTAGGATTCTTACAAAAAGCAACATAGGAAGAGCAATAAAAAATGGTCACTTGAGAATAAGAGACACAAAATAGGAATGAGGAGACACAACCAGAGCAAGGCTTTTCTCAACAGGACTGGTAGTGAAATGGAGTTTGTCACCAAAGAACATTGTAAATAGTACATGGCTTCAAGAGGCAGTTGCAGAAATTAACACAGATATCCCTTTGGGTACTACACATAGACTTAATTGGCTTAGGAAGACAGGAAACCAATAAGGAAATATTCCTGCTTTTGCCCCGTATACCCTACTCTAGGCATCAGATTGACCATTGTCAAAAGACAATGCCAGACCAGCCATTTCATGTTCTTGTATTTTTTTACTTCAGAGTGACACAGGTGGAAGATAAGAACTGCATTTTCCAAAAGACAAAGCACAGGGGAAAATTTTACCCCAAGGAGACAGGCTTGTCCCTTAACTCTCTTGCACAAGATCACTTGAACAAGATCTTTCACCTCCTTCCTTAACACCCACCACACCCACAAAACACAGCAGCAATGGGTGTGTTGGGACTGTGGCAAACACCACTTGTCCCCTCACTGTCCACCCCAGCCTGCACACAGCCCTAACAGAGGACACCAACAGGCTCATAAATCCTTCTCATGCTGCAGTTTCATTGTGGGCAGTTGTCAACTACTTGTGAGTAGAGCAAAAATTTAGTAAACACATTTATCTTTTGGTTATACTACTACTACTACTACTTGTCTTCCCTGTGGAAAAAATACTAGTGAAGCATACTTAGCCCTTCACACTCAACAATTCTTCAAAGGTGAATTTGCCTTTTATTTTGGATGGATTTGTTTGCTGTTTTTTGGGGGTTTTTTATCTTCCTGACTGTCTGAGAACCACTGCAAGGCAGTAATCAGGAACCTTGCACTAGAAATCCAAACTTCTGTCCCAAATCCCTAGTAAATGTACTGCTATTTTCATCTTAGATTAAGGGCAGCCCAGCCACCTCTCACACTGAGAAGTATTAAAAATACTTCCCTCAGTTCTCAGAAAGAGAATAATCTAAACTCTCAAACTAACTGAACTGAAAAAGAAAAAAAAAAGAAAAAAAGAAAAAAAAAAAGAGGAAGCCTTAGCGTGAAGAGCTATTATTATGTCTTCTCACATTTTGCTGTAGCTAAAAGCATGAGTTGTATATATAACTAATGCACCACCCACCCAAGCAAAAATACTTGCTTGAAAAAGTAAAGGCATGCCTGTCAGAACTCATCCTCTTCCATTCAGTCTCCATTGCATATTTTTGTTCCTGTAATAAATTAGCCCACTACATCTCAGGTGATTCTGGCATTTCAAATTTGAACACAGGACATGCTCAAGTAAAATCATATAATAGCTTCACTAGCAGTCTGAACTCACAGGGAGCTGGTATTCCACAAAGCAAAACCGAAATGTGAAGGTAATGGGGTGAAAGTTTGAGGCCTGCCCTCCACTTGCACTCACTCACAGGCATTAATGTTTCCATCCTGGCAGCTATAAACACTGTTTACCATCAAACACCTGCAACAGATTTCCAATACTCTCATGCTTGCAGTCTAGGTTTGCATGTAATCTGTTTTGTATGCTAGTACACAGCAGAAACCTGAGACTGCCCTGGAGGGTTATGGTTTGTAGGTGGAGCTGCCTGGTCACATCTTTCTTAGTGCTCTCATTTCTGTCTTTCTCCTTCAAAATTCTAAATTTTCTTCTCAGTGTCAGCACTGACTGAAATTCTTTTTTTCATTAAGCATAGCTAACATCTACATCAGCCTAAGCTGTAGTCATTTTCTGATTACACAGGCAGACTTCCCAGCCAGTGAATAGGAACACAGAAAGATACACAGAGACACCTCTCAGTCAGTCAAATAGTGTCTTTGCACAGGCATCTTGCAATTTTAGCTCTAGAACCAGGCCTACATAGACAGAGGAAACCAAAGAGATTTTACTTTATCTTTTCATAAAAAAGATGGCACAGTCTATCACCAGCCATGCTTTTGGAAGGCAGTGGTCACAAATTCTTAGAATTTCCTTGAATTGTAAAACAAGGTTGAGAATTTCTAGGCAAGACTCAAAACATTTAGCAACTTTACAGGTTTTACACAGATGTTGCAGTATATCTTGCGCCTCTGTTATATACCATTATTAATGTCAGGATAAAGAACAGGTCTTCTCATTAATTCTGCTGCTTTCAGAATCTCAAAACAAACTCAAGTTCGCTGTAGTTGGCTCAGATACTAACTTTCACACAAAAGGAAATTATTATCTTGTAACATAATGTGCAGGAAAAACCCTAATGCCATGCATGATTCCTGCACCAGGTGACCTCCTCAGCTATCACATGTTTCTCCACCGTGCCCTTATGATGCAGCCTAATTCCTCCTTAACAACCTATGACAGAAATCTGGGTAGGGTGGGATGAGAGTATAATTTCCATAATTTCTCGGGTAACTGTTCCTCCAGTATATCTGACAGATACGGCAATGTTGCCTGGGATCCATGGGGGAGTTTTAATAAGTATCTAGACTGAGTTAGCAAAGGTGTAGAATTTGGGAACAAGATGGTCCAGCAAGCACCATAATGTACATATTTTGCAACTTGTAGCTGAGGTCAGCATTAACACATAGACATAAATAATTGCTAGCACACAAGGACATAAGACATTCCAGAATATCTCTTCTAAGATGAAGTATTTGAGTCTGCTCCCTAAGCACTGCGAGGTAAATTACATTCATGTATTTATGAAGTTCATGAGTTCAAAGCCATTCCAAGCCTTTGCTGGGTCAGAAGTGATGGATGTGATGATACAGTAGAATAAAATCCACATGCAAGACTTGTGTACTGACTTGATCTGAAACCACAGACACTGCTCTGCTCAACATGGAAGAAGTCTCTGGGACTATTCTGTGAGTACAGTTTTGCAATACAGAGCTTATATTTCTTAGGCTTGGGGTGCACAGGAAGGCCCATGTACGACTGAGGCCTTCTGAATAGTGGGGTATCGTTCTCCTGTGCTGATTTTTCTGTTAGAAGTTTAGGGCTTTTAAAGCATGCTAATGTGTCTAGAGATTGCAATGGGAGTGTGTTTGAGAAATCCAAAAATAAAATAATGTAATGCAGCCAAATACTTAATTACCAACATGTGCATCTGTTGTCAAACCATACGCTAAGTGAGTGGCACTGCTCATTAGTTCTGCTTTCAGGAGCTACCAGGCGTTCGTGTCATCACTACCAAGAGTCTTCTGAGTCTGAATCATCCCCGGAAAGGACAGATTCTGTCACTCATGCAGTCGCTGTTAACAAGAATGCTGATGGCGTAGCAGGTGTTTCCTCCACTTCTCTAAACCTGGAAAGGTTCTGGCACAGCCTCCCTCCAATTTTCCCTCTTCAGAAAGGAAAAACAATCTTTCTCTCCTGGCTCACATGAGCAGGCAGGCATGTTCCAATAACTCAGGTATTGGATACAATTGCTCCTATTCACTCTGTTGCCTACAATACTGTGTGATTATCGTGCTCTGCTGGGTCCTCAGGAAAGAATGCTGGTTTATCCAGTCCAATCCTTTTTCATGCAATAAAACTCTAGCCCAGTGAAACAGAAGGGGGTCTGTGACACACAGCAGTAAAAAAGGTCCACTTACTATTTAGTTGACCCATTAGTTTGGCAGAGGGTTTGAAATGCTCTTCCAAAGCTGCTGATTGATATGTCCTTTCAAACCTTTAAGGGCATCTAAAATTCTGAAATGGACTTGAAAAACTTTCTGTGCTTTGTCCATGTGAAGCAAATGTCAGCTGGAATCTAAAGAAAAGAGCAGAGCGTTACTACCAGGAAAACAACACACAAGTGCCAAAAAAAAGGATAGAAAGGATCTGAGCAATCTCAAATAGGGGTTGCAGGCTGATAAGACATTACAGTAAAAGCTCTATAGAACTGGCTGCTCCAGTAGACACTGAATGTATGTCCTGGCTAGCTCTTGCAGTGTTGAGGGTCTAGGGCTGGCTCACTCCTTTCCAGGGATTGCCCAGGAAAGGGGCTGATCCCCATGGCTGAGGCAGTCACTGTAGCCTCCTGTGGTTTCATGCAGGCTGTAGAAGGGCACTGTTTGCCTCACACGTCACTCTGGCTGCTCTTCTTTGGCAGCTATCTACCTGTCCTGATGTGCAAGAGCTGATCCAGCCCACACTGAGGATGCAGCAGAGAATCAAGGAACCATAGCTGGATTTCATCCCAGGTACAGCTTTGCTAGATTCCAGTTACATGCCAGCTCAGATCCATTCAGTTCTCCCCATTTCTCTGAACGAGAAAAACACAACTTAGGTCTCTTCCCTCACTTTTGAAATGACTTATGCCCTTTTAGACAGGGTTCTTTATAAAGGAAAAACTCAGCAGTTAGCCAATATTGAATGTGGCCAAGACCAGGCTAAGGTAGTGGTATTTGCATGGACACAGCAATTTGAGGTTGTCCCCAGGTTGCTGCTACAAAGCTGGAGAGGTCAGGAATTCCTCTTCCTTCCCTGTGTCCCACTTTTCTG
This sequence comes from Chloebia gouldiae, assembly GCA_003676055.1. Classification (NCBI taxonomy): domain Eukaryota; kingdom Metazoa; phylum Chordata; class Aves; order Passeriformes; family Passeridae; genus Chloebia; species Chloebia gouldiae. Next base: position 12,036,613 of record QUSF01000002.1, on the reverse strand, counting down.
TGGAACAAAACATCCAAATCAAATCCTTCTCTTTTTTTTTCAAACAGCTGAAGATGGCCCAAGCCATCTTTCCACTCATAATCAAATGCACATTTTCTTTTCAGTACGGTGGCTCCCAAGAGCTAAAGTTCAAGCTGGAACATTGAACACACAGCTTAAATCACCAGTAGGACACCTCCAGTGCTGACACTTATGTACCTGGCTTGGAGCTGTTCAGGGCTTGGACAGTACTGGCTCTCTGTGCTCCAGAATTCTCCTCTGCAAGCTTTGCTGTCCCTGCCAGCTGCAGCAACCAACACTGCCTACAGCAAATGTGTCACATATAGGTAGGTCACTAAATCTCATGCCCAAATGCAACGCAGGACCAGATGCAATTTAAAAAAATAATAATAAAAAATAAAAAACCATGTTGATGTAAGCACTATGCTTTTACTTCCCCAAGTCTGACAGGCCTCCTACACAGCCAGCAGCAAGTAGTTATTTCCCTTGTAATATCATCAACTTCCAGTAATGTTCACTTGGCTGTTTTTAATACCCTCTACAGTCCTTCCTACCATCCTGTGATAAATCCCTTCCCCTCTACCATTTCATAACTGTCCAGACCTTTTCCTCTCTCTCCTCACCACATCTGGCATTCTCCACTTCTTTCTGTTAGCATTTTCAAAGCTTATCTAGGGCTCAAAAGACTTTTTTCCCCTTCTTGGTGATAGAGGGAGGAGGAGCAGGGGACCTGCTGTTTAGCTGGCTTTGGCAAGCCTGGGCAGCTCTAGCTGAACTCCCCAGCCCTCTGCCAAGAACAGTCTAAATAGGAGCACCAGAAACATCTTTTAATGTCATTTGTATTAATATTTTTGGAATTAGGCAGACTTGAAACTGCTTTAAAAACATTTAAAAACAGAGGGAAATGGTTGGCAACCATGTGAAGCTCAAACTGTACCACACACACACTACCTTCATAAGAAACTATAACACGAGCATCTAAGCTATTTGTATCAAAGGACTATTTTTCACTTTAATTGACAAAGATGTTCTTAAAACAAGACTTCTCTCAGGTTCTGAACAGACGAAATCATTCCTACCTTTGCTCATCCTAAGCAATGTACAACAAAAGTTCAATGTATGATGTTCTTGAGAAGAAGACTCTGTCCCCTCAAGGTATATCCAAAAGGAAAGAAAGTCAGACAAGGAAGAAAAATATCTTTGTGCCTTTTGCCTCTCCAGGTCCTTTCCTTAGTCACATATTCTTCTTGCCAGAGAAGCAGGGTGAGTCTCAGAAAGGCCCCTGGTTTGCTACCTACTCTTATCATCAGGCCCAGACAGCTCCTTAGAATTTCACTGTGTCTGCCTTAACCTTTCTTCTGTGATCATCAGAGATTTCCTCTGTACATACTGGACCACCAGCTTTAACATCTTACAAGATCACACAAAGGATCACTCAACCAGCATTTTCAAGGAGAGTTACAGCCAGCCAGATTCCTGGCACCCTCCTTCCTTCTCAAACTTTGGCTTCAGAGGGGTAGAGACAAAAGATCACTAAGGGACAGACTCAAAAGATCACTTTAGAAAAACACAGTCAAGGTTTTAGGCTGGTTTTCTGATGTCCAAAACAAATACAAATTAGGTGATGAATATTTCAGGTATAAAGGAACTGGAGACACTTCTCAAGTGAGACTGGACAGGGAGAGGGGTTGTTAAGCCTTGGACCTTGGGCACTACTAGTTCACAACTTAATGTCACCTACCTCTTCTTCATCCCACACAGAGTGCAGCACAAAGGCTCCAGACAGTGCTGCAAGGATGTCACATAAGTGCCCCAATGAGACAAAATAGCTGCCTGCCTCCAGTAACAGCAGTCTGCCACTAGCTATCCTCAGCTTGGGTTTGTGTCTCCACACGATCACAATGCCTGAACTTCAGTATGGATACAGCCTGCAGGTCTACTCTGGGACAGGATCCACAGCAACTTGCAACCACAAGTGAAAAGCCTCCTTACAATAACAAAACATAGGTTTAGAAGCATGAAAGCAAATAATCTGTAGGAGTAATCTAGATATATATGCACACTTTAGGAGGGAAAACAGATAAGAATCGTGCAGGTGAATTAGAGGTCATACACTTACATAGGAATAATGCTTCTTGAGCCTACAATAATTTCATGATTAACATCTGCTTTCTTGGCCAAGGAATGCTGGTTTCTATTTTCCATAGCCCAACCCTTGTTCCTAGCTTCTAGACAGGTTTTTGCATTTTAGTTGTCTCCATAAGAGAAATCATATTCATTCCAATTCAGTTTACATTTAATAAATATCTCAGGCTCTTATTTGTCCCCCTTAAATTTATTCTCTCATTTAAAAAAAAATACAAAGAATTAAAAATTGCTAGATTTCTGCTAGTCTTCTGCTAATCTCTCTCTGTTGCTATTATCAATATAGATTGCAACCTAATTCATTTTGTCACAGACAGAAGAGAAAGAATCTACGCACTTCACAATGGTTTAGAAGTCCCCCAAAGCTTAAAAGGAACTTGTTAAAGTCTTTAAAATGTTTTGGCCTCATCTTGTGATCTTGTGATGTCTCTTTTCTGAAGATAACTTTTCTGAGGATCTAGAAAGACTAAAAATTTTTTTGCATCAAAGTGAACACCTTTCTCCTAAAGAAAAACAAAAGCTGCCATACAACAAGTGTCATTATTTGAAGGTTGGTTTGGGATAGTGTAAAACTTGCCTTTGATTTCTATGACAAAAGGCATCCCACTCGTGGAGATCTGTTAAGTATGTGCCTCATTTACAAGTGTGACTTGATAATCTGAAGCACTGAAAAGCTTTTCTTTCTAGGAAGACAAGAATGTTGTACACTCAGACTTTTCCTTATACTTCATGGGAACTGGGAGAGCTTAAACATGACTGACAAAATCTGCACTTTTCCAGAAAGCAATGAGTTTTGTTTGGTTTTTTAATTTCTTTCTGCCATATGCTAAACGTGACTACCATTTTACATTATTATAATATTTTGAGATTATTTGATTTGCTTACATTGTTGCTTCTGTAAAACAAGATCTATGCAGGAAATTTGATAAAGTAATTTATGGTCTTCTATTCATTGCTACTACTTTTGCTTGCTGACAAATTAAATTCCGGTCATCTGAGTCAGCCTCTCATTTTAGATCATCATCTCATCTCCACATTTTGTCAAATAAATATGCTTGTATGTGTAACTACACATAGAAACCTACAAATGAGCTACATGACACTTTGCAATTTAGAAAAAATTAGTTCTTCTAGAGTAATTTACTTAGATTTCACAATCACTTTCCATCCCAGTTTTCAAAGCTATATTACCAAACTTCTATTACCAAACATTTCCAAACTTCTATTGCCTTCTGCATACAGAAGGCATTTTATTATCTGAGACCCACTTCCTTGCTTCAAAGTTATTAAACCAAAGAGCCTGGCTATGAGCAGGAAGTGACAGCTCAGAGAACTGCCCTGTGAATGCATCCACATAATGGTCTGTGCCAGCACAGGTGTGTGTGTGGGTGCTGAGGCAGGGCACTGACCCCTGTACTCCTCACACACCGTCCAGCCCAGCAGTCAGCCCTGCGCTCCCCGCGGCGCCCAGGACTGCGCGGCTCCCTCCGCTCATTGAGCAGCCGGTGATGGGCCGGTGATCTGACCCGTCCAGAAGGCAGCTCAGATCCTGGCAGTGTTGTTCTGAGACAAACAAATAAAACAAAAGTCCAAGCCAAGAATTCCAGGAAGGGCTGAAGGAACAGTAGGATGCGGCCAAGAGTCAGAGGCATATGGGCTACTGCGCTAGGCAACCAAAGAGGGCCAGGGCATGCGCCCAAGCACTGGCACAGCATCACCCGTTGCTCAACTCTCAGTGCTGTCCTTGGCACAGATTTGTTCCAGGCAACCAGCTCTCCCTCACACAATGCCTGGCCACTTCCAGCAATAACCAGGGACCATTCTCAATACACAGTTTGGATGGGGCACCTTGTTAGGATGAGAGAGACAAAGAATTTATGTTTCAAAGCAGTGACACTCCAGCTGAACTTGTGGTCAGTGAGTAGCTCCCTGGCTATTTTATTCACTAATGTAGAAGCAATTTTGAATACCACAATTCATTCAGCACAGAGAACTTACCAGGATGGGAACTGCCTCTTACTAGGACTGCCCCAACAACCCCAACAAGCAAACTCAGCTTTTTTCTACTCTTCTGCTCCCTGAGATATTTCTAGTCTATTTAATCTCTCCTCAGTCTTCATGCATTGTCAGAGCTCATTTTTAATTGACCAGAAAATTACATGACTATATCTATTAGGCCAAAGCACATTTTCACCTTGGTGTGGCCCTTGAACTGAAATTGTAGATCGCATCTCCAGGCAGCAATCTTCTACCTTACAAAACCCTCCTCCTCTCTCATGGTCATTCTGCCCCTAAATCGAAGCTTCTCCCATTGGATTCAATTTCAAATACATGGAGTACAGGCTGAGATCAGCAGAGACAGGTTATAGGAAAGATAAAGATCCTGTTTAAAATAAAAACAATTTCTGATTAAGGTAATGCTACCTATCAATTTCTATTTTCAAAGAGCATTACAAATACGAAAGAATTTTTACAATAGCCAAGGGAGTTAGATATATAAGCATTGTTATGCAACTTTTGCAGGAAAACAGGTGGTAAACAAGAAGACAAAATCACCTGCTAATTTAGGATGTCTTTGTTCTTTTGAGCCCTTCCATTCAAAACAAAACTGAAGTGTCTCACATCACAGGCCACATGAAAAACATGGCTTTCTTGTGACTTTTCCATGACACCATTTCCATGACTATGAAACCATTGTCCTGACAAAAGTTTCCACTGCTTGACACGTGCAATAAATACAGAACAAGTTAGGAAACTGATGTCTTCAATCTGAATTATCTGTCCCCAGGCTGAATTTTCTTACCTTTTGCAAATGTAACTGATGTTGTCCGATAACTTCTGCAAAAGGAATTTATGTCATTTTCTCACCTTTTGTAAATGTAATTAATGTTGTCAGATAACTTCTACAATAGAAGCTGCTTAATTAAAAAAGTACTTTGTGTTTCAAGCATTACATAAGATTATGTCACACAGATATACATTAGGCAGTCAGAGAATATGTATTATATAGGTAAATTTTAATATATAAAAGATGTAAATTTTTACCCCTTTGTGTGCTTGATTTGTGGAAACCCCCACCTTTCACCCTGCACAGAACAGTGTCTCCTTCCTAAACTTGACTCTGTGTCTGTGTTTACAGAGCTCCTAAAATCAGCAACAAAAGGAACGAAGGCAAGACAACATCAGGAATTGCTGGCACACAGCCTACAGCTCAAACCACTGGACAACATTGCTTTTCACAGCTCAAGAGATTCACAGGTCCAAGAGAAGAAAGGGTAAGCATGCTCTAGAGCAGAAATTTGCCTGCTGCAGACCACAGAGTACATCTGCATTAGGTAAAAGAATACTTGTGTATAAACACAGTGTAGAAACACTGAAAAAAGCACGTAGCTGGACAAACACTGACTAGTAAAGGCGAGATAGGTTTCTGTGAATATAGCCCAGGTGCTCTTTGTAAAAGAGATCTCATAGGGACTTTCTTATAAAGTATCAACATGAAGCAATGTTCAGCTTAAAATGTGTTTTAGCAAATGCAATCAATCAGTTTTCATGCTTGGGTGCTTATCATCTTCCCTTTCTGTGGTTGCAGTGATTCCTTCCACTGCTCTGCTACCCTGTCCCACCCCAGCCCCAGAGTTCTGCTTACTCTGCTGCTGCCCCTACCTGCCCTGATGCAGTCTGGTGTTTGCAACCAAATGAAGGTGACCAACACAAACTTTCTGCAGACCCTTCCTTCCTTGAGCTGCAATCTTTCTTGTGCTGCAGTCTCTTGCTCGCCCATGGCTTGAAATCATTATGCACTAGTTGCAAATAAATGTGAATAAATTACAGTAATATCCAAATAAGGGCAAGAAGAGAAGAAGTAACAGGGAAGGTAACTAGGAAATCAAGGAAAAAAAATGCTAATTAATTCAAATAGATTGATTTGCCCTGTTTGCTCAAAAAATTAATTACCAAAAAATCGTAAATTAATAATTAAAAGCTCACAATAAGAGGAGCCAAAAGGTTTTTCTCTGGAATCTATTATGAGGATCTGAAAAGGCATTGTGTCTAATTAGACATTATTTTGCAGCAAGATGACCTCATATTATATTTAGAGATATGCTAAATTACTTGGAAATAATTGCAATGATAGGATATCCTCCAGGACTGCCAGTTTATCAGCTTTCATGTTCACACTGACCCTACACACCTCAGTTTCTTTTGGCTGGGAGTTGGGTCTTTAGCAGGTATCTAACACGCAAAAAAGCCAGCATTCTTCAAAATCTCCATCAGGCGACAGACACTTTAAAAGAGAGGAGAGATGTACAAACTTTCATGTAATAAAACCATGATCTAAACGTGGGGCAGGTACTTGGCACTATTTGCGCTCTATTTCCTAAGCACAACATTCACAATGCAAACAAATGTTATTCATTTTTATCTTTAAAATTAATATATCCACAAATACTTTGAGCTTCTAAAACATACTACTCTAGGATATTGCATATAGCAAAAATGTTAACCCAAGTTCTAACAAGTGTCAGGTGCTACTTCAATCCTCTGGACTGGATTGGTGAGTCAATCAAACTCCAACTACCTCTGGCTACAGAAAGGGAGGGAAGACACATGTACCACCCATGGCTGAAGACATGCTGGGTATGTGGGTAAGAAAATGCCAGTCATGCTAGAAAATACTCACAAAAAAAAGCTAGGTCAGAGAGTCAGGTCAATGATAAGGCAAGAAATTGAAATAAGGTAATGAACAGCTACAGGAGATCCTCTTGTATTTCAGCATCTTTCTGATCCACATGGAGATCTGGAAGGATAGCCACAGTGAGCAAAAGACACTGAGATAAAAGGGAGCCTGCATACCCTGAAGTGGAGCCTGAGGAAAAGAACAGCTTCAAAGTTGCCCACAATGCTTTGAAAGGCACAAAGGATTAGGGCTCACACATATATATCAACCCTTGCATGGGGGCAGCTGCAAATCTGTCTGGGTAGAAGAAATACAAAATCTCCAAAATGAAAGAGCACGCACTAGCCTTCATGTCAGTGCAGCAGCTAAGTGGGCAAGATGGGAAACTTTGTTTTTATGGGAACAACTAAGGGTGTCATAGGCTGGGTGCAGCTGATATAACTGGTCTCAGGAAACATGATTACAACATATCTTCCTTCTCAGTGTCCGTTTCTGAGACTGTTTCACAAGGCATGGATATGGATCTTCCTGAAGGCAAGCACAGAAAGATGGCCAGCACACAAAGGAATGCAAGAAACTCCAGCAGACTAGCACCACCCAAATACTCAAAAGTACAGGTCCACACAGCTCAGATCTGCAGAAGTACCCGGATGCCTTAGAATCCAGGCTGTTCTGTGCCCTGCAATTTCAATATGCAGAGTAAAAACTCCTGTGATTTGTGCTGTCATAAAACAGGCCAGCATCTGAGCTGGGAAGAGAAGGTACATTTTCCACTTCCAGGGCCACATCACATAACCACAGGTCTCTGAGACTCACCACTGACATGCTCGACTGGTGGCACAGCCCAGCCACCAGACCCTCATTCATTTCCAGAATGGCTCTGTACATCTTGGCTGCTGCAGAGGTTTAGAAACAATGCTTTTTAATATTTTGTGGTATTGACTTACCCATTCATTGTGTAGTGACATTAGCACACATGAATAATCATAAAATAAAAAAAAAAGGATAATTAATATTTAACTTTGCCAGAGGGATGTACTTAAGGGAGAAACCATGTTTTAGAAAGAGCAGCTGATATTTGTCAGCTGGAGAACGGGACTAATTAGATGCATCAGGCAGTGGTGACACGAAGTTGAAAAACAGCTTGTCAACTCTGAAATGACTTATAGCAAATGATTATATATAAAGATGCTTTGTTATACTCTCACACACAGGTGTGTTCCTCATTTTCCAAACACTTCCTGTGCCTTTTGTTCCTGTAGTAAAACAGGTGCAAAGCAGATTACCCACTCATAGCTATACCATAACTATATTTAGGTAGAGCAGATACATGGTCCATTTCTTGTGCCCAAACCAACAAGGTGTTGAACATTGAAGTACCCTCCATTTTCACATTTCAGTGGAAGATGGTCAACCACTCTTAGGAACAAAGACTTGATGTCTGAACCACATAAGGAAAATTATGTAGGGGATGAGACAACAAACCAGGAGGCCAAATTCATGTCTGTTGTAATGTTGGTTGACTGCAGCCAGACAGTTCATTGATCACAGCAAAGGATTTGCCCCAGGGTGTTTTAATTTAAAACAGATTGACATTAATCTGAAGAACAAATCACCCAAATCCTAAAGTCTGATCTGATGCAAGTCAGATGCAATATGACAGCAATTCAATCTCCTGGGCAGCAGAGCTGCTAGCTTCAACTTCATACTCATTTCCGAACAGCGTCTGTAAGTTCTCGAATGCTGTTGGAATAGGCCCAGCAAGGAATAATTTATCCAAGGTAGAAGTACATATCCTTCAGAACACACAAAAGCTACCAGGAAAGTGAAGCTTCAAGGGGGAATGGAGTGCAGGTGCTGAGAAGGGGAAGGGGCCACTTTAGGAAGTAAGTGCTTGATTAGTGAATGAGCAATGATAATGCTGAGTAAACAAAACAGAAGCATAAATTCGAAGACATCAGTTAAACTGCAATCATGAAATACTCTAAAAAGCTTATTAACTTACCTAGGAAATTGAACACAAACTGACTGTTTGAACTGAGCTGCTCAAACAATAAAAACATTTGAAATATGCTGAAAGTAATTTGTTTAACACAGTATTTAAGCTGTCACAAAAACAAAAGACAGTATTTCTCTCCATCCACAACGAAATCACACCAATACACACACTCTGGCACCAAAGAATATTTAAAGCTGTACGTAGCACCTGTAAAACATTGCTTGTATTTATAGTCCTGGTATGATTGGTTTCTAAAGAAAAATTATGTCCACAGACAGCATGTTTTGTTCCTCCTCGTTACTCATATGCAAGAATGAAAGATGTATTACAACATACTCTTCCTTCCACCTGCTTTGATGAACTGCCTCAGAGCTCTCTGGGGAGACTGCTGCAAAGCCTGTGACTTACAGCTTAGGCTCAGAAAGCAGATACTGGATTGCAAGAGCAGACTCAAAGGTCAGTTCAGAGCAGCACGGGCAGCAGATTGCAACTCCATTGCTAAAAGCAAAGGACACCGCTGTGGTACAGGTGATTCCCCTCAAGCCTATACCCTCACAAAGGAAAATCTTAACAGATCTGCCTTTAGGGACAAGTGTAAAAAGTTCAGCTTGAAACTCTAACACCTGTTTCACAGAGACTTCTCCATATTGCATATTATTTAAAAATTGGAGTTTACCTCTGGACCATTTCTCACTGAGTCAGTTAATGATTTCTACGTCTGCTCAGTTTTCCTAAGAGAGTGTTTTGTTCTGCTCTGGTCTATGTAGCATGCCCATCATTCTGATATCTCAACACCTCCCTGCAGTGTGACAACCCACTTCCCTGATGTGCATCTGTCACACCTTAATCTTTCTTTTTTTCTCTTCTCCTCCCATGGAGAAATCTTCATAGATTAAAATAAATATGAATATATTCAGTTCACTTTTCAAAAATAGCTGTATAATGTATTTATATTTTCCTATACTATATATAACTTTTTTATAATACAGCTATTATCTTTACTTTCAGTACTGAAGGCAGAGTTGAAGAAATGCATCTTAGCAAAGTACCCAGGTTTCTGGTAGGTCATACATTTTACTGAAATTTATTCCACAGACTTGTGTAAGAACCTGAGAAATTTTAGCAGAAGCAAAAAAAGGGAAATATATTTTACAGAGCCTCAGACTATCTATCAGGTGTTCATGCTACACATGTTGTAGATAAGCTCTGAGATCTCAAACTGGACACAGCAGATACCCAGACAGAGAGGAAGATAACATTGTGACTAACACTGAGCTTTGTACTCTGCACCAGAAGTGTGACCACCCTGATTTGCTGATGGCACTGACCTGGAGAAGCTGAATGCTTTGTCCTTTCTCACATGCCAGATAACTGCAGGGTTACAAACAGAAACTGGGGCATTAGGACAGAACCTCGTGGTCTACTTATGTGGTAACCAGCATCTTGCTTACACAGACTTACATCCATCTGCAAAGAGAGGCAATTGACACACTTCCCATTGCGTTTTTTGCAAGCACACATGCAACTGCAACTCTGAATGTGTAGCATCTATACATGGCTTTGAGTATTTCCTCAAATCTATTTTCCTTTAACCCTTTCAAGCATTCTGCTGACTGTTGTTAATTACAGCTTTAGAGAGAAACCTATGAAAACACAGAAGTATATTTCCTAGAGATACAGAGGTTTCAATACACACATCTGCACTGCATTCATCATTTTCCTGAACAGTCCTACACAAAACAGCATTTCTGTCATTACATTTTTAATATAACAATTCCCATGGTAAACTGTTGATGAGGACTGGGATACAGATGAAGAGAAAGCAGAAAGATTGCAAGATGAAGGGCTGTTCTCAGCCTACAGATGAATAATGGTTCTTGTAGGAGCTTATCATTAAATACAGATGAATGGTAGATTCTGCCATTTTTAGTAAAAACTACTAAACCAACAGGAAGGCTGGATTTGATGGAGGAGTTTTTTAAGTGAAGAACTTCCTTGAGAATAAGAAAATGTTTCAGATTTCAGGTGTGGAAATCATCAAAATCCATGGATACTTCTGACAACAACCAGAGTCAAATTGCTCCTTTAGCTCCTTTTGTCATGACTGGATTAGCAGAGGAAATCTTGGAATATCTACAGATCACACAACAGGAGGGGCGGGGGAGGACTTTGACATAAGGATATAGGACCATCAGATATGAAAATGTGGTGGTAGCTTAGATAATCAGATTGAGCCATGGCAAAGCTATCCTAATGACCCACAAACATTGTTTCAGGGCAGTCTGTACTGTCATGTACATCACTTGTGAGCAGGAGCACGTATCCTGTGAGTTTTCACAGTCCAGTTCACCATCAGTAACTCATTAACTCAAATGCCTGCAACTGTCTGCATTATAGTCTGACCTTGGGAAAGCCACTCTCACCTGACTGTGTTAATCTATTAATTGCTCCCTGGCAAGTGCTGATCCTCCTTGTATTTTTCTGAAATGGAGATGTGGTGGATTCAGGCTTTACATAGCATTGTGCTTCAGATTCCCCATCAGAAAAGTGGAGATAGTAACATTTACATACCTCAGCAGGTAGTTTGGATGCTTAATTAATCCTTTCAAAGCTTCTTAAAATATAGATATGAAGTAAAAAAAAAAAAAACTTTTAATATAATTTTCACTGTGCAATTAAAAAAGTACAAAAAGCTGTTTTTTCCAAGAAATAAATAGTTATTTAAAAGAATTCAAAACTTATTAAACTACTCATTACTTTTAGACCTGGTAAAAAAAAAGAAAGACCCTTTGAGTAGTTAATCTGACCTGATGTTTAATTAGAACAAATTCAAAGGCAACAGCTCACTCGTGATTAAAATAACATGATTTCTGCTATTTCTTTTTATGAGTTCAGTCAAACTGCACATTTTGTAGTTAAAGCCTTTGAATACCTGGGACCCTGGGAAATACCAGCCTGTCAGTCTCACATCTGTGTTTGGGAAGATCATGGAACACAGCCCTCAAGAAGTTATGCTACAGCACATGACAGACAGCGAGGGAATTCAAGACAGCCTGTGCAGCTTCACCAGAGGGAAGCCCTGCCTGACCTTCTGCTATGGAGTGATTGCATCAGTGGGCAAGGGAAGAGCTACAGATGTCATTGATCTCAACTTCTGTAAAGCCTTTGACATGGTCTCCCCCAACATCCTTCTCTCTATACTGAACAATTATGGATTCTGTGGGTAGACTGTTAGATGGTTAAGAAAGTGGTTGGATACTCAGATTCAGAGGATTGTGATCAACATCTAAGAGTCCCAATGGACACCAGTGACCACTGGTATCCTCAGAGGTCCATACTGGGACTGGTGTTCTTAATATCTGCATTAATGACATAAGCAAAGAGACTGAGAACACACTCAGCACATTTGCAGATGGCACCAAGCTGATTGTGGCTGTTGACACACCCTGAGGGATGGGATGCCATGCAGAGGGACCTCAGCAAGCTCAAGAATTGGCTCCATGGGACTCATGAGGTTTAATGTGACCAAATACAAGGTGCTGCACCTGGGTCAGGGCAACCCCCAGTATCAATCCAGGCTGGGGATGAACAGATCCAGAGCAGCCCTGCTGAGAAGGACTTGGGGGTGCTGTGGGTGAGAGGCTGGACATGACCCAGCCATGTGCCTTTGCAGCCCAGAAAGCCAAACATGTCCTGGGCTACATCAAAGGCAGTGTGGGCAGCAGCTGAGGGAGGGGATTCTGTCCCTCTGCTCTGCTCTGCTGAGACCCCACCTGCAGTGCTGCATCCAGCCCTGGGGTTCCCTGCACAGGAAATACATGGACCTGTTGGAGCAAGTCCAGCAGAGGCCAGCAAGTTGCTCAGTGGGATGGAGTACCCCTATTATGAGGAAAGAATGAAATTATTGGGATTGTTCAGCCTGGAGAAGGGAAAACCTCAGGATGACCTAAGTGTGACCTTCCAGTACCCAAAAGGAGACTCCAAGAAAGATGGAGAGGGGCTATTTAAGAGGCCATGTACTGACAGGACAAGTGAGAACGTCTTCAAACATAAAAAGAGTAGTTTAAGATTAGATATTAGGAAGAAATTCTTTACCATGGAGGTAGTGAGGCACTGGAGCAGGCTGCCTGAGCATCTATAACTAGATGCTCCACACCTGGAAGTGTGCAAGGCCAGGTTAGAGGGGGCTCTAAGCAACCTGATCTATTCAAAGTTGTCCCTGAAAATGGCAGAGGGGTGGACCTTGATGATCTCCAAGGTCTCTTCCAATCCAAGTCATTCTTTGATTCTGTGATTCTGTGAATGCAATTTAACGTGAGCCTGCTCAATGGCAAAAGCTGCCCACACCAGGAATTCTCACTAAGACACTGCACTATCATTATTCCCATACACTATGCAAGACACGATGTGCACTCCAATAGGAGGTCATGGGGATGAACAGATCATTTGCTTCGTTAGTCAAAGTCACACAGACTGGCTCAACTGGAATCCAGAAAGATTTATGTATGCAAAGGGAAACAGTTACAGGCTGTCTGTCCACAGGAAAGGCCATCATCCACACCCAAACTGCATGTCAGCACCATCCAACAAGCCTTGACCATGGCACAGACAAGGTCCTTTGTGCCAGGAAAGGTAAAAGGGTACGTGTGGAGGAGCAGAAGGTTGGAGGCCACAACCAGCAGCACATGCCTATCAATAGCAATAACTTATATGAGGTGTTTTTTGTTAATTATTAATATTGGAATGTGATTTAACATCTTTAACAGTAACACTTCTGTAGGTATAGAGGCAGGACACAGTTAAGATACAAAAGGCTTTGACAAAATTTTGGTTTTTATCACACACATACCAGCATAAGCTATGGCTCTGTAGGATTGTGAATATGAGACAACACTGTAAACGTTTAACTTTAAGAGAAAAGATGGCAGGTGACTGTTGTGGGAGTAATAGAGAGGTTTAGCCTGGTAATGCTATAATGCATTGGTCTGAATATCTGCAAACAGCATAAATGCTTTGCTACTGTGTATCCTAAAAGACAAACACAAGATCAAGCTGGTTTTCAGTGTATTTGTACTGTCAGTGTTGGAGTGTCCAGCAAGTTTGGTGATATTATAGTGCAACAGAACTCCAGATGAAATGTTTACCAATAGACTAAGTAGATCAAAATCCAACCTGAAGTAGCTAAGTGATGGTCATAGCACCACAATGACTACAATATTAATGCATTACAAAGTTCACTCAGTTTCAGAAATATTGATGTTTCTTTTATAGGAGCAGTTTTGTCAACAATAACTTTTACACACCCTGGCAAAGAATTTCAAACCTGGATTTAACTTACCTACCCTTGATTCACATTCAACATAATCTTCCTACTATCTCTCAGTGGGAGATATCATGACTGAGAGAGGACATAGAATGGAGAGAGAACCTTCTCCTACTCCAGGAATCCATCTCATATAGTCCCATTTCTCCAGCTGGGTAGCTGGAGTACAGAATCTATTTTGCTTTGCTTTTTAATCAATCATGTCTCAGCTCAGAATGCCCCATGAATGTCCAGCAGAGCATTGATAATATAGCCAGTAAGTGATTAAGGGCTTAGTTTCAGGAGGTGGGCACAATACCAAAAGGTCCTGAGAAATTCACAACCCACCCCAGCAAAAGTCACCTTGTGACTTTTTAGCCATTTATACCAGTGTTAAAAAAATACAAAAAGCACCTGCATTCCCTGATGAAGTTTTACATCTAGATTTCAAAGGTATAAAAAATGCCACAAGACTGAATACTCATGGCCTATATATTTCAGGTTAGTTATTATAATATATAAAAAATATTTTACTAATTTGACAGACTTTATTAGTACAGAGGTTAATTGCCTTTCTCTGACACATTTTCACTGCCTACATCTGTGTCACAACATTATTTGCTTCATTAGTTTTTAAAGTGGAATAACTAAAACTCAGGTTATTGAAATAATATGACTGTGTTTCTGCACCACACTATTTGCTTGCAATTCAGCTGATGAATCACCTATATTTCAAGCAGAGCTGGCCTTGCATTTGGAGGAATGCCAGGAAAACAGGTCAGTGTTATCAGCTGTATGCACTGCTACCCCTTTTCATTTCCCTTGCCATCTTCCAAAAACAGTTCTTTCCTGCAAGAAGGTATTAAGAGTTAAGATGACAGCAGCTGAACTATTCCTTTCTCTTTAATGGGAAGCTTTATTTCTTACTGCACCTATTTTTCAAGTTTGATTTGTGGTTTTAGCAAAACACAAGGTTTGGCTAGAAGTTCTGGTCTTTAGACCATTACTCAGAGGAATCCATTGGTGCTGACTGAATGATTAAGTAGGAAGAGGATTAGTTGACACACACCAGCCCCTACTAAGCAAAGGACAAAACAGAAACATAGGGTTCCTGCTGCAAAAATATGCCTGTGCCAATGGACATCTCTGTTTTACAGCCCATGTCTGAAAATGCCAGAGGATGTGTCTGAAGTGTTGTGTGATAGTCTGTGTGATACTGGCCCACCACAGCAGATGATGAGAGCACAAGACCATGATTGCCCCAAACAGCCAACAATCCAATTAAGGCAGTAAGAGAATGCAGACATACGGAGAGCATGGGAAAAGATGAAACAACATGGGCATAACACTGCTTTTTTTTTTTTTTTTTTTTAATACTATGCTTGATCAGGAAGTACAGGACAAAATAAGAGATATTGAGTATGCTATCCCAGGAGTCTCTTCCTGCCCTCTGTTCCCATGTCAGATGAAGGCAAGAGTCATGTGCAGCACAGCTGCTGCCCAAATGGGGCCGTGTCTTACAAAAGGGATCGCTCACACTGTGGATGAATGTGTGAGTCAGCCAGAGCATGTCCTTTCACTTTCTGTCCTAAATGTGCCTCTGTACACAGCTCACAACCTGACTCAGACACGCATTCATTTGGTATCAAGTCCCACAAAAAATCAGCTTTCACCACTGATGATAAAATGCCTTTAAGCACCCCTAACTTTGCCCTCTTAATTGTCATAGCCCACCTTCCTCCAACAATTTCTTCTCTCCTTTCTCTTCCTCACTGCATTCCCTGTTTAATGTAAGAAGGATTCTAGGAACATTTCCTGACCTTTTGTGCCTTCAGTAATGTGAGAGCACAGACAAAAACCATCTGGAGGAAAGCCCAGATATAACAGCCTCAAAAAGGTGCCTCCAGACCATGCTTGTGGCTTGTCCCTGTATGGCTCATGGGTGGGTGCAGTGTCAGCGCTGTGCTGGTCTGCTCACCCAAGGTTCCAGCCCTAGGCCAGCATATGAAAGGAAAACCAACCATAGCCAAGGAGGGGCAAGTCCCCTCACTCTACACCCACTCTGCACAGACTCAGCTCACTCCAGAGCAGTGTGGATGCAACAACCCCATCCCAGGCTGACTTCACCCCTAACAGCATGGACAATCTGCAATAACTTGCTGACCAGACAAGACTAATTCTCTGCTAATGGTCACAGGGGTGATATGAGCAACACTGAAATGCCACAAACCAGGATGTCAGTGGTCTCATCCCAAGATTTTCTGCAGCTTGCATGAAACCCTGAGCTGGTTTGTATAAACTTACTGTGGCACAGGATAGGAGAATCCCAAGAGAGCAGCAAGGAGCCCACTGCAATCACCTGCCCAGCTTTGTTCCCAATTCTGAGCAGCTGAAACACAAGTACACATTGCTATGGCTACGCTAGGTTTGATACCCAGCTCAGAAAGCTGGGTACAGCTAAAAGTGCACCTCTAGATTACAGGAGAAACCCAGCACAAGCTGCCTTTTGACAACAGCTGTTCCCCATGCAGCTATTCCCCTGCACATCCCTTCCTTTCCCTTCCACTGCAGAACAAAATCACTGAGTACAGTGCACACGGGCAAGAAACATAATTACACACACACACACACACTATCTTGAGCCCTTTATAATTACATTTTAAATTGGTTTACTCAGAACCCTTTCAGTTAATCATTTTCACCCAACTCTAATCAACTCCAAGCACTAAAATAAATATATAGCATCTTTACCTGGTGTAGCCCCTCTCTTTTGCTTTAAGCCCTCACACTCCAGTTTGCTGGGCATTGGGAATTTGTATATGACCAGTTTTAGGTTTAACTTTCATTATAAGCAAGAACTAGGCTTTCATTCTAAGCCACCAAATGCACTGGCAAAATACACACATGCAAACCAGTGGCTACTTCTGTCTCTGTGGAATCCCACAAATATTTTCTTCACTTTCAGTTCCCGCGCCTGTGGATAGCTTATAAATGTATGGCTGAAACAGAGTGAAAAAACTCGATCCAAACAGATGCCTGATTCTTATTCAAAATCAGTAACTGGATTACTTTCTCTTACAACTGAGTCTGAACCAAAGAAGCTCAGTCTGCATCAAGGGAAGCAGTTCACAGCTTCTTACTTGCTATGCAAAAGTTCTTACACACACAACTGTAAAATCTGCATTTTCATGAGCAAGTCAGCATTTCTTTGAGCTTTCTCTGGCCTACACTTGCCTGCCTGCAGCTTGCATACACAGTTTAGTAAAGGAGGCTCAAAAATTCAACCCCAAGCATCTCGAATTTAACTCACCAGAGCTCTGTGTACTTCCCATACTATTCTAGCTGTCTTTCACGACATGACCACTTTCTCTCTCCTTTACCTTCCTATGTAAGCCCTGTGTAAAACCTTGAGAACCATGAAGGAGAAGGACAGGCATTTTCCCTCAGTTCATACACACCCTTACTAACTCTCAGCAGCACAGCAGTGTGAAGCTCGCTCTCAGCAATGCTTTAATAGCAAAGCTGAAGGTGTGAAGCTTCATTACTTTTAAAATATACTACGCAGTTCTGCATATACATTATGCTCCATCTTACAGCACAGAGTGCTGCTTTCCAGCCACCCAACCCAGTGCTTTATTCTTACTTTTTTCTTTCCCAGAACTCTGTAAGACTGCCTACTATTTTTAGCTTCTCTTTGTGGGTGGTGAGGGAAAAACCAAGAGGTTAACTGCTTTGTTTGATGGCTGGGCATGAGCACCGTCATCTACCCCCACAGGGCTGCCAAGGTCTAAACCCAGCAGGACTGTCCAGATCCTTATTGGCAGTTTCTGAAGTTTTCACTGGTCTCGGGGAGTTGGAAGGAGAGGTGGATTGCCATGCTCTGGAGACAGAAAAACATGTTAGTATTTTAATCACTGGGCAGAAAAACAAGTAAGAAGGAAATTAAGTTTCCAAAATACCTTTTTTTTAATTCACATCATGAGTCGCCTCACCTGCTACCAGCTGGCTCACAGGGATTATTTGCCCTTGGGCTTTGCCTTCTCTTGCTACATGCCCTCCTCAAAGCAGCTGTGACCACATCACGCACTGACTCACTCCCTGCCTCTCCACAGGACCTGAGCAAGCTATTTGCCCTCAGTCAACTCTTGTTTATGGGTTCTGATACAAAAGACAAGTGTTCATGTGGCATACTGTATCTAGGAAAATGTCATGCTTCATACATTTAGTTATCAACCACTATGCCAAGTGCTTTATGTTATCTACAAAAAGCAGACTTCAGAGGGAAATGAACTACGGCAAATCAAAGTCTATTACTGGGAAAGAGAGGAGAGTTGTAAGCCAGGCTTGCAGCATTCTTCCAGTTGCATAACTTTCTAAATAACTTTACCCAGCTGAAGAGTCAATAAATGGTTACCCAGTTGCAATCAAAAATAACAATTCATGTACTGTTACCCAGAGGGGCTTTTCTAAGCCCCCAGGGCACAACTGCAGCAGACAGCAGCACATTAGGTCAGAGACAGCAAAAAGAAGAGGGAAAAATGTCTCACACCTCCCCAGCAGCTGGGAGGGAAGCAATGAGAAAGACCCACTCATCCCACCAGTGTCTCCAGAGGCCACTGCCACCCACATCCAAACTCAGTGCAGGGCAGCACTTGGGCTGACCCTCCTACCCCCACGGCCAGGACTGAGCACTGCTGCAAGTGACTGCTCAGCAGGACAGGGCGGTGACGTGCCCAGCTCAGCCCTGATGCAGCGAGTCCATTTCTCCCCACTGCTCTGTGCTTGTCCATCTACAGATACACACTGCAGCAGTCCCTGGACCAAAGCACTCCCTGCCTGCAGGAATCCCCTGCTCTCTGCAGTGTCCAGTTCTGCAACAGGTTTGAGCCCTGTATGGGGGGCAGAGGACAGCCAGCCCCATCCACCAGTTAGCTCTGTAGTCAAGTCCATAGCCACCATTCAAAATATAACCCAGGTATTTTCATCATCGTCCAAACCAGTTCATTCCTGATTCACAGGAATGAAACAAATGGGATTTTTTTTTTTCTGATCTTGATTCTCAAAGACTGAGAGCCACTGAATAAAAGATGGCTTTGAAACATGCCAGCTTCTCTGGAATCTGAGAGAAGGGATATGAAATTCAGAAATTAAACTTTAACCCAATCTTTATAGCTGTTCACTTGTATTGGGTCAAGACAAAATCAGGAGCTCGCATTCACAAAAACAATGTCCAAAAAGTTTGGACGTTGGACTTGCATCTGGATCTGTCAGCGTGGGTGTACATATATCAGCAGTGAGGAAATTACCATAGGAAATTAAAGGCACCAACACACAAATCTGCAGTCAGTAAGAACAATAAAGAGGAACTGTTTAAATTTATCAGGAACAAACAAAATCCTAACAATGGGATAGCTCCACAGCTAGATAGGAATCTCAAAACTGTCAGTCATGATTCGTAGAAGAAATATTCAATAAATATTTCAGGTTTGTATTTGGAAACTAGTAGGATGATGTATTCTTATCTCATAGTGATAAGGAAATACTTTCTATTCCATCAGCTACTTAGAGGAAAGTTAAACAGCCGCTATCAAAACTGAACATTTTTCAATCAGCAGCACTTGGTAAGTTGCACCTCAGCATACTAAAGAAATGTGACAAAGAGTTTTCCAAAATATTTGTGTTGACTTTTCACATATCTGGGACCACTGAAGAGCTTCCCAAGACTGGCAAAAAGCTCACGAGGCATTACTATTTACAGAGGGTACAAAAAGCAGTCTGGGCAACCACAGGCTGACTAGCCTAACATTGATCCACAAGTCAAGCAGATTGATGTGAAGGATCAGCGAGAGAACAGTCTGTGCATGACTGATGCTACCCTGTGTAGCTCCTGGCCTGGAGATGACACAACTCAGCGAGTCCCCTCTGCCTCCATGTCTCATTTGCCTTGCACCTTCATCCCACTCAGATGGGCACTTATGGGTCAGAGTTGAAAAAGGTTTAAAAGATAGCAGTGTAATTAATAGTCATCAGCATGACTTCATGGAAAAGTCTTGTCAAATGAGCTCAGTGCTGCTTTTTAGTGAAATTACCAGTTTAGCTGATAAAGATAGCTGTGTCTATGTCATGGGTTTCAACATCTGTGAGGCATTTAACTCAGTCCCACATGGCATTCTGATTAAAATAATTAGCATTATCCAGAATTAATGTACCTCTTATTAAATCGATTAAAAGCTGGTGAGCCAAAAGTGAGCCAAAGGCAATCCTAACTGAATCATTCCCATCTTCAGAAGATGCTTAATGGGATCCCTCAGAAACCTCTTAGCCCTGTGCTACTCACTATCCTTAGAAATTATTTGAAGAAAATGAAAAAATGTTGCTATTAAAAGGTAGATCTCATTTCAAAATTGCTGGAATAGTAAATGATGGAGAGAAAAATAGTTATATTAGCAGATGTGCATCACTGGGTTTAGTGGATTCACTGACACCTGAGTTTTAATAAGCCAATGCACCAACATACCAGTGCCTTAAAATCTACAACTCACTCAATATATGGCAGGAGTCCCACAGCAGGAACGGGAAGTCCTAATGGGTCATTTTCATCTTAGTATTCTGTGGTGCTCAGCTGGACTGGATTGTTCCTAGGTATGACTACTAAATTTACCAGAAGAGAAGGCAGCAACAGTGCTGGACATTGAACCCAGAGTATTCACACTTGCTGGGTCTAGGCCAGTGAGACAAACCTCCCCAGGAATCCTCAAGGTATAGCTGGGATTGTCAAGCTCCTTCAAAAGGTGTTTCAGAACAAAAACACCCTCCTCACCCTCAGCTGTCATCATTAGCTGTCAGAATGAATGTTGAATGGGAAAGGATGGACACAATCCCTCCTACCACTTTGCAGGAAGACATCTCTGCCTTGCTTCTCATTTGAGACACTCTTTGTAAGCATTCAGACTCTCAGAAGCTCAGCAGTGGACTCCACTGTGCAAACCAAATTTCTTCTTCCCCTTGATTTTCTGTGTGATCTGCGTCAGCCTTTGGTCCAAGCACTCCTGTTTCCAGGTGTGCAGTTAGGCTGCATGGCTGAATGGGACCTGGACACAGCTTCATCCAGGCCTTCCCTGTGCTTAATCTTACAGAACCTGCTACCGAGGGTGTGCATCTGGGCTTAGCAAAATGCAAACAAGAAATCTCAGGAACTCCTACACTGTCCCATACCCCAGTATAAGGATATGTTGCATGCTGACTCATAAACCTCATCAAGGTTTAAAGTGATTTAAAAAAATCATTTGGACAAATCTTTGAGCTCTTCTCCTTTTGCTGTTTCAAAGCCATTCTTTTTTGATAGGCTGGAGTGCCAGAGTCTCTCTAGCCAATTTCTGCTTCACTGAATATTCATCTCATTTGGGGCTCACCAGGGTGCTCCTGGGAAGGGAGCTCCCACAAGGGGAAGCCAGGGCGGAAGCGTGGAGAACAAACCCTCAGTTAATAGCCCTGAGCTCCAGTGACTTGGTTCCTTCAGAACAGGTGCTTCCCAACACAGCCCCAAAAGTAAACCTAAACCTGCCCTGACTGGCGCAAGAGGAGCAAGGGACACATCCATGAATAGTGAGCCTCCACGGCTGCTGCACCCTGCTGTGGCTATGGGGACACCTCCAAACTGAGCTCAGTACATGACCACAGTGCCATCAGCTCGGTCCCAGATTGGATAACAAGCCATTTTCCAAAAGGCTTAAGCAGAGGAATTATGTTCCTGTAAAACACCAAGTTCTGGATTCAGAGCAGGGACTTGTGCCCTCAGCTGCTTTTAACATCTCTGTGGGACAGCTTGGCAAAGGAGGTAAGAAGAATACCAAATTCTGGGCTTGTGGGCTGATGAAATTAGTTATAATTTTTGCTAGGAACAATGTTGTGCTTTCAAAGCCTCAGCTGTAATGCTGCAACAATGCTAGAACAGCGATAAAACTGATACTGCCTGATAAATACAAGGTGTATTTCTTAAAAGTGGCATTCTTTAATTGTCCTGACATTACGTACAAAGAAATCCTCTACACAAAACTCCAGAGCAGCCTTTGCAGAGCCTCCATCCAAGAAATAATGCAGCACAAGGCTCAGCAAGCTCACCATTGCCTGTGTGCCTGGCGGAGCTGACTAAAAGACCAGTAGCAGCTGGCAGGAAATGGGTAAGAAAGCTGACCACAGATAAACTGTAGGATGCTGAAGAGTAGCAGAAGATAGACTCTGGGAGAGGAAGCCAAGTTGTCAGGTCACACCGTAGTCTAGTGCGTACAGTACATACAGTCTGCTATTGAAGTATGCGGCCACCAGATAATGGTCAGGGGACACAGCTGTCAGGCAACGATGAAGTAACCCCAAGAAGCCTGAAGCAGAGTGTGGTACAGCTGCGGATGTTTCTGTTGATCAGGATAAAGCCTGCCCGTCTCAAGGGTACCACAGCAAATGCAGTGTCATGTGAGTCGTACTAAATAATTAGGTTCACAATGTTTATTTAAATCAGCATTGATTGAAATGGGATACCACCGAAAGTTCCTCAGAGCCAGGGCTGATCCGAGCTTATATGGGAGCACAAGAACACTGCATAGCCTAAATAAAACAACATTCATGTTTCATGCTCATTTTGCAGGTAATACTCCAGGCAGCGTTAGGGAGGGTTTTCCTCTGTGCTGCAGATTTGGGAAGTCAATGGCTGTGCGGAGGCCGGGTGGGGGATTTACCTTCAGCAGGAGCAGGACAGAGCCTCAGGTATCATTTGACATTGAAGGCTGTGCCCAGGCTGAGTGCTAGTGTATCTGCTGTGGAGATACTGAACTTTTTTCATTATATGATGAAGGTAATTACCAGTCATTAACCTGCTGGGTGGGAAACAGTGCAGCATGCTGAGGGGCTCCAGGAGAAATGTGATGACAGAGCAGGGCATGTTTTGCTGGTTTTGACAAACAGCCAGAAAGCGGCTGCTGGATCATAAAGGGATCAAAGAGCAGGAGTTTAAAATACAACAAGTAATGGTTTATAAACGCTGGTTCTTAGTCATGCTGATCTCTAGGAGGCTTTTGCATATGATCCACTGGCTGAAATTTTATTTCAGGCTCAGGAAGCTCCTAAGGTAAAGGGAAAGAGCCTCATCCAGACCCACAGATGTGTGTGTGTTTAACAACAATTGCTCCGTGAGAGAAGGCAAGACCCTGACAGGCAAGACTGGCCTTTAGACAGCTCTAGGAGACGCCTCTGCTTACCCCCGGTGCCCGAAGGAAGAATTAACTATGCTCCAGCTGTGCAGAGATGTTTCAGCACGAGGGGAGCCGCTGCCGAGGCAGCACCACCGCAGCGAGAGGCAAGGGCAGGGCTACGAGCCTGCTGATCAGCCAGGGGCAGAAATTACCCTTCAGCCTGGAAGCAAAGGCAAGATGGGCAAGCTGCCGTGTGAGGACTGATCACTTCATCCTTCTCACCCTTCAGAACAAAAGGAACTGACGCACTAACTGATCTGACATTTGCTTTGGTGGTGGGTTTTTTTTTTAAATTCCATGCATTCTCTAAATAATGGGAACAACGGGGCTTTGCACCTGGGAAGGCTGTTGTGCATTTCTCTCCGATAGGCAGGATATCAGGGTTAGCTAAATATGAGTTCAGCTGCGGGACTGACTCACTGCTTGTTCCTGGAACTGTCTGAAGGAGGGGAGGATGCTGTGGGCAGGCTCTAACTGTATCATCTGGGTTAGGGCCGGTAGCAGATGGTCCTAAAAACATACTTCCATGTGGGTTTAAAATAGCGCAGCACCCACAATCAGCTGAATGGGGAAATGTGAAAAAGGCTTGTCACACAAGGAATGCTGCTGTAAAGATCTGCAGTCAGGAGGGGATCCAAAGTTTCACCAGCCCTCACAGTACAGAAGTGCCCAAGGCTGTCTCCTCACTCACATTGGCTCACACCACTGCCATGTCCCACCAGCCCTGGCAGGGGGATTCTGGCCTCCCTGTCATATTTCATGAACAAACTTTTTTTCCCCCACCACAAAATAAAATGAGGAAACTTTCTCTTAGAGCAGCTTTTCTTGTTAAGCAGCACTCCTTGTCCACTACATAAACTTAAGCCTGAAAAACTGCATTGGAAAAAAAAAAAAAATCGCTTGTCCTTTGTGAGTCAACCTACTGTAGTGCTGGTCAGCAGCAACAGCCCTAAATACTCTGTCTATAGTTACATCCTGCTGGCTGCTCTGATGCCACACACAGAGTAAAAGAGGTGGTGACGGGGAGGAATTGGCAGAGGACTCCAAGGCGTCAAGCAGGCGGCTCTCCCGAAGAGGCAGCTGAACTACCCGGGGGTAGCCCAGGAAGCCCCGGAAAGATGCCCCAGAGCAAGCCTTAGGTGAGTGTGCACAGCATGCAGCAGCCCCAGGACAGTGTCCAGCGGGCCGTGGGAGGCACAGCAGTGCGGGGAGCACTGCAGGGCTGCCCTCGGCCTTGCCCCGAGGTCGACCTCGTGCAGGCAGCCGTGGCTGTCCGCACCTCGGAGGGGCACTTTTCCTTAGCTCCCTCTACAACCAGCACAGAGAGCCCTTCCTGCACACCTCCTGGGACTCTGCCAGCTGATGTCTTCTACTTGAAGAGTGATGGGGTGAGTTGCTTCTCAATGCTCAGGTTAACTCCCAAAACTCCCTGTGCCTGAGGGAGTGGGATGAAGTGAAAACTGAGGAACTGCATTGCTATTGTGTGCCTGACTTTCTTAGGCTGATGGCTACAGAGATGCTGCAGAGAAAAGAACACCCTTCCATTCCCCCAGCCCTCCTCCTGTCCTCCCTGATGTTACTCACAAAAGAACCTGATTCATCTTCATTCCTCCATATTTGTGTCTCAGTAGGTATGCAAATACCAGCAAAGGTTTCTTGCTCCTTCTCCTCTTCTCCACCTCCTGCCTTTTTTTGCCATGCAAGCACCAAGAGCAATCTGGCCTGTAACCTTTAGAGGAAGAGAAATATCACAGGCACATCTGTTTTTACAGCTAATTGGCCACAGTTTTTGAAATGGGCAGAAGTAGCACAGATGAACAAAAAGAGTTCCCAGAGAAGCCCTGGCCACTGTGGAGGCCTGGCTCTAGCTCTTAGAGCAGTTCATGGCATATCCCACTGATGCCAGCAAAACACATCAAGGTTTGCTTGCGATTGCACCAGCTCCTAGAGGAAACAGGTCCAGGCCCCTTTGCTCCACTGGAACTTGCAAGAGTACACAGCAGTGCATCTGGTCCTCCATTTGAAACATGTTTCAAAAGCAAAGATTTTCCTAGGCGTCTTAAAAAGTAAATACATGGTGTCTACACCTTGCTCTTAGTTTTCAACATCTCCTGTAAACTGCTTTTAGCATTGCAAGAAAGCATTCAGAATGCATTTTAAAAAAATATTTTCTGTGTTTCACTTGACTGGGTTTTTATCAGCACAGAACTGTTAGTACAGCACTGGGTTGTTACACACTTAGACAATACAATAATAGCTGTAACAAGAGATGTTTTAGATGAAGATTATTTATTCCTACCTATAGTTGCAGAGAAAGTGCTCATTTGGGCAGAGTGGGCTGAGGGGAGGAAGGGCTGTTCTGGTTTTTGCTGCAGCCTTCACTCATTACTTTTTCCAGAAAGCATTAAGCTTCCCGCCTGCACTTGCAGTTCACATCCCACAATTTTATCTAGGCTGAGCAATTTTAAGAGATTGGGAAGCTATTTGAGTTCACACAGGGTTGCCCTTTTCACCCATGTCTTCACATTTTGGTTCTAGCCAGCATCAGTAAAGGAGCTTCTCTCCACATTCATCTCTACCTGGCGAAACAGATACGGTCACACAGAAATGGTCACTTCTGTTTAAACTAGAGTTGCACAAATTGGGCAGGGCACTTTCTAGATGTAGAAAAAAGACACAAAGGCACAGTCTTAAAATATCTGAATAGCACCACTGTTTCTGCCTGCAAGTACACACAGAATAAATCAATAAGATAATCTTTTTCCTTATTGCTTATGCAAACTACATGCCCCTTTAACTGGAAATTACCACTTCCCCAGGATCCTGCTTAATTTTACTGCCTCTCCATCTCTCCCCAAGAATTCAACATACAGTAATGAAATAGTGAGCCTAACATATGCTGCATTCTGAGTACATAATATTTTGCAATAAATGTAAATTTTATATATATATATATAAACAGAAAGAGAATGACTGTGATAAAGAACAACCCTACCTACTTCCCATTCATGTTATGCAAACACCTTTCACATGTGTCTTTGCTCACTGAATGCAAACAGTGAGTATGCATACAGCTATGCCCACAAAGCACACATTCCTCATTAAAACTCATGAAATATATTTGTATCTGATTGACTTTTAAATCCTTCATCTTCCCACAACTACATCTTCCCCAAATTTAGTAGTCTAAATCCCGTTCACTTCTTCAGGCAGTCTGTTGCAGTCGGGGTCTTCTGCCCCCATTAGTGGGAAGTGTCCTCCCGTCCCTGGGAATGTTACTGGCTTGAGCACCAGGACTGGTCACATCCAGTTTTACACCATTAGCAACAAGGTGAAGAGGTAGTATGTGGAGTTTGGTATCGTGCAAGGGGAATAGACTGTGCTTTCCAACAAGGCAATATTTTTATGGAAAATTAAGGCACACAAGGACATTAGCATGCTTAATTTTCACACAGGGGAAAGTTTTTCTCAGATTATTTTTAGAAAGATTTACTGGTTTTAATTTTGGTAGTTGGATCCTAAAAAAGGAAGCATGGCACATGGCCTCTTAAAAAGTTGCAAAACCCACTCTCAATAAAATTTAATATGCCCTGACTTGGCTTTCCTTTAATGTGCACTGTGTGAAGTACAGTGGTATAACATTTTTAGCATCAATCATTTCAGCACACTTCTAAGTAATGTGACTACCTCACACCTCTGCAGATAGGACATTTATTCAACAGTGCCACTTATTTTCTCGGCACTATGTGCATGTCTGCAAACCACAAACATGCACAACTGGCAGCTTTTCCTTGCTCTCCAACATTACTGCCCAGTGGAAGAGTCACCAAGTGCACAGAGATCAAGACAACTGTGCTAACACAAACTCACTTCAGCAGACCAGATTGTCATCCTAGAAAAACAGGAGCTCTGGTGAGTCCATGATACTATGTTCTCTGGGTGAGCACTGTTGTGTCTGTGTGTATGTCTAGGTAAACTTCCCATCCACTAGTCCTTGATGGAACAAAAGTGGCCAAATATGCTGCTGCAGTGAACTGATGGAGTCCTGTGTAATTTGACAGAGCTTTAACAGATTACACCCACTAAATAGCTGGCTTCAGGAAATAATTTTTCTGCCCTTGTTATTATGTGAAAGCAGTGCTACTATAGATTGTATTATTGCATATTTATGTCACTGGTGCAGTCAGGAGAGTGCAGCATAAAATGAGGACGAGCAGGGACACCTAGCTTACCAAGTTCAGTCCCTCCAAAATCATATAAATAGATGTTTCTGCCCAGAATGGCCTGTAAACACTGCTAACATTTTTGCTGTCTCACCCACACTCCACCTGAAATAGATAAAAAGTGTAGTGTACCACAGGGAACATGAACGTGTCCAAGTTTTGGGCCCCAGAAGTAACACAGAATTTCCTCCCATCCCTGAAAGAGTCCATTCAGGTAGCACTATATATCCTGGATACCACAAGGAGCTTTGGCTTTGTGAAGTTAAAATGTGCACCCATCAGTGATGAATATTTATTCAAGCAGATATTGACCAGTAACATTTTGGCTAGTAACATAGATACCTTGAGCTGCAAACCAAATTTTCTATATGGTGGGTTAAATATCAAGATTGTACAGAAGAAGACTTCAGGAAGAAGCCTTTGTTAGTCAGTATGTCCCTTGTTAATCTTGTTAGTCAGCATGTCACTGCAAAACACATCAATAAGACCATATTCCCCACAGGAAAAGCTATAAAGTAGCAAAGTGAAAACTACTGCTGATTTAAAGCAAGAATCCTCATTTTCCTAAAGCTAGTTTTCCTCTAGGAAACACTTCCCATAAAACACAGAAACTCAGCACATTTGGGTTTTTAACAAGGACAATCATATCGGTTCAGCTTTGAACCTCTTGTGTGAGATATTCACTAAGATTTTCAAAGGAACAAGTTGATTTGAAAGCAGAATTAGACACTTCATGTGCAATGATCCAGTTATCACCTAAGACTAATTTTCAAAAAATGGATATGGATTGGCCACAGGACATGGTTAAAAGGAAGTTCGTAGAAAGAGAGCATGTGAAATCTACAGCCAAAATACATATGGCCTAATTTAAAAACTGGATTAAAGGAAATTCACAAAGTCATTTTGCTGCCAGATGTAATTAGTATGTTTAATATGTGAGATCACCTGAATCTACTTCTACTTGTTTTGTGTCCCATTAGGAGTTTCACAGGAGCAGTAATATGATTGAGTGGCCCCTGTGAGGGATGAAGCTTAGGCTGCTTTGAAACAAATTGAATTAATTTGAAATGATTCTTTCCAGGTATGACATTCTTGGAAACAGATGTGGGGATAAGGAGGGAGGGCATCAAAAGTCCAGATATATAGACCTAAAGCTGTATCCACCTTTTTGTATAAACATCGGCACCTTTTTAAATATTTCCAGAAATATTGTAATGCTTGAAACCCTGTTCACATAAGAGTACAAGTGTTGATACTCCACAGAATTAGGTTCCATTTGAGATGCTACAGTGACAAGGATCCTCACACAAATTTTCCATCTCTATCACTTCTCTAAAATGTGAAAGTTGTGGGGATTGGATCATGCAACCATTTTGTAGGATGTTAAAAGGGTAAATTTATATCCAGATCTATCATGGTAAGTGAAAAAGGCCAGATTCCAGTTCACTGGCTGAGACAAGGCCTTCATGGACGAAAGGGAGCCTTATTTTGAGTGGCATTCACAGCCATTCCACTAGATTTCACTATTGTTGATTGATTTTACATGGAAGTTACTCAGGGGTTTCCATTGCTGAGTAGCAGTGCAAACTCCTAAATAGGATAGAGCAGATTTATACTGTTTTCCAAACAAATGGTATCATAAATGCTTTATATAGTACAGTTACACAGCTAAAATACTATATACCAGCAGAGGAGGTGGAGGTAAGGGCTATAAGGATAGTATCAGGAGAAAAAAATGTTCTGAGACTCAGAAAATCTAAAATTTACACCCAACTCTGTAAGCTACAAGTGCTCAGCTCGCCTGAAAACAAGCCCATGCATATGCATTCTCATTTTAACCTACAAAAACATTTCAAAATCCAGGCCCTGATCTGGCAAGATGCTGAATGTTTTCCCTTTTCATCAGACAAGCCTCTAAAAGAGATACTGAAGCGTGCATACTGTAGGAGACGAAGCACAGCCACAAAGGCTAATTTACCCAGCCAAAAAGCAGTCATTGCTGCCACTGCTATGCAGACATACCCACTGCCTTCAGCAAAACTTCAGTGAAGACTGAGGGCACTTGTCACTTCACAGGGAGCACTCAGTGTCTTCCAGGCTCACATTGGGTCTACATATGGATGAGCCGAATATTTTTCACTACAAACACTCTTCCCCTTCCAGGCCTCCTTCGCTTTCAGTTCTGAAGGGTGAATTCATTGAAAACATCTGCACTACTAGAAACATTCTGTGCTTTTTCCAAACCTCATCCCCATGGTGGCTCTGTAGTAATGGAGAATAGACAGAGCTGCATAACACAAGCCTGCAAGCAATGTTCATTGCTGTAGGGAGATGATACCAAATGCTGGAGCTTTGCCTCCAGTACCTAGCCACTATCTGGGCTCTGCTCACCTTCTGCTCACCTTCTGCCCTCTGCCATACAGCCAAAATATTTCCCCCTCTGTCATACAGCCAAAAGGCTTCCACAGCAACTGGCACATGCCACCACACCACTCTTAGCTCCACAATACGGAACACAGCTTAAACAAATCCCGCTTAACAGTGTCATGTTACCTTCTGCACACCTAGGAGTTGCTGCATGCTTCCCTTGGTATCAAGGCCAGTTCTGGAATGAGTTTTTGGATATTTTACATAATTACTATGTCTCCTTCTTTTATAATTTTTCCTGATTTTCTTTAACTTTTCAGACTTGCAGCACTAAAGAAAGGGCTTTGTAACCATGTCACAACAGCACAGTAGGGGCAAAAATGGGACTGATCCTGTGTCATTCACAAGCAGCAGCAATGAACTGTGCTAAGACTGCAAGAGCATGTTTATGGCAGCAAACTTTAATGAGCCACATGAAATCTTCAAACCAAGGAAAGGAAAAGATATATTTTTGTTTGGGGAATAAGGGATGTGGACCAGCCTTCAGCAGGCCTACCAGGAAGGCATGTGTAAGGGCTTGCGTGGCCATCTGTTTCTCCTCCTTATCAGCACTCCAGTGCCAGCTGCCTCTGTGGCTGAGCTGTCCCACAAGCAGGTCCCCTGCCCAGTCCTGTGCTGCTTCTATCTACTCCTCACTAATACCACACAGCTCTATGAGCTGCTTCCTACCAGCCCTGTTTGGCCCCACCCTGCTGTAAACCCCATATAAATCACGGGGGGAAGCTGGCGTCTCCCCAGGGGTGCCGGCTCGCAGCGCTGCTCCTTTCCCTCAGCAGTTGCTGTCGGTGCTGCGCTTGCTTTACTTCCCGTGTTCTTCAGCCTGCCGAACCTCCATTTCCTGCAGTGCCATAGAAGTGTGGTCCAAGCCTGAACAACCATGGGATTTGTGTTTGCTGACCTAGCACCCACATCCCAGTGCTGCCGTGCTCAAACTGCAATTAAAGCTGCAAAGGCAGCCCAGAAGTAGATACTCTGGATAGACAGGCAAGATAAGAACCTAATAGCAGATAGACAGGCTGATAGGCGAGTTTGAAAGCTGCAGCCACCTGGGAGCCATGCACGGTGATGCAATCCAGCAGTGGCAGTTGCCAAAGTCGTTCTGACAGCAGAGGCCAAGGGTGGGCAGGGCGCCCGCAGGGGCGCCGGGGAGGGGAGCTGGGTCCATCTGCGCAGAGGTGTGAAAACAGCAGAGCCACAGCCAGGCTCCCTTTGGGGCGTCTCGCAGCGCTGGCAGCACAGCACTCCACTAAGCCTTGTGCTCAGAGACCATGAACAACCAGGATTGAAAAAATATGTGTAACCTGGCTAAAGGACAGCAAGCTGCCGGGGGAACGGAAGGGGAAGGCAGGAGAGCGTGGCAGGCTGTGGATATCTGGAGGATACTGACCCCAGCAAGGGCGCAGAGGCCAAGTAAGAGAGCAAGAAATCATCCAGGACGCTACGTTTTGCATTACAGTTCCATGAATGAAATACTGGATGAAATTAGGAGAAGAACAATGAAACCCAGCCAGGCAGGGCAGGCTGGCAGATGCACTGGCACTACCTCTCCTTTGCATTCCAGGACCTCCGTAAGCAGGGTAACAGGGAGGAAGGCATGGGAGTTGCTCCCACAGCTCACCCAAGGCACAGCAGCCAGACCTGGCCTTCTCAATTCACTTGCAAAGGTGGAGAGGATCCATCTCTATTGTAATATCTTTCAGCCCAGGAGGCATGGTCACAGACCAACCATGAAGACAATTCAGAACAAAACAATGATGCTGCTCCCCAAAGAATTACCCGTTGATCTAAGTGTATGAGAAGTAATAGCAACTGGATGTAGTCTCTCCATCAGGGATTTAGAAATTTACAATGAGTTGCCACAGCACTTTCACTAGCTTTTCAGCCTTCTTTTTAGCTTTACCACTTTCCAGACAACAAATTAATCTATATAAAAGCCAACATTGAATGCAATTTTCACTTTAAACTACATGTTGAACTTCAGTGTCTTCAGTGAACTCAGAGTTAGAGAGGGATTGATGTAGTTTGCAGGATGGGTTTATAAAGTCAAATCTGACTCAGATTATTATAGACTGTTGCTCTTATAAGTATAATAATAATAATAACTGTTTGTCTCCAAGTACAACAGCTATTTCCTACTAGTTTCCAAATACTGCTACCAGCACAGCAGGATGTGCTTTTGTCACAGACCTCCACATCAAGATTAAGGATGATGCAGGACTGACAACTGAATTGCAGTGGAAGTACTTGCTCTTGCTTCAGTGTTGAAGGTACTAGAAGGTCAACACAGCAAAGGTCACACTGTTATCACCAACACTGGATTTCAGAACTTCCCTTCCCTGGACTGTCAACTGAACTAGTTATTACAAACCTCTGACTACCTCATGGAGAAGAATCAATAGTCTGTACAGCTTATTTCTGCTTTTACATTTAAATGGTGATTTGTAT
Organism: Chloebia gouldiae; assembly: GCA_003676055.1. Taxonomy (NCBI): domain Eukaryota; kingdom Metazoa; phylum Chordata; class Aves; order Passeriformes; family Passeridae; genus Chloebia; species Chloebia gouldiae. The sequence goes on along the minus strand of QUSF01000002.1, from coordinate 12,004,149 downwards.
TCTGAAATAGAGTATGATCCAGGTGTTCTTGTGCTAGGTGCTGCAAAAAGTTTTTTGAGAATTTTTTGCAAAAGGAACCTAAAAGCTAAAAACAAGAATATTTAGGAAAAACATGAAATGGAGAGGAGACGTTCTACCACTGAATCAAACTTAAATTCCTATTGAAGAACACGTTTTCACTTGAAGAAGTGATTACAGAGTCTGATGGAGTTTCTATGGATTTTACTGAGGCTGGGCACTACAAATATTAATTATTTGAAACAGACAGGCTAAAACTTCCTGACCAAATACCCTAAACAATGTACAAATGTGGATTTGAGTGAGATAGGAATTCTGACTGGATCCAGTCCCATGAAGATCAATCCCATGTCATACAGTACAAAGCATAACTATGAGATTAAAAAGTACTGAAAATAAATCCTTCTTCTGCTTTGGTAATTTTCATTTACAGAGATGCAAAGTACAAATATTTATAAACAATATTCTCTCAGGAATTGGAGGTTATTCTTCCTTTTCAAATAATTACTATTTAAAGAAATTTTGAGCTCACTTAAATGCAATGCAACATGTGAGTATGCTTAGCTTTGTTAGAGAAAATAAATATTATTAAAAATAAAATTAGCATTGGAAAACCTCTGCCACAAATCCCAACCAATCCACCCAGCAAGCTTGAAGGTAAACATGCAAGAAAGTCTCAGATAATGCAGTGATGCAAGATGCAGAAGAATCTGCTTGCTTGGGTAAGATAGACAATCACTACTTAAAACCACTAAGACAACACCTCCAGGCTCTTTTATTTCAGTACTGAGCTAACCTGACTCTGTTTAGCTCACAAAGTGTGTTGGGACCAGATGATGATGACGTCAGAGGCAAGATAACTGGAGATTAAACTTTACAGATATTTCTGTTCCTAAAATTACTTCCCTTTCTGTACTCTGCTAGTGGCTCTGGCTCACAAGTTTCTTATTCCTTCTTAATAAAGTTAAAAACAATTCAACCAGCAGAGGATCAGATCCTAAACTTTTGTTACTGTGTTAGAGTAAAATCAATGGTGGTTTGAAAACCTCCAGAAGGTCAGCAAGAGGTGTATGGAGCACGCTATGACCTACTGTTAAAAGGAAGAAATTCCAGTCCCAGTTTCTTCAGCCACCTTAAGTTCAGAGATACAGAAGGAATCAGATACCTGCAAAATGCAAATGAGGAAGGGGATGTGATGGACTGCAAGGCATAGGTAATTACTCAACAGTATAAACAATAAGTAAGAAGAAGAGCTTATAAGAACAACAGTGGAAGGGGTCCTTTAGAAGTGCAAGGAAATGCAGCTACAAACCCACTGAGCTATCAGTGCTGTCTGCATGCTTCTATGGTGAGTGTTATTTTGAGGAGGTGAGGAATGCAAGGCAGGGGGTCTGTGGTCTATGGTTTGTTTTCCCATCAATACATATGTCTGACTTTGAGTAAAAGATTAACGAGACAGCTAGCAAATGTCCTCGGAGACAAATGGGTAAAAGGCTGTTTGTACATGTCAGTTGTGGGAGGGCTCATTCTCGTCTCTCGGTCTCTGAATGAATCTGCTAGGATGCACACCTGCACCAGGAAGACTTCCTTGACAAGGTAACCCTTTCCTCTGCAGAACACATGAGCATGTCAGCATACAGCTTACCTTACACGTACATTCTTTCAGTCAATGTGGTTTGGAAAGAACCTTCCACCTACTTTTTTTTCTGCATGTGACGTACATTACTGTATGTTACAGAAAAGCCCCAGGTAAAGTAAATGGAAACTCTATCCAGCAGCTATGCACCTGGTGTTTTTGCATTTCCCAACAGATATTACAGTTTCTGGAATGATGTGTGAATCTTCTACAACACCTCCTATTGACAATTTATTTTAGGTGTGGCATGAGAGAGATCTGAGATATTGATACTAATGACCCACAGCCTCTTGCTAAAGAGAAGGAAGAAAGGAAGTAAGGGAATTTATAGTTAAAAAAAAAAAAAGTCAAACTATAAAACCCCACAAATATTTACATTCTACTGCTTTTGACAGCAGCTATTCTATTACAGACCAAAAACACAGCAAAAGGGCATGCTGACACTTTAGTATTTCCAGGATAGTCATGGTGGTGGGAAGAACAACTGGACTATCACTAAAGCTCACCTTTTCTAGGTATCAAAAACTCTTTTGTGTTTTCCTGTCTTGTTGTCAATCTGTGCTGCTGGTGATCCCTCAAATTTGATGGTGTAATAGTGTTGGCCTGAGTCCCACTGCAAGGAATGCAGTGGCACCTAGTCAACCACCAGAACTAACCACAATCTCCCTGCAGATCTTAACTAACCTGGCAGATCAGCTTTGTGGAGTAATGCCACAAAAAATGGGAGTGCCTTTTCCTTTCCTTATGATCCTTCTTTTTTTTTTTTTTGGTCTTTTTTGCTCTTTTCTGGAAACGTCTGAGGGATTTAAATAGATCCTCTAAGAAGAGAAGTGACCCACCACTTGTAACACTGTCACAACCTTCAACATCTCTTATGTTCTGATTTCTGCTTTACCTGAAACCTGTCAAGTGTGAGTCACATCCATTTCCCTTATGCCATGATAGGGAGGAATGCTGATATGTGGGAACTGACAAAGAAGCATGAGGGAGCCGATGTTCACCTCTTAAACCTGACGAAATTTGCTGGTGAATCACAGGGTAAGAACTTGACCTCACCCATGAAGTTTCATGAAGATTAAAAGAACTTCCTTGTACCTCCTTGCTGTGCCTCTGACTACCAGATTTATTGTGTGGAGACAAGCAGTTAAACCACCTCACTAAGCTCATGGAGACTGAGTTCAAGTCTTGTCAGCAGCCATCTCTGACAACCCAGCTCAAAATAACATAAGCTATCCCTTTTGATGAGTCAAGAACAACCAGTCCCCTCTATTGAACACATCAGACAGATGTGGTTGGCTGAGGAAAGGAACATACTGAGCCATCCCAGGCCCTTTCATATCAGTGACATCAGATATATTTTGGTGTGAGAAGTTTGGAGCTTTGAATGAGAAGGTGATGTTGCAGGAAATTAGTCCTCAAGCAATGTTTTTATCTCACTTAAGTCTGACAGCATGTAAGTAAGCACAGGATATCAAAAAAAAAAAGCTTTTTATCCAAAAATCTGAGAAATGTTAGAAAACTATAAGACCATCTACAACTACCCTTGAAAAGCAGGAAAAGGAAACACCATGAAATGAACATGCTGCGTTATGAACCCGCCTTCTGTAGGCAAGGTCACTAGTCACCTGGGGATTAAAATGATCCTAATACTTGAGCTTTCTTTACACTCCTGACTGCAGCTCTTGAACTGAGGATCTGGCCCATAGTCACTGCCAGGGTGCTGTGTCCTTCCTTCCTAAGAGTGCTGCCAGAATGCAGGAAATAAGACATATGTTGGTCCATCCTGTACTCTACTCTTACTTCTATTTTTTTCCTTCTTTGCAGCTGCAAAATATAACTGAGCAAGTTAAATTCCACTTCCCTTGAACACGGAAGCCAGCAGTGCATTTTGTCACATGGTCACATCAGCAGACCACAACAACAAGCGCAGTCACCTGGTGAAACAATCCACACAGAGATTTGGAAGGAAAATTTCCTTTGGGCAGGTGACACTGGACATCTGGCAGTCCTCTGCTTCTGTTCTGAGAGCAACACCCACGTTGCAGGGCATGCTGCCAGAAGCTGCACCCACCTGGGATGCAGCCAGCCCAAGATGAAAGGGAGCACCAAATGCAGAAGGGATGATTAGCATTCACTGATGTTCTTCAGGACACAAGTACCTGGGAACACGCTAATTCCCCTTAGGTGTTCAGTACTGCACAGAAAAGTCAGGGAACTAAGAAAGTTAATCAGGTCAGAGCCAGGCTTGCATATGCTTTCTCCACAGGAATTACAAACTATTTGCCAAATATTCTGATTGGGTAATTGCTACCCGGACTACTAAGGGTATGCAGCCCAAAAGAAGATAATTGCTCAGAGGTTCTGATAGATGCATCACTCTCTGCCAAAGTATGTGACAGAATGAGAATTATCAACACATAATGTAAGGATACAAGCCGGCACATACAGCAGAGCTGAACCCATCATGGCTGGCTGAAGCAAAAAAAAACATAACTCCTCAGACTGTTCATAGGAAAGCAATAATTTGATCCTGAACTCCAGAAGCATTTGTGGAATCCAGAGATTCCCTGAAATAACCTTCCCTTTCTTAGGACACAGGGGACAAGCATTTATCCCTGCTCTCTCTAAAATGTAAATTTGATCAAAGCTAATTTTACCCCAGTGTCTAGCTATGAGATCATGGTTCTACCAGCTTACAAGTTTAGTCTCACATAGCCACATATTTTATGGCCAAATGCAACTTCAAGCAGTGCCTGTACTGTCCATCAAGGGTGCTGCTGTGTGATAAAAAAAAAAAAATCCGTCATCTGTTGTATTTAACTATAAAGCTTTGATGAAAGTCAGACTACTTCTAAGAAAAATCTTTAGGTACTAGTTAGATTAGGAAACAGGAAAACTAGGCATCCAAAATGCTACAACCTAATTGTATGAGAGAGTATGAGATTCCTGAAGCATTACAGAGGTACATTTCTTCTATGCAACCAAACAGCAATATAATCCAGAGAAGAGAACAGATATTTATTCAAAGTTTCACTATTCCAGTCAGTCATACATACAGTGCTGACTCAGGAGCAAACATTAAAAAGCAGGAGCCATGTGGGAACTTAGAAATCTAATTGTACATCTCCCAAGAGGAATCATTACAACAGTGTCAAACGGGCCTTAAGCAAGAGGAATGAATAAATGGGGGGAGATCTGACAGCAGGGGGAAACAGTGCTGGCAGAAAAGGCCCCCAGAACAACAGGTACAATCGACAGGCACAGCCTTCAGACTGAGGCTTTTAAGGAGAAAACTGATAGCCCATATTAAAAGTAAATAAGGAAGACATGGTACAAATATAATAAGGAGAAAGAGCACATTAAAATATCCAGTGCAGGCCCCACTGCTGTGTGCCATTAGGAGATTATACGCCTCCTTGTTTTCTTAGGTTTATAACTGAAAGAGTTAATTTTAGACATGATCGCAAACAAGCAAATAAACTCAAATCTACATCTCTAAGAAAACTGGAAGATGGCAACATTATTAGAGTTTACTCAATGTACAACACCTAGCCATAGATTAAATACTAATTAAAGGTTGAATTCAGTACCTTCAGAAAATTACTATTCCACATGAGAAGGGTGTTTTGCCTAATTGTGTAGCCTAGTTTTATTTTACTTTGCATAGTAAAATAGCCCTAAATGTTGGTGCAAAAAGACCACAGAGCTTTAGTGGTGGGCTGAAACTTAGGAAAGGCATGTGTGTATTAATATTTGACTTCAGAAAACACACAAATCACTTCAATAAAACAGTGTTTGTCTTCTGTATGAGATAATGGATCGTCAGCAGCCTTTCTTTCACCGTTGGGTGGATCATCAAATTAGTGTCTAAATTAAGGATCCGATTATCTGTATTAAATAATTTGTCAATACAAGTAAAATAATTGTAAATTTAACGTAATCACGTTTCTGGGGGGAGGGGGGGAGGGGAAGAGGTGTTAGGATTTTTTTTCTCTTATTGCCATTAAGAATAGAGACTTTTATCAATGCACAAATCACAGCTCCCTTAAACTGGGAGGCTTCCAAAATTCTGATTGTGTACCATGACTCTCTCTCCTACATATAAAAAAATTGCTTCTTTATCTATTGTGAACACATCTTTTTTCTTGAGACAGGAACTATAAATTCCACTCCTCCCATTCACACCAAAAAGAACATTACTCCCTAAACAGCACCACTTAATCCAAAACAAATAGCAAGATATCTAAAATATTCTTTAGTTTACTCAGGGATGTAAGACTCAAGAGACAGAGTACCTCCTTCTTGGAACAAAGGAAGGATAGAGGGTGGATTCAAAAGGCCTGTAATCAAAAGGGTCTAATTCATCTCCAAGTACCATGGTCAAATTTATGAGTGTTTCCACTGAAAAAAAATGTGTCAGAAGGACATTCTGGGTTGGAATGTGGTAGAATTGATTCCCACAAGCCCAGGAATGTTGCTGGTTTTCATGATAGGCTGTTAATCTTATAATAAAGTAACTTTTGAATATATTTTGCACTCAGTGATGAGCTCTACTAGCAGTGACCTCAGTGTGAGCAGCCCTCCCCAGTAACAGGGCTGTGGAAATATTGCTGGAGGCAGGTCTTGCATTGCTTTCTTTTGTCTCTCCACTTAAGCTTTGCAGAAAGATACTACCAGAAGCACAGAAAGGCCATAAAACTGAAAACTCATTTTAAATCAAAAGGCTTTTAGTGGTTGTCTTAAAGGGGCTATCTGTGTTCCCAACAGTGACTATAGCAATTACATGATGAAAACATCTATGCAGGTGCATAATTTAAAAAGAAAAAGGACATCCTCCCCCTCTAGGGAGGCCAGGCTTTATATTTCAATAGGTCTGTTTGGCTAACAAAGGAGAGAAAATGAAGACAGAGTGAAAGAAGGAGTGGAGCAGGATAGAAAAAAAGATGGGATGAGAGAAAAGAATGGCCAGCAGAAAAAACAGCAGGGAAGGAGGATGAAAGAGAAGGATGACATCTGACTTGGACAAGGGGTGAACCACAAACCTAGTCATTGCCAGTGTCCAGGACAAAAATAACTCGTTTGTCCAGCAGCAGCAGGGCAGCTGCCAGTGCAGCAGGACAGCGTCCCTCCCGCACTGCTCTGCCCAGCACATCCCCAGACCACTTCCAGATCTGCCCCTTTCCCTGTGCTGTGGGGCAAAACTCAGTGTGCTCTCGCAGCCCCTGTGGTTGTGGTTAGGAAACTGCCGCATGATGGATCTCAATAGAAAAAGTATTTTAATACAAGAAAAACAGGAAACTCAAGCACGTTTTGAGTCTAATTCAATTTCAGTTCCGTGATTCCTTTATTTTCTATGGACAAAAGGCATGTAACAAAATTATGAACTGGGACGTGAAGAAAGCAGAACTGTGCACATGACAGATAAAACTGGCTCATTATGTGAAAACTGAAGCCATGCAAAATAAAAATGCAGAGCAGATTAGAGCACTTCTCATCCAAAAACCAGTTAGGACCAGTCAAGCACATCCCAGCACCTGGACAGAGTTTGAGCAGAACATATATGAACTGGCACAGGTCACAGTTTCACAAGAGGAGACCAGGTTATGAAGAAATGCAAATATTCTTTCTTCATTTTAAGCTGAAAGCAACCTCTGTTTTAGGAATCTTCAGAGGCAAAGTACAAGGTACCAGTTTAATGTCAGCTGCCTCACACTCTCTTTGCAATATCATCAGTGCATTTTAGTGCTAATGTACTAAAGCATGACACTAGCTAAAGATAACCACATTCTATTGAGAAACATAACAATTGAAATAATGGAATAAGCACTTCATGCAATTTGCTAGGAATGTAGTTTGGACACCAACAGCCAAAACAAACTAAAATGGCAAATGCAAGGACTCTATTTTGAAAAGATCTGCAAACAGACTCAGCAGCTTTATGGGGGGTCATATTTTCCACAAGGATAAACTGTCCTTGAAAAATATTTTCAGTGTTCTGGGTATTAACCTGCTTTCTTTTCATATGGATTGTTCTCACCTACACTCCTTTTCCTTGAACAAATATTTACTGTGTCCAATAAAATTCTGCTCTCCATTTACGAGTTAAATAGCATCGCATTCCCACACGCTGCTTTATATACGTGTGCTTTATATACATTGAGCATACGTGCCCACAGAAAATGACATCTCCAAACTACGTCTGATGGAATTATTTTTAAGCAATCATATTCACTGTAGATTTCAGTCCTGATTCATCAATACATTTAATTCACTGTGGTATTAGATCTGTGAGCAAGAGGAATGAAACATACAGCTGAAGGAAGAAGGTGACATATTTCACCAGCGATAAAGCGTTTCTGTGAGTATGTGAGAGTGATGCCTGATGCATTGCTCATAAGCATGAGAGTAAACACATCATCTGCACAGGGAATTAGTGATGTGTCTGATTTCAAGAAAGCAACAAAAAATATTTTTAGTGAATTATTCATACACTTCTAAATGTGTTCAAGGGTTTTACCAGGTCAGAGTTTAAGTGGACAAATTACAGCCAGCAGGATGCCAACAGTCTGTAGGTGATAAGCATGCTGGACTTCTACCTACTACTGTTATTCATTCATTATTCACCTATTTACTGTTCATTGTCTTGAAAATTTCAGTAAACAAGTCAGAAATTGAAAGAATCCTTAGATGTGAACCACAAACATCCAGCACAAACTATGTACGAAGAAAAAGGGGGAAAATTTCACAGGTTAACATATATAAACACATAATCTAAGCTGCTTTTCTTTTCTACCCGGGGGACAGACTCTCAGCACACCGGAGCCCACCAGCGTCTGTGCTGTGTTTATATAGTTTTGGGGAAGTCATGGACTGTGCTCCACATGCAGGTCCTTTTTGCTGAATTCCCCTCCAGGGGCGCAGGGGTGAAGAGGAACACATCTCTCATGAACACCTGCAGCCAGCAGTTCCTTCCTCAGACACTTAAATAGATTTTCCTCACACTACAGTAAAACAAGATACTGACTGTTCCCCTTCATACACCCCAAATATAAACAGTTGTACTAAAAAGAAATAAGGTGAGAGCTGCAGCAGGTTAGTCTGGGAAAAGTAGAGCTGTGCTGGACTTGGGTTTAATTTGGAAATTCCAGTTTCTCTGCAGTGCCCCCCCAAAATAGGCTGAGGTTCAGACTGCATAGCATGGCTAAGCTCTCTCACAAGCACACTCATATACCTCATTTACAACTGTTCCTAGTTTTACAGATCTCTCTCAAGTCTTCTGAGACTGACAGAGTTTGGTACTGCACCCAGTATTGTTTGACTTATTCATCAATGACTTGGATGAAGGGGCAGAAGCCTCCTTAACAAGTTCCCTGATGGCACAGAGCTGGGAGGAGCAGCCAGTGCTCCAGGGGGCCATGCAGCCCTTCAGAAGGACCTCAGCAGGTTGTAGACATGGGCAGGGAAGAATTGTCTGAAATTCAACAAAGGCCAGAGCAGAGTCCTGCACCTGTGGAGGAATAACCCCAGGCACCAGCACAGGCTGGGGTTGACCTGCTAGAATGCAGGTGCTAAAAGGATGGACCAGGCTCTTCTCATCAGTAGAACGAGGCAATGGGAAGAAACTGATAGACAGGAAATTCCCCCTCAATATGAGGAAGAACTTCTTTAGTGTGCAGGTGACTGAGCACTGGAACAGGTTGTCCGGAGAGGTTATGAAGTCTCCCTCAGTGGAGATAAGCAAGAACCATCTGGATGCAATTCTGTGCCATGTGCTCGAGGGTGGCACAAGATTTAGCAGGTGATGCACTGTGATCCCTTCCAATCCAACCCACTCTGTGATTCTGATCTTTACAAAAGAGGCTCAGCAGCCACAGACTATCTGAGAGAGCCAATTGGATGGCCTCTTGGAGGAGAAAGAGGTGCACCCACACAGGCAGCAACATGAATACATTGTGTATGGTCTCCTAACAGTTTGACTAGGATTGGACGTAACTTGGTTTAGGGCTTTTCTAAGCCTTATATTTGAAATTATTAATGTGGGTATGCATGCTTTGTTTTCTATTTTACACATGCATTTGGGTTTTGTCAAGATAGCTAGACTTCAGGACAAGGCAACCAACCACTAAGCTAAGCCCAATGGCAAGGGAAGCACCAACTTCCCTGTGGGTGCAAGGAGGAGTAATATATCAGCACAGATGCCTTGGTTAAAGCAGAAGAGGGTGAGAATTCCTGTCCAGAAAAGAGATGTCTGTCCCTCATGAGGAAGGACAGGTTAAACAGTCCATGCTACCTGCTCTGTACTAGGATATACACTCTGTACAACAAGCCCTCAATGCCAAACACCAGTGAAGCATTAAGCAGAGAGAAAATGAAGTCAACCACCAACATGCTGGAAACAGCAAAAACTATTGGCTTTGGCACACATGCAAAGTATGTATGCCTGGGCTGCCTGGAATAGCAAGAGATACAAAAATCCAGGACTGCCAGGATTGTTGGAGAGAGGGGGGGGTGAGATACTGCACTGCTGGGCAAAAAAAAATATATATAATCCCATGTGCTGATTCAAAGGAAATCCAGAGGCTCACCTGATAATCTTGAGGTGGAGGATTTTGGATCCATCAGGCTGAGAAAGGGGAACTACAGAGAATTAGAGAATCACTTAGGTTGGAAAATGCCTTTATCACCAAATTCAACCATAAATCTAACACTACCAAGTCCACCACTAAACCATGCCCCTAAGTGCCACATTTACACATCTTTTAAATACCACCAGGGATGGTCACTATACCACTTCCCTTGGTAGTCTGTTCCAATGCTTAACAATCTATTTGATGAGGAAATTTTTCCTAACAGCCAATTTAAACATCTCCTGGTACATCTTCAGGCCATTTCATCTCGTCCTATCACTTGTTAGTTGGGAGAAGAGACCAACTCCCACCTCAATACAACCTCCGTTCAGATATTTGTAACATGTGATGAGGTCTCCCCTGAGCCTCCTTTTCTCCAAACTAAACAACCCCAGTTCCTTCAGCTGGTCCTCATAGGACTTATTCATTAGACCCTTCACCAGCATGAGACAGTTGTATCACAATGCTGGGGAGACTTTTTTGTTCACCAAGTTGCTTGTTTGTAAGGTATTTTTTTCTCTTAGAGCAAGCGTGTTCTATACTAACATCTGCTTGACAATTTGACATTTGAAAGCTGTGTTATCTGTAACCTTATCTGTATCATTTATCTTCTGTCATACACTAAAGATCTTTGCTTTTACTTTAACATGACCTTATTTCCAGATTTGTAAACCCTGCTTTACAGAGAAAACATCTTTTCATCTGTTATTTGGCCATTATCAAGCATTTAGCAACAAGAGCATAGAACAAGTCACACTCTTCTGCACATCATGTAATAAAAGCAAGAATGGCTTTCTTTTAAATAGTCCCTAATTAAGCCATAGTGCTGGTTTCAGGGGCTTTTCCAGTACTTCTGAGAAGAGACAATAGGCTGAGTTAGACAGCAGTGGCAAGCGGCCAATGTGCAGGTGAGAGAAGAAAGGGACCCCTAACTTCATCTATGCCAAACATTCCCACGTGCTTGACCCCTTTCAGCCTCTATAAATAAGATTTCGCTGATTTTCTTAAAACAGATGCCACTGGGAAAGATGCTACTGGGAATAACTGGGAAGTCATTAAGCACTGTAAATAACTAAAATAGATAACATTGTTGTAAAAATATACTGAAGAACTGTGATTTGTGATGCATGAGCTTTGCTGGGTATGTTAACTTAATAAATTGCAAAATTAATTTGGCCACAAAAGGTCTTCCAGTCAACCCTGTATATTAGCACAGTACTTATATTTCAATACTGCTTCTAATCAGAGGATCTCAAGATACATTTATGATCGATAATTAATAAGATATATTTCCTTGAGCTATGCAAGTATGATTATATCATACACTGCAGTAGTCTCATTGCACTTCTCCACAGCTGTAACACTGTACTATTGTATGAGTGGGCTCATATAATAGCAACAAGCTCTGATGATTGCCTTGTTTCTGGTTTACCATTGTGCTAGTTCTGTGAACTTGTGCATATCCATGTGTTGCCATCGCTATTCTTTCCCTCCCTGCACAGGTACAAAAGATACAAGTTGGTGGGAGGATATTCATCTTGCAACAGTTTTTTCTCAGATGCCTATTTCTTGCAATTTTCCAGTGGGATCTTCCAAAGGAGAAGCAGCAACAGAAGTGAAAAAGGAATGTGTTTATGTACTCATGAGTGACAAATCAGTACATCACATGGCAGAATCATGTAGTGTCTGAGAATCAGATAGGTAAGCCTAAATTTTAGTAATCAAAACTGCATATCTAATTTTTCTTGCTAATCACACAGAATATTATTCATGGTGAAAGAGATTTAAAAGTACAATTTCATTTTAACCATATATTCTTATTTAAAGGCTAAGAGAAAATATTATTTTGCAGATAGTGATCAGACACCAGGAGACTTAACTTTCCACAGTTGCACTGTAAGTCTGTGCTCACACTGGCAGTTTCATCCACTCAAATTGCTGTTAATTCTGCTTACTACATCAATGCTTAAGAATTACTGCAAGTGTAGTGCCTTAACTCTCACCAGGCTCTGTGCACACAGAGCTGCAGGCAGGCCCTGACAGGAGGTCTCACAGCTGAAGCAAAATATGGAGGAAAGGCTGAAAGAAAGGCAGTACCACAGCCAGCAAATTGTGCAGGCTTTAGATAAAGTGGAGTGTGTGGTACTAAAAGAAACAAGAGACTGATGAGTAAAGATTAAAGGAGAAATAGGTCAGGAGAGATGAAGATAAACCAGAACAGACAAGGAGCAAAAATGAAGTGAAAGGACTGCAGGGAGTGGTAAGATGCAGAAGAGAGAGACAGAGCTTCAGCGAAAGAGGATGGGGTGCAGAAAATGCTCCAGAAGTGCAGCAAACTCTCACAGCATCTAACAGTCCCTATTTCAGCAACTCTGGTAGCTGTTCCTCTCTGTGGTTCAGGGGAGGCATCACTTGTGTCTTAACATCCTCTGAGCAAAAGAGGTCCCTACACAACTCTGCACTGAGGGAAGGGGGAGGGATGGGCACTGACCAGAGCCCGTCTACTTCCCCATCTCCTCACAGCCAGCTCAGCCCCGGCTGCCTCTGCAGCTGCTCCACCAGCTCAAGAGTTCGGCCACAAGACCAACCACAAGCCCAGACTTCTCCTGCTAGTTGGTTCACCACTTGTATCTCACATAACAGGCCTGCTCTGAGCATGCTGCAAATACATTGAACACTCCTGCTTCTCTTCCGTATCCATAGCATTTCCCTTCCAGGTTCAGATGAGCAGAAATATATATGCAATAGATGGGAGGAGAGGAAAGAGAAGAAAAGATGGAGCTTTCTGGCTCAGCTAGATAAGCTTTTTAGCCAAGTGTTCTGACAATCATGCAATACTGCTAAAAGCTGTTCCTATTAAACCCAACTGAATTTGAAGGACAGACTTCAGTCTTTATTATTTTTTTGCAAAAGCTGTCAAAACCCCCAGATTTCAAAGTCTACTGTACCTGATGGCAACAGGCAACCTGTTTCCTGCAGACAAAAGGACACAGACATACGGCACACCACGGTTTATGAGAGGTGGAAACAGAAGATGGAGGCACTGGCACTTCCATATCCCTATCCCCCATGGGAGGAAATGGAGTTCAAGGGGATGGATGTACAACCACTTCCCATGGTACCTTGCCAGTCCTCTGCCCCTGAATCTGTTATGATTAATGCTGATTCACCACCTGGAGCCTGTGCTGGCTGTTTATACTGCTTTTCATGGAGAGTAACCATAGTAAGCATGTGTAACAGATCTCCACCCACATTTTTGAAGAGTTCTGGGATTGCTAGAAAGATGAAGCAAAGTTAAACTGGGCCCCAGACTGTACCATGTAACCAAGTTCCCTGTGGATCTACTTTCTGCTGACGGGCTTGTAGCAAAGGCTTTGTCTCCCTTGAGGGTGTATTAGGAGCAGCAAGAAATTAGTTACAGCAGGGTCTCTTCTCAACAGAGAAGACATTTTCTTCTCCTAAGCCACTCTGAATCCCGTTCGGAAGCAAGTTTCTCTCCAGAATCCTTCAGACATTGCGACACAGTTCACTGCCTCTAAAAGACTGACCTACAAACAAGAATACCAAAGTTAGGGCAACAGGTTTCTGAAACATTTCAAACAGTTTCTTGGGAGTCATCATTAAAATGGCCATTTGTGGGTAGGAACAAATCCTGAGCAAAGGTTACCCCTCAAATGCTTTTGAAAAGCCATGTGCTGTGTTAAGTAAAACCATTACAACACAAGCTGCAACCTATTTTCAACATCCAGAGCCACAGACCATATAAAACTATCAGATTAGATTTGTATTGTGAAGTTTCTACTAAAATAAAGTCCTTCCTGATAACACTGATATACTACACCCTATACATAGGTAATTCAATATTATCATTACCCCTCAGTGTGCAATACTCAAGCTAGGTTTGGTAATTAAAGCAGACTGCATTTAACAGAATATCAAAAATATTTATGATTTCTTTAAACAATTGCAATCCTGAAAGCTAGAGCCCTGTTGATTCAAAGTACAAAAGCAGGATTTTGACAGCACTCCATAGAAAGAGAATTTTCTTTCTCCATTTGGCACACTACCAACAGATCCCCTGCATGCAATCCAGCCCCACAGTAAATATCCAGGCCACATACACACTTTGGGTATCTGCAGGCACCCAAAGTTTTGGCTGTTGCAAACTACCATTGCTTGCTTAACTTCAGCACAACTGTCTGCAGCACCTGAGGATCTGGCCCAAGAAACCTATTCCACCAGAAACTAAAAAGCACCAGTTTTAATGTGCTTTTGACAGATTAATGAGGTTGTTGTTGTTTTTTTAATTTACATCCTTTAGTTCATGAGAAGTCTTCAGCATGTTTATATTACAACAATCATCTTGAGCTTATCTGCAAGGTTTCAGGCCAATGCCAACAGATAGTGCTGCCAGGCACTGACATTTGGGGCTTACAAGTGACTACATTTCAGTCACCAAACTAAAGGCCTAGAATCTCATCTGAGATTTCAAACTTCACCCTTCAGAAGTGCAGATTATGAGCAGGGACTAAAATTGTGGCTGCAACTGAGAGAGAGCCCAGCTTCACAACAAGCCCCATGAATTTTTTCATACCTCTATCTTCACTACGTTTTCCCAGATAAGATGCTTTGCTTCCATGCTGAGCCTGCTGGGAATGTGATGAGCAGGCTCTGGTTTAACAACAGAGTATTCTTGTCTTTCTGTGGGTAGGTAAATAGGTTCAGAAGTTTGGTGAAGTTTACAAAATAAAATCTGCTATTAATACATTCTGGGTGGTTTGGGTTTGGTTTTTTTACTAGACTGGTTCATAAGAAGACTCACCTACTCATCTGTTCATTCTCAAGAAATGTAAACTCCTTAATTCACTGCACCTCTAATTGGAAAAGCAAGGGCCCTGTGATGTATCCTGAGCCCTACCACCCAAGGAAGCTCTGCAATCTGACAACACATTAAACAGTGTCACTAGTAGAAGCAACTTCTAGGTATAGCCACTGAAAATTTTACAAGTACTGGTCAATTGCTTGTTGAAGAAACTGCTGTTAGAGTATCCCCCTTCAGCTGGTTGCTACAATCCCTTTGCCAGTAGTGCCCACACTGCAGAGCTCCTCTTCATTCCTATTACAAATGCTAGCAGGTTAATTTAACACAAGAAAAGCTCTTTACTTTAATCTGGCTGACACTACCCTGAAGCAGATTCTCACTGTCTCTTTCCACATGGCTTTCAGGGCAATGGCATTACCAAAAAAAAAAAATGTTGGTAACCAGCAACAAAAAGGAAAGCACATCTGAAACTAGTGTGCTGATCTAAGTGGATGTCTACCACATCCTAAAACACAAAATGTCAGTCAAAGATGAAATCTGCAGGCAAAACCAATCTTTGCATGCCAGTGCCTTTCCTTTGAAAGAGATTAAAGAAAAAAGTAATTGCAGTGAAAAACTACTCCTTTACCTAAAAAAAATCTGGGGAAATTCTAGGAACACATACCTTGGAGGAAAATAATACATTCTGGAAATTATTAACAACTAGTTGACTTCCCTTATGGTAATGTTAGAATTTAAAGCTACGGAAAAAGACAATAAATTTCAGCAGATAGATCTCAATTTCCCTTCTCTAGTGCTCAGACTTGAATGTTAACATGATAGCAAATTTTGGCCACACCAGTTTTTTTCCTTGATTTTTATTTCTTTCCTGTGAAACTCTGAAAGTGTTTTTATCTTTTTTAATTTCAGTCTGGTTTATGTTCTTCAAATTCTGTTTTGCTGTATAACTGCCCAAAATGCTGAGTGTTATGGTGATATACACAAATTTCAAACTCAGTTTCCCAGGCTTTCTTCTGGAAAATGCCAATTTACTCTGAAATACTCATTTTATACAGAAAAAAAAAATTTGAGCTTCTTCTCTTTTCTCAGGATGGATCTCATTTGAAACTTGCAGTGATTTGTCACCTTTTCATCCAAATCTTGGAATATAATTCAAGGTGTTTTCCAATTAGCCAGATCTTGGAGTGGAAGAGGCACTTCTGTGGAGCTTGCAGTGGTCTGTAGGTTCCCCCTGTAGCTGTTAATGAAAATCATCTCTTGATAATGACAAGGAAAGGAAAGAAGGAAAGGAGGCTTGAAAGAGTGGGAACACCCAGCAGAACATAAAAACCTTAACAACAAATTTAAGATTTCTATTGCACTCTTGTCCTTATTGTCAGAAATCCCAAAATAAATATAAATAGTGCCCCTTAGCACTAATATAACTGACTCCTTCAGGTTCCCCCATCCCTCTTTTGTTAATATCAGTCCTATGAAAAATGAAATCGAGTAACTTCTGATCAGCCTAGGCATGGAAACCAATGTTGCATTATGCAGACAAGAAGGCTCTCCCTGATTTCAAACAGGAGTCTGAAAAACCAAGCGACACCAGTCCAACACAGTCAGTCCCTAGAAAAAGTCCCCCATGCCCCTTCCCAGATGTCCCTCAGCCAGGACTTGCCTGTTCCCTGCTGCTTCAAACCTGGGCCTTTTAACGCCAGAATACAGCACTCATGCCAAATTGTGAAGTGGTTTTACGAGGTGGAAAGGCACCAGCTAGGGGCTAAAGAAAGGCTAATAAACTCCTCTAACTTGTAACAAAATAACAGATTTAAACCCAGGTCAACTGAGGTGAAGGGCAAGTGCATTAATCGCCTGTATTAACAAGGCTCTGTGTGGCTGCAGCAGCCCTCAATTGGAAAAGACAGTACATCTTCCTGTAAATAAGACAAATAAACAGCAGCTACAACAACAAATCTTCCCCCAATTTATTTTACTTTTCATTAAATGAGTAATCTGACTTTTATTAAGTCCTCTTCAAAGGCCATGCAGGCAACTCTTTCTAACTGTGCCTGTTTGCACCACATGTACACTCCAAGATGTACATCACAGCCTGACGGATGCCTGGAAAGGAACCTCAGCCAGTTTTGTTCTTAAGTGATAATCAAAGAAATCCTCTGTCACGTGTTGCAGCAGTGTGAGTTGGCCATACCAGGACGAAGAGTCATGCAGATGTTACCCAAATGCTTCCATTAACTTAATCTTCCTCAGAAGAGCCCTTCTGCTGCCAAGTACTTAAGAGTGTCACTTGGGATTTAGATGCCATTTTTGTTCAGTACTGAAGACCGGTCATGTGTAGGAATCTGCAGCCTTGATAATAGGGTTTACAGAACACCATGAAAATAGATTACTGACTGCTGAAAACATTTTTAAAAGACAATGTTACCTTTTTTGCTAGCCTTAAGTGCTTTCTGGCATGGAAGACTTAATGGTTGTTTACTCCAGTATGTTTTCTAGAATGTCAGTTTAGAACAAAATAAGGGTCATCATAATAATTAGCTGAGATGCTGACAATATGGATCAATAGTCGAGATCAATAAATGTTTTCATACGCATCATTTTAGAAAACAAAACTGTATTTCTGTGATCAGAAAATGCATTAAACTTTTTCAATTGTCCTAGCATATGCTGTTAATCTCAGTAATGAAACCAGTTTTGCTTTTTTCCATTTTTAACTCAGTTGTTATGTGGGAAGATATAGTAGTATAAAATAGCAGCAAATAGTATGAGTAAATTTAACTTGAACAGTTTAGTATGTGTTTTAGAGAAAAGATTAACAAGTCCTATTTTTTCAACTGTCTTTTTATCTTTGTTTTTTTCATCTTGCATTTGCTTCAGCCAAGTAATTCCAACAGTTCAGAAGGACAGATGTTCCATCTCATTCTATTCCCAGACAAGTCACTCCGTTAAATTACATTTCTTTTGAAACATTAGTACAACAGTTTAAAGACCATCAGAAGTTTTAAAGGCAAATCGCAGAGGAATAATCAGCAATGTGTTTGGATCTAGTTTCTGTACTGGATTTTTTTTTTTTTTTAGTTGTAGTACCATTCCTGAGTGAGACAGTTTCAAATTTATTTTCCACCTTGTGGTTCTTCCTTGTTTGCATCTATATAGTACCACAAACCTCAGTGCAACCTGAGCAGAGTATGTGTATTTGTGATATTCAAGGGTAATGTGTTCAGGCATGTGTTCAGTGAGCCAAGGCATACCCATACACATCACAAGGAGAAAAAAATTATTTAAAATACACTACTTTGCTGACTGGCTAATCAAAGCCTACTCAATAAGGACATTCAGATCACACAGCTGCATTTCATATCATCACTGTTAATCTGCTTGTGCTGATACATTTCTACAACAAGGCCAGAGAGGTAGAAGTCTTTGATTGATGCTCTCAGGAACCACAGACCTGCACTGTCTCTTCCTGAACAGGTTAGGGATTCTTATTTTAAGAATTAAATATAAAGTCTCAAGAAAAGCAAATTAAGATTTAAAAGCAGTCAACACAGAGACACATAAATCTCTCCATGTAGGTGCATCTGTACTATTGCTTTAGTTAGGATCATAGGAACTGTTTTGAGTCAAACCTACCAATCATCCCCATTTACTTGGGCTCAGTGCAGCGCAGTGCAGTGGGCTTACTGCAGAGTGGTACCGGAGCTAAAAGAGAAAGAAATGTTCTCAGAGCCCCTATCTACTCACTGAGATTGCTGACATTCTCTCCAGCAATGGGACTAGACTAGCATCAGCCTGAAGCACCCTCCTGAAATGTGTTCAGAGTGGCTACCAGGTCCAGAGGACTGAGAGCTCCTTCCTGCCAGAGTGCTGCTCTCCATCTGCACTGCTGGCTGCTGTGGGCACACTGTCTGTACTGTGTCAGTGGAAGGCACATTACTCTTAGGGCCTTAATCTCCAGGTTCTTTTCCAGTTATGAACACTGACGCTTGTAAAATGGAAATAATGCCTTACATGCATCTTGTATAGTTTTGGAAGTCAGACACAAGCTTCAGGAAAGTACAGAATTAGGCCAAATATCTCAAATCTTTATAATAAGTGATTAGATCAATTAACTATATCTCATATGATATATTAAATACATATTTGATTTTGGCATATAGAAATAAATTTCAAACTAGACCCTTAAAATCCTATTCAGTATAATGTCTTCCTAGGCCAATTACTTCTCAGAAAACACACACTCAAGTTTACTAACTTGAAAGTGTGAATTTGTTGCTTAAAATTCCAGATCTGCAAATACACACAAACAAAAACTTTGCATGTGAGTATTTTACGTAACCCCAGTGTTGCCTACACATAGTAAATCTTATCACATACGTTCTTGTTACCATATTAAGATATCATCAAGACCAAGAACCTCACAGAGAAAGGCTTATGCATCCTTGTATTCTGTTGCCAAGATTCACCATGTGAAATTGTGATAGATGAGCTCAGGCCAAAATACTCAGTTTAAGGCAGTGTGCACAGCCCAGCTTCATCCACCTTCCCATAGCAGATGCTGCTTGTTCAAGGCACACTGAAGATCTGGACTCCCAGCTTTTGAATTTCAAAGGCACCACTAGAGATAGTGGAAAGGAACTTTATTGTTTTGGCTTTTTTTTTCTTTATTTGTAGCTATTTTGGAGTTGATCACCTAAGGTTACTGTCAATGGAAACAAACTGGACCCTTCACAACCCTGTTGTGATCTGAACCCACATTTATGGAAGGACAGCTGATTATAAAAATAACCAGGTGCAACAGTGGGAAATTCCTGCCATCTTAATGTCACTAGGAATTTTATTATCAATTTCAACTAACAAAGTGAAATTTCAAGGCAGTTGTGGATATCCTTTAGTTAGGTAGCAGTATTTGCAGCAGCAGTTTGTCTACTCCCTCTAGCAGGAATTAAAAAAAAAAAAAAAGGTGCTCATGTTTGAGTGAAGAAATAGAAAATTTTATTGTATTAAGCTCCCTGAAAGCAAGATGGTATTCAGTGAAGAGTATATTAGGTCAAATCCAATTATTTAGTAACTCCAAAGAGGTCAATGGAATTGCAGCACAGCCGAATTTGGTCCAGAACTCCAAGTTAAGAAAATTGAGCTAAATTCTGCCCAAGGAACATGCACTGAAGTAAGACTACACATTTAACAGACAGGAATAAAATGAACTTACACCACACACAGGATCAACTCATGCTTGCTCTGGCTGTGTAAATCTCTTACCAAATGCAGTGGACTTACTCCTCTAATTTGAAGCAGCAAGATTTGGATTTTTCTTTTTACAGTTACATATAAGAATGTGATCACATTAGGAAGATTTTCTGTCATCACTTTTCCTTCAATTACAAAACAGAATACAGAGGGTAGGGGATGTTATGAAATCACAGTATTGGACAGAATCCCAAAACAAGGATTATATTAAATAAAAAGGGGAATTCAAGCTTGTTTCATGACTGTGGTGCTTCAGTTTTACTTAGATGATTCTAACAAAACTAATACTCATGTCTGATTTACAAATGTGCACATACCAAATACAGGATGGAAGATGTTAGGAGCTTTTCTGGAAAAATGTATTCTCCCTACTAAAAGAAAAACCTTTTTCTTAATTTTTTTTTATTATTATATGACTAATCTTATTCACCTAATATTGGTACAATAATGGACTAAGATAACCTGTAGCTCCAATCACACAAATAACCCCTCTTTTCACTTAATTCAGTGAGTTCCCTTTCTACCAAAGCAGTTAGAAAGCAAACTTTCATCTAATATTATCGTGCACTAATTACAGCTAATGCTCTATGCTTAGAAAGTGTAAAACTCCTTTCTTTTTTCATTAAATGTAACATAGCTAATTGACTTTCAGAATCCTGCATGCATTCTTAGGACTTTGCATAACTGGAGATGCAAAATGGGATCCTCATATCTAGTCATCTGCCCAGTTCTTGAATTCCATTGAACAAGGTACTTACGTACTACTAAGGATGCAAACCCCAGTTTCCCACAAAAACAATCCATCAATACATCACAGAAAGAGGATACCAATGTGAGTTTTCAGGCTGAGCCTTGAATGAAAAATATGAGAAAGACTTAAGGAAAAAACTTCCTGTGTAATGATAGCAGTTTAGCTTTAAGTATCATCTGCTTTTTAAATTTTCAGACACTAGAAGGACTAAAATATCACATAAATGTTACATTTTAAAAAAGGAAAGTCCTGGAAGCAACAGAAATAAATGGAGTTCTCAGTGGCAAATTCTGCACCCTTTCTGTGGGAGTCAGCCTGAGGAAGTGGGAGTAGAATCACACTAATTGGTAACAGAGTCATTCAGTTCACTCCTAGACTGGTATTAATTTCATTATTACACTATATAGAAATGTATAATTATTTACAAATAATTTCACAAATAAATTGCCTGAATTTACACATGAATAAATCAGGCCAAAGTTAGGTTTTGCTCTGGAAAAAACATTTTTCAGCAGCTTATAAAGGCCCAGACTTTAAAAGAGGGACCGATGCAAACAGTGCCTCTGCACGTTGTGTTGATCTTCTGTGTGAATTGGTTTAACACTGAGGCTACACGGCACACAAAAACTCATATGGGCTGAACATTGCAAGGCTGCCAATTTAATTTGAAATGACTTGACAGAAAATCTCTAGGCCACCAAATGCTATTATAAAACACTGTATTCTCATTAAAGGTCTGAGCCCTTTTTTTTTCTCCCTGAGGGCAGGCTCCTCGTGAGGCTGTCCCTCTGGCATAACATGTGATAGAGCTAATCTGTCTTCACTTGGACAGCACTGCGGATATGCAAACCCAGGTGGCACTAATAGGTTTACAGTAATAACTATGGAATTGGATACAGTATGTTACACTGTGAGAAATTCCCACAGATCAATTTTTGTGGTGAAGGTTAACCAGCAGACATAGAGCCATAATAGTCTTTTTTCTGTTAACAATTTTATGGTTTTAAAAGTAAAAGAAGGACTCTCCCATATTTGGACAGAATATAAATATTTAACTTTTCAAACATATCTACAATATAAGTGCATAAAAATGCTCTCCTGGAAAGACAACTTCTGTTGTCAGTTATTTCAGCACAAACCTGGAGGAATTCCACTCACTTCAAAGAAAGATGCCACTATAAGTGAGAGCACAATATGCCCCCAAACTATGTGTAACATAAGATTGTGTCATACCATTTTGTTTGTACATTTAGTGGCAGTATTATAACATTGTATTTATTAGAAATTACAATGAGAATAAAATTAGCTGCAACTATCATAATGAATGTACTATACAGTTGAAAATACCCTTGTTGTAGTACAGCATTCTAGCCAGAGACACAAAATTGTGATCTGACCATTTGTGGTCATTAGATATCCCATGGTACACTTTGTAAGATTAGGGGTTTTAATCTCAGGATGCTGGCCAAATTCCAGCACGGGTAATTACATTCTCTCTACCTAAATTCCCCACATTTCCTCTAAGGTGGATGCATTTCCATGGTGCATGAAGGGTTCTTTGCACGTGGATTTTAAAATTCTGTACCTGTTAGTGTAAAAGGTGTTATAAAACATGTGATACCCTTGTTACAATTAAGTACATTCATTCCAGAAAAAAAGAAAGAGCCATCTGTCAATCAACTGCAACATTTAATGTACTGATTAAAAACATCATTTCAGCTCAAGAGGCACTCCTGTATTGTGGTATGTTATGTCTTTGCAGTCATAAATTCCATACCCCTGTTAGCTACCACAGATGGAACATATTGAGAAGTTAAACACACAGCACTGGTGACTGAAGAGGATGTATACAACCACACTGCAAATTCACCCAGCTTGTCAGCCCCCAAACAGCACTATTACCAGCTCAAGCCAGAGCATCTGTCTCACTTGAGACTAACAAAGAGATCTCCTAAAGGCAGTATAATCACCTAGGAGGGGGAGTTTGGAAACTGAAAACAAAGACAGACAAAAGAAATACATTTTTCAGTACACAGCCACCTGAGCACTTCCAAGGCAGGGTACCTGTCTACCTGCAGACAGGATGATGGGCAACCACCTCCCCAGGCAATTTATTACTCCCTCTGATGATTCAGGTAGTGCCTCCTACTGCAACACCTACTCACCCTCACTAGTAAGCAAAGACATATGGAAAGAGGGATGATGTACTCTGCAGCACTCCAAGATGGTTTTCCAGCCCAGAATACCACCTCATGTGTATCTTGATTTTGTCGGCCATTTTGGTTCATCATACACAAAAAAAAAATGGACTGGAAGTGAAATAGCAAAGTATCACAAGAAAAACTAGTAATCAATAATACTTCCAAACCTTTTCTTTCACCAGCATCTTTTTGTCTCATTTTTGACAGATTTTCAATAAGAAACTTTATATTCCTCAAGCACAGAATGAAATCATTAGATTTGAGTTTCATATACCAAATTCATTTACTAAGGAGTAAAACAACCTTTCAGGATTGTTCTAATAATTGATCCAGTGAGTCATGGGCCAGGTCTGGGGATGCTCAGTCTAGCAGAATAGCATCTTCATTTGGACTGAGACGGTTGCATTGAACCAAGTCATGTACAATTCAATTATCAGAGTCTACTCTGATGAAACCAGACTTAAATATCTATCTATCTATCTATCTATCTATCTATCTATCTATCTATCTACCTATCATCTACCTATCTACCTATCTATCTATGCATGCTAAGTACTTAACAAACAAATCACTTGGTTGAGCGGCGCTATGTGCAATATTGACATTAAATGCAGTTGGAAGCAGGAAATCACTGATTTTCAATTGATATTGATTGTTATTAGGCAGATGCTATTGTACTGAATTAGCACAAAATCATCTAATACATGAAAAAACTACCATTAATCAAGGTAATACTAAGTGAACTTAACTGCAGACTTTAAAGTTTTTCTCATGTGTTTGAGCCTTCCACATCAATCTACACAACCTACTTACCCACAAGATACAGTTTATTGCTAAGATGAATGTTCTCTTCCGTATTTACAAAAATGTCTCACGTGTGGGCCTTCACATCATAAAAAGACTTTATACACCGGTTTCTCCTAGAATGTTGTTTGAGAACTAATACCATGCAACTGCACTGCCAACCTTTTTTCCCCTAGAGAAAAGTGGAAGTATTTCAGACACGACATCTGATAACAATTTCAATAGCTTGTCTTTTTAATTTTGAATCTTCAGATTATTATACTATATCAGCATCATTTTTGTTTTGATGCGGGATCATATTCAACCTGTATATAGCAAACTTAGGGATCACAACCAGTGCAGTCTCAAAGTCCAGGAGAACAGCTTTCCTTCAGATCATACATAATCCAGAGTAGGCAGTCAGTGCGTAGGCAGTCAGTGAAGAGAAGTTAAATTAGAGTTGTGCAATACAATACTCTGTATTTCTCTTTATGCTTTGCATTGCACAGACATATTAAAATAGGAACTAATCCTGTACAACATAGGCATCTCTGTGAGGTATCCAGTTGGAATACAGTCTCCCTTTGATCCATGTCTTGCCAATAAGGATAGGAAGACACCTCAACACGACAGTCAAGATGTATGAACAGAATGATGAACAGAAATAAACTGTTATGTCCATTAAGTACAAAGAAATGACATAAAAATGCTGACTTGTCCAAAGCCCCAGCAAACACCTAAAGAAATGTAGAAATGGTTCTCAGTTATATCAAGCTCTGGCTTGGTATCTTACTTGTATGATGCCTTCTTACCATATGTGCTTCCAAAGACACAGATTCCTCAATGCTTTATTGATCAGGGCCTTCAATTATAGCAACATCTTTGAGCAATGGAGGAAAACAAAATTATTTTCCATCAAAAAATTTAAACAATAAAATTTCAGTAGATTTTTCCTACTTTACCTCTGAGGAAAAGGCCTGGCTGAATCTTCCAGCTTTAGAGAAAGGTCTGAGTGAGTTTAAAGCAAATTAATTAATTAATTAATTAATTAATTGGCAGCTTCTGAAATGGTTACCACATTTTAAGTTACTCACATTTAAACCCAGCCTTTTCTCTCAATCCTTCTTCTTTCAGTGAAATTTCACCAAAAGCTGTTCCTACAATATCACACCATCAACCTCTGATTTTTCTTTATCTCAAGCAGATTTCTTTTCCCAAAAAAGTTATCTAGTCTTCTTTGTTACACAGACCCTGCAAATGACAACTAACTCAGTTTTATTCTTCCAACTCATCTTCAACTCTCCTTTTCTCCATCCCCAGACATCAGCAGCTCTCATTCTCCCATTATGTAACCCACATTCCCCAATACAAATCACAGCACTAAAATTACTGCTCTGCTTTGTTTTTTTACCAGCTTATCTCCCTCTACTACTCCCTTCCCTCCCTCTATCATATCTGTCAAACTGCACAAGTTTCCCAACCTCTCTTTCCTCCTTCCAAGCTATCTCTGGATTGCCCCATGTGAATCCTACTCCTGTTTGCACCTTTCTGCCCCTCCCTTTTAGGCTTTGCTCTCTCGTTTGTTATTCACCAAGTTACTTTTCTCCTCTTTTGTCATTCACTTGCAGTGCATTTCTCCCACAAAGTATCTTAATCATAATACTACAGAGAGAATTTTAAATCTCCATTAATAAGAAATATGGATATTGAACCCATGTATTTCACACAGCTCAGTACCTATTGTCTCACTCAGCCGAGTCTGTTGTGGGCCCCAAGGGCAGCAGCATTTTCCCCTTGTATATCTGTACAGTACCAAGTACTCTCCTGGAGCTCAGCAAATAATAAAGCAGTTGTGTATCTTAAAGGAACCAGATAACACAGTAATAATGATCATAAGCATATGCAGTAACTTTTCTCCAGATGGATCCCAAAGCACTCTATACCATTTGCCAATTAACAGTACAAAATGAAGTATTTACATAGGAATAATTTCACCCACGAACAATGGCATAATGCCAGCCATGCCTTAATTGCATGAAGTTACACAATACAAATTTAAGACAGGAAGTGAAGACTCACGTCACATTTTCAGGGAGAATTAAGGCTGGAGTATTATAATTACCAAGACTAGTAGTAAAATATGAATAAATTCACAACAAAATAAATCACACTTATTTTCAGAATTGTGGAAATATCCTAATAATTTTTATCTGGTCAATAATGAGCACAGTTAATCCCAACCCAAAGTCTGAACACTTTCAAAGGTTGTTGCAATAGAAAAAAAAAAACAACCTCCACAAACAAACAAAAACAAAACCACTCAAAAACTGGTGTATTCTTGAATAACTTTATTAAAAACAGGAAACTAGACAGGACCTGAGACTTCTTTAATAATTGTTGTAGTGATTTCACTCATCATAAACTAGGACTTCAGATGATGTGGCAATCCAAAAAAAAAAAACAGTTTGACTGTGCATTCACATATCTAGACTCAAATTTTAATTTAAATTAATTAGATTAATAAAAGCTGAGGTTGAAGTAATTCCTGCTTATTTTTTTCTGCACATTGGAAAAGTCACAGCTAAGTTTACCACTAATATTTAAACCAAGGTTCCATAAGTAAATGTAACACTTCTCAAAAAATTTTGAATTGGGTGAAGTCTTGGCATTGGTCAAATCATTTAGAATGTTTCCGCTAACTTTAACACAGTCACAGTTTCACTCACAGTCCATGGGATAGAAGAGTGTATAATGAAAAAAATACTTTGAATAAATTACTCAATGATTGCTCAAAATTTATGAATAATTTATTTGGAAAAGAGTATTTAACCATACATGAAGCTTGTCAAAGAGGGGCAAATATATTTCTGAGTCATTTATTCAACAATTAATGGGAAAAAAACTATTCACAAATGTCATTCAAATAAGCTCTAGACTATAGTAACTTGGTTTCCAGTTGACTCAGTATGCCTTTTAGAAAAGTTCCAAGTTTTCTTGCACACTAAGCTTGCTCTTATTATTTGAGATTCTCTTGTTTCTAATTTTCCCTTTCCCCCAGCAAAATAGCATCTTTTTGCAGTACCACCACCACTATTATAGGCCTGACTGGCTTTGAGTGCAAGCCCAGTATCCAGCTCTTACGAAGTGATCTTTCCCTTCACTAAGAAGCCAAGAAGCAAAGAAAAATAAGCATTTATCTATATGTATTTATATATGTTTGAATTTCTGAATATATCTACTAGGTGGTGAGCAGAGAAGAAATCCACCTCAAAACAACGGTAGGAGTCAGAGGAAACACAGAAGAGGTGAGACAAGACTTGGCAGCTGCATTCCTTCAAAGCCTCTCTTCCAGCCATGTCCACGCTTGGACACACCTGCCTGGAGTGATCCAAGAGCACAGTGCACAGCCAAAGATTTCCCTTCTCAAGCCACAACACGATTCATTGTGACCAATGGAGAAGGAGGTTGCTCTTGAAAAGAAATACTGGCATTTGGTGTAATTATGCTTTCTTAACTATAGAAATTTTAGATGCAGGAAATTCATGTTGTTATCATTGTTTTTCCAATATGCATTTAAAATGTAGTATTGCAAACACTGGCTGGCATTCCTGCCTCAATGGGATTTTCCCAGTGCTTTGAGCACAGTATAATGGAGTGAACTCATCTTTCAACCACTTGGCACCTTTTTCTTCAAATGCAACTTAAACAATAAAGGTCAGATTTAAAGACACAGCAAGACAAACAGCTCTGCTTTACTGTTTTTTTAATGTTATTCACTAGCATTTAATGAGAATTTCCAAGGCACTGCAAATCACCAAGAGTAAACAGGAATGAACTGCTAAGAAGAATTTACCTGAAAAGGAGGGAGAGGTAGAAGAGCTGTATGATGCTCTGATTAATATGAATAAGTACTCTTTGTACACAATGTGTGCAGAAATTGGTGACTTATTTCTTGTGCTCTGAGTAAGAACAAAGGCAAAGTGAAACAAGCAGAAAAGACCAGAGTGCAAGGCTGTATAATAGCTATTCCAAAGCAAAACAGCCACTATTTTTCAAACAGATCTGCTTGTAGAACTAGATATTAGTTACTAATATTTTCTTAATTTAGAATTTTCTAATGAAATATGATTTGGCATCTAGAATATATAATCATCACCAGAATGTAAATGCTATAATCCTCCTGACATCTATTCTACCTACTCTTTTTGATGCGATTTTGGCTTGACTCTAAGAAATTGTACCACAGTAAGTATTACTTTAATTAATAAAGGTTAAGCATAGCTGAGTGCTGCTTAGCAAAATCTTATTTACATGAATAAATAACTGCCTAGAAATTATGAATACACACAGCAATGTGCATGTTTCATTTCCACATAATATACATCCATTAACTCCCACTGTGCATTAGACTTATGTGCCCTGTATCTAGTCAAAGAGATTTATTTAACAGAGCAAAATTTTAAAGGTGAGTTTTTGAATCTTTGGACTGTTTGTTGGCCTATACCAAAGAACCCAGGTCTGGAGCTGGAAAGAAGATAAAAAGTATGTTTTGTGGTTTATGGTGCAAGTCACTCCTTCATTTATCTATCCCTGTCACACCTGAAGCTGCACAGTGCCAAGGACAAGACACCAGTGCAGGTGCTGCCTTTTAGAGGAGATGTGCAGCCCAGCCTTAGCCTACATGAAACCAGCAGAAGGATGAGGTCATGGCTGGGAACAAAAGAAGCAATTTAGGGAACCTGCTGATCAGTGAACAGCCCTGGGGCTTAGCACAGGCTTGGCAGGATGTCCAATCCTCTGACCTCGCTGATTAGCAAGATGGGAGAAGGGAGGAGAGGGGAGGAGTTTGTAAGAAAAATGAAAGAGCAATTGAATCTTGACAAAAACAACCTTCCTGAGACCCCTGTGTCTAATGTCAGCAGTTAATTTGCATTTTCACATTTAATTTGGACACTGCTGGACCAAAGCCTCCCAGGCACAACCTGTCACCACGATGGTTTCAACGGTGTTAAAGTGGGATACATTTGTCCTGTGGTCTACATATTAAACATATTAAACTGCCATCATCTCCTCTTTATGCTTGTAGCACTAGACTGAGATTGCTTCTTGACATTCATTTCAAGCAGCAGCCTTGCCACAAACATTACAGCAATTGTGCCACTGACCATTTAACAACCAACACTCTGAAAGAAAAGAAGCCTCTTTCTTTTTCCCTGCCCTGTCCAGCAGATCAGTGTTCAGGTCCCATCCATTCTCTATGGAAATGGCCCCTCTGTAAATATCCTGTTACCTAATATTTACTGCACTGGCACACAGTCCCAAAGGTAAACTTGAAAAGCGGTGAGTTCAACCCTCATAAACAACTAACCAAGAAATGCTCTGGGAACAGCAGACACGTAGGATTCGTTAGCTGTAGCAGGGCTACAAAAGCCATTCACAACAGCCTTCCTGACACTGCTTCACTTCTTCAGGACTCTGCTTGCTAATAAAACTGCAAAAGGATTAACCAAGGAGTTCCACAGAAATTGCCACAAAATGTCTTAGCATTTTCAAGCAGAAAACCCTTGGCATCGATTTTACAGATGACATACTGAAAAGGTTGGGGGTTTTTGTTGCCTTTTTTTTTTTCTGTTAAAGAAAATAGGATTAGAGGTAGAGGCTTTTATATACCACCACTTCTGAGACATATGTTCTGCTCTCCCACCAGTTATGAAGTGATTACTGGAGTGGCACAAACAGATTTTTTTAACAAAGTAAAGGTGTGATTTTCTCAGGTTCTGTGAGAACATGCACACTTATTTTTACCAACCCAATCTGTTTTCCAGTAGTTTAATGTCCGCAGGGTTTATAAGGCTATCTTAGGTGTTGGAATCAATGCAGTTTTCAGGGTGCTACCTGACTACGGAAGTTTAAAGAAAAAGACACAGAGAAAGCAGAAATTATATAAGACTCAACCTAACTTGGGGATCAATTTAAATATACAAAAATATTGACCTTTTTTTGCTGTTTGCCCATATACAGTACTCTAAAGCTTGAAGGCCTTCATATCATAAATACTTGCTTAGTTTTAGAAACCTCACTGAAGATCTATCCCTAAACAGATAGGGATACATATACAATCTGAATTTTAAAAGTATTATTTTTACCTCACAAAAAGGAATTTGATCTTATAAATTCTTACTGCCAGGAGCAGCAATTCTCATGTGGAAAGTGGGACTTGATTTCTTGCACTTTTTAAGCTGGCCATAAAATGTTACCAAAGGCACAATTGAAGAGACCTGATTATATATCCATTCAAACCAATTTTTCAGTATATAAAAACCAAGAAAAGGAGATTTCACTACAAGGCAGTGCAGAGAAAGCATTCACACCTGAATTGGACTGCTCACCTATTCCAGATTCTCAGCCAAAAATCTATAAACCCACCAACAGAAGGCAATGCTCCTTCAACAAGCTCTTAAAGTTAAATTTTGGTCTGTTACACTGGGACAAATTTAGAATAACCACTTCAAATGCAGGGAAGATACTCAGGACCAGAGGAAGTGAGAATAAAATTTGGTAGGGACTGTATAGGGAAGTAGTCAGTTAACATTTAATCCCTGATGAAAATCTTCACGACTGAGTCTCACTGGTTTAAAAACCAGTTTATCTGAAAACCCTTTCATGGATATATTTCAAGCTACCATATAGCATCTTAGCTCATAATTTAGCAACAGAAGCTAGACTTTATATTTTCAGCCTGGTTGAAACCTATGCATTTGCAATTCTGCAATATTTTGATGAAATTTTAAGTATAACACTTCCAGAAAACAAAACAAAACAAAACAAAACAAACAAACAAAAAAAAACAAACACAAACACAATAAAAAACCACCACCAGCCATCTCCTTTTCTGAATCACTGAAACTTTACAGGTAGATAAAAGTCTTAGACAATATCACTTCAGTATTTTTCTGCTCAAATGGCTTTACTTTGTCAGTACTCTTAAGACAAGAGGGCTGTAGGGTATTTTCTTGACACAAGATAGCTCAGCCCTCCTGATCAAAATTTTTTGGAAAGCAGTCTTCATCCATAGCTCTATGCTGAGAGATTGGACAATGAGGTCAAAGTCATTAGTCCCTGACAAAAGCCTTAGCAGGTCCCACTAAGCATGCTTGGTAGGATTTGCTGTTGTTGCTTGTAATTTTGGATTAAAAGTATTCCCTTCTCGACAACTGGGATCTTCAGTGCAGCCTCATCTGACAATCTGGGCAGATTGGCAGGAGCAGAGAGGTCTCTGTCCCAGCAGCACAGGTGGTGGAGACCCTTTGGCACAGGGCTGCACCCTGCACATGGGGCCCCTTTGAAATGAAGCTTTCATGAAATCAGAAGTTTAACTGTAAAGTTGAAAGAAAAATGGAGACTGGGAAAAATGCTATGCATCCAAACTTAGAGACCAGATAATCCTTTTGTAGGAAGTATCCAGAGACAGCCCTGGTCATTTCATTTAGACCTCTTAGAATGCCAAAGGCACTTGTGACATCCAGGCTGTTCTTAAAGCTTTGTTTTTCTCTGCTTGCCCATTACAGCATTTCCTACTCCTGAAACAGCTCCTCATTGGTGAAATTGGTGATGTTGCACTCAGGTTTTTTCACATAAGTTATCTCCTCTTACCCCACTCCTTTATTTCCTGTTGGCTGTACCAAATTTGTATCAGACAAAGCTGTGAACAAATAGACATTCACATTTTAAAATTTACTATGTATACTGCTTTATCTCATACCTACACAACAATCATCTCAAACATCTTGCATGAATTATAACATGGTATTTTTATTTACTTTTACTATCTTCTTATTACCATTAAAAAAAACCACAAAAACAAACAAAAAAACACAACAGAAATAAAAGTGCAATAATTTATGGGAATGCAAAACATAAGTATCTGCTTTAGATACACAGAGTCAAAGAAATTAAAAGAGACTTAAACTCTGGGCTAATGTTTCATCCCTAATTTATTCTCTTGTACCCATATCTGGAACACTCAGCACAATGAGTCTGTGAAAAGACACATTAATGTGTTGTGGAACTGTGTACAATAAATTGATGGGGAATTTAATGTAACTCTAATCAAAGACTGGGTCAGAGATTTCAGTGACGAATAATGTCAGACAAATAATTTATATTTTAATTCAGGCTTTCCTTAGTTTTTTTGCTTTTATTCATGCCCCAAATACTTTTGGGGAAGAAGGCTTCTGCTGAGGCATCCTATAAAAGGCACTGAATGTTTGACAGCAGTCAGTACTTTGTGATTTAACTGCACTGGTATTTCTTAAAAGTAAGAGGTCATATGTCACAAAGCAATGTCAGGGTCTGAACCTCTTCTCTTAACGATTACTAAAAATTGTTAAATCCCATTTGCAACAGGAAGAACATGCTAGTCCTAATATTGCAGAGTATGTTTGTACTCAAAACATGTTCACAAGTTCTCATAATCCTATATTCTAAGGAGGTAAAAATATCTTACATAGTATTAACATCAAACTGAACAGAAACTCATGCTCTGTGATAGATTATTTCCAGGAAGAGAAGCTTGCTTTTCCAAGTTCTTCCTGCCTCAAGCTTACTTTTTTAGATTTGCTATGAAATAAAACAAGATTTTTAAAGAGTGGGTATTTGGAAAAAAATACAGAAACAATGTAATCTTTCCACTGTAAATGCCCATGCTGAACTGACAAAGGAAAGTAGGTGAATGCAGAATCACTGCAAATAAATTGCTACATGTGCTGTATCTCATAGAACTGCTGAACAGTTTTTATTACATTTTTGTTCATTGGTGATTGCTATAGAGATCTCTGCATTGCAAGTAGCCACACCATTTTAGTGCTTTGCTGTTTCAGAAGAGCAGATTTTCTTGATTAATAACAAAAGGTTTTGTTGGGATCAGAGCTGTTTCCCACCATCTCTATGCAAACCCGGCAACACAAACTGTGTACATTAGCATTTCAAGGAGCCTCCTATTAATGATGGCAAGAAAAGCTTCTCTCGGTGGGTAAAATCCATTTTGTCCTCTCTTGTGACATCTGTTCTAACTTTTAAAGCCAGAAAGGAAACTAGATAATGCCAGAGAGTCTTTTGATTTACTGTATTGGCACTTGTGATGATGCTTCAGACTATAAAAGCATGTAACCCTAGTGGACATACATGACTGTGTAAATGTGAACATCTGCATATTCCCACAACATAGGGTGAATTGAACAAGTAATTCCGAAGTTCTTTGTTAAACTTTTAACTATCTTTTCTTTTTTCAAGATTTCATAATTATACTTTCAATTACTTCTACGCCATACAAAATTCAACATTTTAAATTGTATTTTTATGTAAATGTTTATTGCTACATGTGCTTTTTTAATTAATTTCATTTCCCAAAAGCTTTTCTTTTTCTTACATTTTTGTGAGTGAAGGCATTTAAGCAAATAGAGTTGGAGTTACTGAAACATGGTTAAAAAAATAAAACCCCAAACAGCATAGAATAAGAAAACGTAAACTAAGCCCTGCAGATTTCTTACCTCTTTACACCATCTGTGCAGTATTGCTCTTAGGCCTTTTACATTGGTCATCCTGGGAACAAAGCTGAAGGCAGATTCCAGCAGTTTTTCCATTCACTATTCATTCAGAGGTTCATCAGCTCCATATGGATCCAGCCAACTGCTGTGTTAAATCAGAGCCTTTTCCCAGAATTGACATGGTAATGAAGTCATGGTATTGCTCACAGAAAAGGCCTCCATAGGTATTTTCCTCTCTAACAAATCCAGCCTTTTCACCCCATTCACTCCCTAAAATTATCTCATAACATTACAACATCTGTGAACTGGGTTTTTGCCTTTTAATGTCTAGCATGTTTTATTACATGACTGTGCATTACATACTGGTTAACAAGACTCCTACACAACCAAGGACACAAACTTGCACTCTTCCCAGCTCAGATTGTTTCATACCCTTTTAATTTATATCTACTATATTTATTTTTCTGCAGATAGAGCTGTGCAAACTATTGATATACAAAATGAACTTAATTTTTTTTTATTTCAATCAGAAAGTGGCTTCAGAAATATCCCAGAATGAAAAATTGTTTAACCACAAAATGGTAAATCCATCAATACAAAAATTTGCTAAAGATAGTATGCATTAATGGCAACTATGTTCTAAAAGTTTCCTTCTGTTCATCATATGTATGAGCTTTGCTTTAACAGCAATGATTTAAGATTTTTAAAGAATAAATATGAGAAAGTTTATTTCTGCAATATTTCATCTGCAATAAATATATAGATACTACCTTGATATGAAAACACAAGGTAGCTTTACTGGAAAAGTATGTCTTATATGTAGCAATAATGTACTTGAACAAATATGATCTATAAAATGGGTAACATTAGAGATGTGAATGTGTGCCCAAGGTTAGCCACATGCTGACTGAAGAGATCAGTCTGTTACAGTCAGTGTAGGTTTGTGAGATGGTTGTGACGTGTTTCACTTCTGGTCTGCATGTATGCTGACATTATTTTTAGTATGAGTTAGCACTGTGTTGGTAAATTCTGGTGTTTTGGACTGGAAAGCAGAAAGATGCAGAAAGATAAAGTACACACAATTCCACTTCTGCACCCCAGCATAAGATCCATGCAAGTGCCTCAGCCAGAGAGAAGCAGTATGGCTTACAAACAGTCAGTGGGTGCATGGGACAAGTGACTAAAGACTCTTCTTAGAGAACCTGTCCATGGTATCCCTCCTGGCTACTCTTACAGTGCTGGTCCCAGCACCTCAAGGCAGACATGGCAGAGCTACTCCATGTGCAGACAAGGAGTAAACTAAAAGTAAACTAAAATTATCAAAGTAATAGAACAGTTGCTCTAAGAAGAAATAAGTGACTAAAAAATATTAGAGTTCAAATTTGATGAGGAGCTAGCTGAGAGGGGGAATATAAGGTTTCTAGAATTACAAAGCAGAAGTCTTGGCAACTTTTGCAATTCTATAACTAGCGGTCACTTGATGAAATCAGCAAGTGGTTGATTTAAAAGAGGTAAAAGCACTTCTTTATAAAGCATCTACTGAACTTCTGGAGCCTGCTGATGCAGAAGAGTGAGGAGGGAAACTGCAAGTGTAGGATCATTAAAAAATGAGATAACTTGATGGACCACAAGTCCATAAGCAGATGCTGAAAGAGCTAAGCAGGGCTACAGTCTAACATCCCTAACACAACCACTCCAGGTGTGGGAGAGAAGTGAAGAATGAATTGCAGAAAGTGACCAGGCTAGTATGGTCTCCCTAAATAACATTTTCTGTTTCTGCTTTCAGAGACAACACCTGGGCAGCTGGACACTGGTCTGACCCAACTATTGTCATTGCAAAGTTGTGTTTTATATCTTGTGAATGTCATTCAGCCACCACTCTAGAGTTTAGTGTTCATTCTGCTGAAGCAATGACTGCCATACTCTGCCAACACTGGCATCAAACAGAGATCTCCTATTGAAAGTAAAGCCCTCTAAAGGTAGATGGAGCATAAGACCAAGTCATAGAGAACAAGGAACTGCTTTGAAGCCAAAACTGAGAGATATCTTATTTTCATCTGACACAAAAATTATAGTGTCTCCAGTATCAGAAGATACACTTTATCAGTGAGTGACAATTAATGGTTTTTTTTATGGGGGGTGGGCTCCAACTGAGTATCATGATTCTTGAGATGTATGTTACTAAGTCAAAAAGGAGCAACAAAAAATACTGATAGAACACATATGCTCCTTATGGGTGAATTAACTCATAAGTTAGATTAGCCAAACAAACATCTTTGATCCTGACATTTTTAAGTCTATGATGTTTAAGAATACAAAGGTCCAACTCTGAAGATACTTCTTCTGTACTTGTAATTTCAGAGGTCTAGAGTGACAGATCCACCATCACAGTTACTCAGAAACATTACCCAGGGTGCACCCGAGCCTGACCTGGGATAAATGCTAATAGCCCCAAGAAGAGTAAAGAAGCACTTGATGAACATGAACAACATCCTTCAAATACTTCTGGCAATTGGGCGAAAAAACGTGCTGCTTGCATAAAAATAGAAAGAAATTAAGATTAAATAACATCTGCAAAGAAACACTGCACAAGAAAAACATATGGAACTTCTATAGTAGATTATGCAAAAGAATACCCCTTACACAATAAATTTGTTTTACCGATCCATGAAAACCAGCTGCTGAGTCAGAGTCAGCCCACTCCATTTGTTCATGCTTTGCCTTTCAAGTTAACTAAAGTTTCTAACACCTAACACAATGCTGACTGCTGACAGAGCAAAGACAAATACCACTCTACCTACAGGCCTATCTGGTCCCTCTGAAATCAGACAGGACTCATTCTTGTGAAGTGATACTGGGCTTTGATGCAACAATTGCTGCAGGAAAAATGTGGAACTGAGAGCAACGCCCAGGCAAGTTTCAAGTCCTGGTTAGTAAATCCTGCTGTAGCAGCCTCACACACCAAAAGGATGGTTTCTACCAAGATTTACTGTTTCCCTTTGGCACCAGGCAGTTATGAAGAGGAAACATTATCACTATCCTCAAGAAATCACACACGCTGTCTCCACAGCACAGTGTGTCTCCTCCTTTCCAGGCAGCAGAGTTTCCAAGCTGGTTAAAGCCAAGCTGTCCTGCATAGCAGAGAGCTGAGGTGTTGACTGGCCCCTTGGAGAGCAGTGGAGGGCAGGGGGAGGGGACACAAATCCCCACTGCTGGTGAGGAAGATGCACTTGCTCTGTCTCCGAGGAAAAATGCTAAAGAAGTTGGCCATTCTCTGTGTTTGGACACCTACTGACAGCTGATCTCATCCTTTCTTGGAAAGAGCTTTTTAACTATTCAGTGCACTGTAGACCTTTTTATTCACAAATAGCTGTTTCAAAGTAGCCTGAGGCATGGATGTATGGCATTGTGTTGCAATTGCCTCCACAGTATTTGCAAAGGGATTGTTTATCTATTAGGTATTATGCATCTCCCCCACTTGCTTCTTCCTAGAGGCTACTATGAAGAACAATGCAATCGTGCTTGAAAGTCTTTTAAGCCAGTACACAAACAACCATCTCTCTGAACAGCTCACACAACGTATTTACAAAATTACTACACCCAGTATTCTGAGATTTTGATGTAGTATCTCCTTGTCTGCCACTTACCTATAAATCTGTGTATGCCAGAGGTAATGGTGATGGAGGGAAAAGACTGCTGGTTTGAAATGGGACACTTGCACCTGGTCAGAATGGTGTTCGTTCCTTGGTCAGAGCTGCTCAGGCCTGCTCTGGACTTCTCTAACTGCCAGAAGATGAGGAGAAACTAAAGAGGTAAATCTGTCTCCTCAGCCAAGACTTGCAGATGAAAGCCTGTATTCTAGCTCCTTGCATGCCTGTAACAGTGCTTTCCACTGCAACTTCTGTATGGGTACAGACTGTTTGATTCAGTGACACTACATGAGACAGGAAAAAAATTCCCTTTGCTCCTCAGTTACATTTATTAGATTTGTAATAAATGAAAGCAAATGAAGACATAATTTTGTTGGAATAAGAACCACAGGAGTTTGTAAAGGAAAGCAGAATCTTTTGCAGCCTTGTTCAGTGCATCCCACCCTGGATGAAACAGCATCTAATTCACATCTACTCAGGGATTTGATGCAGCAAGATAATCAGTTAATTCCAGATACACTAATGAGCTGGGAAAAAATCTCCAACATGAAGAACAGCTTTGCTAGCCATTCCAAAGAGAGGCTGCCTTAACAGAGGTTTCCTGCCAACCCAGGGGCCTGCATTTGGGATGTCACAAAAAGAGGCCTCCAGGCCTGGCAAAAGCTGAGGATTCATGTAGGATCCATTGAAGCTGCGACAAATTCCAAAATATCAGAAGTGACTTCATGTCCCTCTGAAAGATATTGAAAGGATCTGAGGCACCAGTAGTGTTCTCTTTTATCCTCCCAGTAGGGCACTGGGACCCAGGCAGAGTGAAACAAGTGCATGGGGTGAAGGATTGGCCATATGATTGGTGCTATAAGATTGGTGCCATGCTCAGAGCTTGGGATTCTCTGATCTGGGACATGCCTTCGAGAGACCGGGCTTGTCAACAGTAGATGGGGCACACTTGCTCACGTGGGGTACAAGTGTTTTGGGGAGCAAGTTGGTGGGACTTATTAGCCAGGGCTTTAAACTAGATTCAGTGGAGAAGGGGATGTTCTACCAGGTGTCAGTACGGAATCAGGAAAAAACAGCCCTAAAGCAAGGAAACACCAAAAACAATCCCAAAGGAATTGGAGAGGGCTCCTCTCAAAAGATGAAGAGATCAATAGCTCAGTTACACTAATGTATGCAGCATGGGTAACAAACAGGATGAGCTGGAAACTATGGTGCAATTAGAGAACTACAACCTAATTGCTCTCACAGAAATGTGGTGGGATGAGTTGTCATGTTTGACTAACGCATGGCAAATGAGGCCCATAAGCCTTGCAAAAGAGACAGGCTGGGAAGGGGGGCCAGGGGGTTTGCACCCTGTGTTAAGGAGGGGATAGATTGTGAAGAGCTGCCCTCAGTAGCCATGAATAGGCTTGTGGGTAAAAATCTAGGACAGGACCAACAAAGGACACCTGGTGATGGGCATCTACTCTAGACGACCTGATAAGGAGCCTATTGACGAGACTTTTTTGCTTCACATACAGGAACTGTTGCACTGGCAAGTTCTCATCCTGATGGGTGATTTTAACCACCTGGATATCTGCTGAGAAAGCAATACAGCTGGCTGCAAGCAGTGCAGGAGACTCCTGGAGTGTGTAGAGGACAACTTCCTAGTCCAGGTGTTAGACAAAGCAACCAGAGATGAGGCATTACTGGATCTGGTGCTCACCAATGTGGATGAGCTCACATAAGGAGCTAAGATTGGAGGCAGCCTGAGCTGTGGTGACCAGCTCTAGACTGGTGAGAAGCAAAGTCAAGACCCTGCAGTTTGCAAGAGTGAACTTCCAGCTGTTTAAGGAGTTGGTGAATGAGATCCCCTGAATAACTGGCTTATGGACACAGGGGTTAAACAGAACTGGCAGCTATTTAAAGCATCTTTCTCTTAATAAGACAGCTTTCAATCCCAGTGTGCAGGAAAACAAGCAAGGTAGGACAGAAACTAGCACAGCTGGACAAGAATCTGCTTCTCATACTGAAGTGTAGGAAAGAAATGTACAGCCAGTGAATGCAGGGACAGGTCGCCCGGGGACACTACAGATTTTCCCCGCTAGAAGTAGCTGGGTTTTGAGGCACAAAAGCCCAGAATATGAAGGAGACTATGCTGCTGATTCCAGTGGAGGAATGAGGAAAGACATTTCAGAGTCTTCAGTCCTCAAGATTTTCCTAAAAACACCCAATTTACAGAATGTAAAACATCATATTAATCACATGTATAAGTTTAGGACCACAACATGATAAAAACACTGATTTTTTTTTTCCTCCTTAGCTCACAGCATCCCACTCTGTTCTGATAAAACCAGCAGATATCTTTGCCTTTTTCTTTCAAAGGGCGAACACTTCTTTTACAGTCCCATCAAAGGGTCCTTTGACTTTTCACCTCCCTTGGTTTTAGTTCAGCTTCCAACAACAGTCACTTAGGGATTCTTGGAAATCAACAGTAAGTGTACATTTCCAATTTTTATCTCAGTATTTTCAATAGGGGTGGGGCTTGGGGCTTTTTTTCATTTCTGGGCAAGTATTTTCAGCTTCCCTGTTATCTGTTCTATTCTGGAATGACTGCTATCCTTGCCACTTCTTTATATTTTTGCTTTTCACTTGATGTTTCTGTTTAGATATATACTTCATCCACATTTTTTAAAATCAAACCACTACCTGCCACTTTTGTTTGCATTGACCAACAGTTCCCTAATAATTGCTGCCTCTACATTTAATCCATCACAAACCATAGAAAACCATTGAAATTAAGACTGTGGATTATAATCCACTGACAGACACATAAAGAAATTTAGTTCAACTAAAGACCACCCATACTATCCAAACTAAAAATTAAACAGCAAAGTAGTAAGATAATTCACTGGTTACTTCTGCATTTATCTTCTAGGTGTCTTTTTTGGCCCTCCATAAGAGCACAAACAGTTCAGATAAGCATTAGAGCACAGAAAAAGAACACGTCCATAAAATGAGGTACTCATTAACAGTAAATTTCAGCATCCAGATTCCTTGCTGATATGCCAAGAAAATCAAGATGAAGGACTGGCAGGAATTTCAGGCCTGCTGTATATATTCTTCTATAATTTCTTTTAAGATGAGGTGGGAAAAATGTGCTTAGTTGTTTTTTAGATTCTTTAGAAAGAGACAAAGTTTGCTTTGAAGTTCACAAACTTGCAAATCTTTTAGCTCAGGGCTGTTATATTGAACTGCTTTTTAAGTGCAGGAGGAACAATCTGTTGCACTATTAAGAGATCTATATACCTGCACTACTAATGATGCTGGCATTAAGAAAGGAGGGAGTGCATCCTTCATAAGACCTGATCCTGCAGTGAACTTCACGTTGGCAGGTTATGTATCAGTCTGGAACTTGCAGCCAGAGCAAATACCAAGTTCCTACTTTCTTTTCTTTACAGTTTGTTTACAGCTTTTGCAACTTCCTTAATTGCATGTCAATTTAGAAACTTTAGGTGATCATCAACTGATCATTGAGTTCAGTCAGAGGTGTGTCAACAAGACATTTGAGTTCATTTGCATTTAGCTTATTTAGCCACGTTAACTGCAGCCATAGCAGAGCCCAGGTACCTGTGGAGGGCTGCTTGCTAGTGGCACAAACATCATAAACAGAAAAACAGAGAAAATATTTCAATAAGCAAAGCATCTAAGAACCTTCAGGGCATTACACAGCACTGGAGCAGGTGCACAGGTGGGTATGCACTGGCCTCCATCCCTGTGCTGGGTGAGCAGGCCACTCTGGAAAGGCATAGTATAGCAAAAAATCACAATTATATAGGCTGGAAATTAGCTGCTGGAATAAGAGAAACAGTTTCCAACCTGACCCATTCTGTGATGCTGTGGTGTGTCTCATCTGAATTACAAAAATCCTGCTCCTGAATGAGCAACTCTGCAAGACTCCATTTTAGTCATTTGGACTTTGTGAGAGATGGAAATATAAAAACATACTTCCTAGCATTGACAAGAGATACCCTGTGTGATTGCAGTGCAAGGGCTGTTGCTGCAGAAGGTCTTATGGATGTTTATGGAGAACAGAAAGGTGCATTCTGGAAAAGCAGACAAAAACTGCAAACCAAATTTGCTAGGCTACAGCAAAAGCCTACAACCTTGTCACAGATACTCATAAATAAACTTCTCTTCTAGTTAGAAACATACCTCAACTGATTTTGGGCAAAAAAAGCTCCCCATTCTGTTTCTCATTGGAATTGATTCCTCAGAATGAAGGCTAATTCTTAATCTTATATTTACTCAGTTTACTGCTTTTCTGCATTGTCCACACCTGGACAATGTACATTTATTCATCAGCTGTGTTCATTCTAGCTGTGGTTGAGATGGCAATTCAATTCTAAGTCTCTGCATACATCATTGGATACCTTTCAAATGAACTTTGTCGTGTTTG
Organism: Chloebia gouldiae; assembly: GCA_003676055.1. Classification (NCBI taxonomy): domain Eukaryota; kingdom Metazoa; phylum Chordata; class Aves; order Passeriformes; family Passeridae; genus Chloebia; species Chloebia gouldiae. Next base: position 11,962,428 of record QUSF01000002.1, on the reverse strand, counting down.
TTCTCAAGCCAGAACTTGCATATTTTTTCTGAAAGTTAGGAGTATACATGCACTTCTTTCCTAACCTCTCATATTTAAATGTGAGAACACAACATTTTAACAAAATGCTTTTGCTACAGAGTGTTTTTTTATTTTTCTTTTTGAGTCTTTCAATTTTAAAGCAACTCTGAACATATAGGAACAAGTGTTTCTTCAAATGCTATCACAATTGCAAGAAAGGCACCAGACTGTCTAGTAAAGGTAAGGTTTATAAGGAAAAGGAACACCACCACTCTCATTTGTGCATGAACTCCAGCAAGAGGGTGAAGCATGTGACTGTGAGAAAGTTTGAGTCACATTTGCATACAAATAGTTAAAGAGCACTCAAATGAGTCATGAAAATTCACTCTGTTTCTAAAAATGAGTGGAAATGCTAATGCAATGGTAAGGCTGAGATTTCAATTGATGATAAGCAAAAATATTTACTGTTCTGGTTTCAAAGAGACTCTAACTTCTGCTCATTATTCCTACCTACTACAACAGTCCATGCAACATTCGTTCAATTCAGACCTTGTCAGTATTTATCTATATACATTTTTTTATTATTTGGGTCTTTTGTAAAGGGAGGGTGGATTTTTTTTTTTTTTGCTTACCGCAGCTTGAACAGTTCACTCTCCGTTCACAAACGTTTATAAAAGCCAAGGTAATGCAGCAAAGAGCAAAAATTAAAAGGATTTTTCTTTCTCCAGTACTAAGTGGAGCAGCTGAACAACTCAGAAAGATGACTCTCACTGACAACCCTGCTCCTATACCAGCACCCATCCACACCACAGGTAACACTTCCATTGCTCTAGGGGAATACATCACGTGAGGACTACAGGAACGAAGTACTGCCTGACTTTTGCATCTGTCATCCTCACAAGCTGCCTGGTTTTAAAACATTAGCAAAAATGGCAAGGTAACAGCTTGTGTTTGTTCTGTCATCCCCTCACTTCAAGACCCCTGACGCACTGAGAGACAGACTGTGGGTCAGGTTCTGCTCTGCCCCGTTCTTTCTGTCATTATTTACACCTGAACAAACTGAGTGGAAAACATGCAAAATGGTACCATTTTGTTTTGATAGTGTTTTACCCTCACTTCACAGGGGTGAGAATGAATAGACAGGGTGCAAGGCAGTGGAGAATCAGGGATTCTGTATATTAAAAAACAGTGCAGACAGCACAGAAAGTGTCAAACACCATACAAAAGGACTGCTCATGCATTCATGCTCAGCATCTGTGATCTGGACAGTATAAACAGAAGTCACTGTCTTTGGGCTACATGGATTTTACATGGTTTTGTTTATATAATTTAAAAATCAGCAGACCTGCAAGGCTGAATGTTGCAGGATGCTTTGCAAACAGCAATCTCACCCATACAGAAGCTTCTGGAGCTTACGAGAGGAGTTCCCTCATTATTGATAGATGGTGAAGGCTATTGTCAGATGACTGATACTGGCTCTCTGCCACATGATGCTGGAGCCCACAATATTAATTAAAAGCCCTCAAACAATTTGAAGAATTGCCTGTCTGAAGCTCTGATTAGCTAGGATGCCTTCCCCTTCCATATGGAGTTGGACAAATACTATCAACTAGGAGGGATGCCTTTCTGCCACTCTGAAGGATTAAGATTTGTGGCTTCACATGCAAGAAAGTCACTTCCCCAAAAGATATCTTTGATGATTACAGCCAAGATGTGCTAATAAAGCCTGAAAGGGACTCTGCCTTAGTCCCTTAGCCAGGCACAGGAGCTGAATTTGCAGATGTGCGAGAGCCAGGAAGAACGGAAGCAGCACGGCAGCTGTGGAGAGTGAAGAAGGAAAGTAACAACCAGCATAGGCAAGAGCTGCTCCTGTCTGTGTCAGCTTCCAATGAGAGCTGATGGCAACTCAAATGGCATCATGGCCTTGTCATCCCCAGCAGGAAAGGGGTTGACAGCAGATCTGCAGTAGGAAAAACATGAGCATGTTTTCACACAGACTGCCTAGAAAACAATTTAACTTCCACTCTGCCCAGCTACTGCCAGCAAAGCCCCACAGACATGAGGGGTGGAGCACATCTTAAGGAGTGATTTGAAGGTGAGTGGCTGGAAAGAATTTTCCAGACCTTTGTCCCACATATGGAGGACAGGACACCAGAGAGTGTGAAGATATCTGTGTGGTAAAAGGACAAGTGTGTGGTACAGGCCAGCATCACTACCAGAGCAAAGGTCAAGTTCAGCTATGCAGTAAGTTAGCAGGGCTGGAAAGAGCGGATAAAGAGTCCAAAAAAAAGGGCAAGGGATTCTTTTGCCTGGAACACAAAGGATGTTAGGTGAAGGTAGTGGTTGTAGATGCAGGTTTTCCTCTTTAACCATCTGGTTTGTGAATTGATGGCATTTTTTTGTTGTTTGGAAGAAAATTTCCCACATTCTGGGATTTTGTTTTGGTCTCCCTCATACTGCAAGCACTCTTCAGAGCTATTAAGTTAAACAGCCACTAGTTAAGCACTTAAAGATGGGCTCTGACAGGTTTCCCAAGCTGCTTCTGAAATGTATTTGGCAAATAAATTCCTCCTCATCTGCTAATTTCAGACTTTTAAAATAATTTAGCTCTCAAGTACATAACATAATGTTATTATCTTGTTCTTTACAATCTGAGGGCAGAATCTATTTAGAACGTGAGCAGGCTGGCTATGTGCAAGTGACAAGCTTTAGATAAAATTCACTTGCCAACCTAGAGCAGTGAAACAAATTCCCTCTCTGTTCTCACAGGCACCTGTTACACTAGCCAAAAACCAGCCACATCCCACATACACATTCACATACACACCTGAAGCTGAATCCAAAGCTGTGACCTGACAGGGAGTCTTTCTCTCTGGAAGGTCTCACTGGATTTGCATCAGGCCCCATAGGTGTAAAGCATGAAGACTACTGAGTCTCCATCAAAGGAGTTTCCACTGCCTGTTTTATGTCTTACCCACAGCCACCCCCATAACAGCTGATTCACAGACAGCCTGCTTATTCTATACAGGAATGTACATTTGCAGCTTATATACATGTGCTTCACTCCACAAACACTACCAAAATAGCAGAAAAGAGAGAAATTGGCATACCCCAGACTGCTCCTTAAAACCTTCTGCAAGGTGTGTTGCTGCTCTCAGTACAAAGCAGAGAGTATCATGTCCCCAAATAGCTATGCCTTTGTCAGCTTTAAAAAAGAAGCATCTGCATTACAGCAAAAAAACACCCAGTCAATAAAAGAATTGCCAAAAACTTTCCCAAAATTTTTTTTCTTTAATAGAATCTATAAAAGCACTCTGAAAACAAAGCAGAAGCTCACATAAAGTCACACTTCAGAAGAAAACCAAGATTATTCTCCTGAACATTTTCTCAGGAAATTCGAAGTGGTCTGATGCTTACGAGGCCTGTCAAAACCCAAGGCTTCATATCCCATTCTTCCCAGATCAGACTGCAATTTAGAGTTTCCATTGCACCAGCTGAAAGTCCCAGATGACCACTTCTGGAGTGTTTCTTATCTGATGATTATAAGAACCTCACTGGATCAACCCAGTACCTATGTCTCCCATAACCTAGGAAACTGATTCAACATTACAACTCACAGGTTGTCCTAACAGGAGATAGAAATACAAGAAATTTCTTCAGAAGCATTTACTTTTCTGGATAGTGTTGCTTACTTTAGCTTGACATTTCAAATGAGAGAAATATAAATTGATGAAGAAATTTGAAACTTGAATTCTCCCTTTCTCCTTTAATCCTTAGACTTCCTTGTTCCTGCTTCAAGTCTTCATCCAGCTGTGACTGGTACTTTCTCTGGTCTCTGGCAGTCACCCTACTGTCACTGCACCACCTTGTGATTTCCCAGCTGGAGAGAAGGAGGTGGAATCTCTATATGGGCACTGGAAAGGACACCAGAATGCACCTTATTACAATTATTACTTCTGCCACTCCAGAATCTTTTCCCACATTTATTAGAATATATTCTGTATTACCCTCAAAAGGGATATTCCCTTTTCAAGAACAAGAAAATAAAAAAGGAAAAAAAAAAGGGAAAAACAAGAAAAAAATTTTAAAAATAAAAATAAGCTGTTATCTGTAAACCAGTGGTAATATGTGAAGCAGCTGGTCAGAAAATGTACTGGCTACTAACTCTAGTTCTGGCTGCCAAACCTGTGATCGATGGGACCTGTTACTTCAAGCAGTGTTTTCATCGTAATTTAGACTTTAAGGACAACTCCCATTGGATTAAGGACTTCACATGTGATAAACAGTCTCCTGACACAGGTCAGCTTTAAGTGACTTGTCCATCATTGCACATAAAAATCTTGGTGGTAGAGACATGGATTAAGTCCTCCAGAAGATAATTCAGCTGTTTTAAGGAACATCTTCCTTCTTTGTGCACCTTCTACAACAGTTGAGGTAAGGCTTCCACAGAACTTAATCTCCCTCACCATGGAAGTCCCGTCTATGCCACAAAGGAACACACAGGCCTGCTGGTGCAGATTGCACAGCTAACAACAGGCAGAAATGCACAAAACTTACAACTGTGAGCATCTAGCCTAGAGGTTACACAATGTGGACTGTAAAACCCCAGCACTCCACCGAACCACAGTCAGAAAAGACTCGGTCTGTCTCTTAGCCACTGCTCATTCTTCTCAACGCTGTCAAATGTGTGAAGTCACACACACATGCACACACACACACACACACACACACACACACACAAAAAAATGTGGAGAATTGTCAAGAAAGCCTGAGAACCAACCCTGATATAGAACATCCACATCAAGGCCAGGGTGTCTAGTTAAACCATATGCTGTCTGGGCTAAGGACAGATGGACCCAGAAATCAAGAGTATCAAGGACAGAGTTAGGTGTTTGGACTTCTGCAAAGGTAGATATAAGTCATCCCAGAAGCAATGATTTTCTCAACTGTCTGTAAAGTGAGTCTTTAAAGACAGGCTTAGATGCAGACATCAACCAGATACATGCCCTAAATCAAGTGAGGTGAATCTCATCTCCAGAACCAAGAGACCTGAAAGGGAATAAGGAATACAAAACTCTTGCTAATGAAGTGAAAACAAGCAGAGTGATAAGGCAGGAAAAAAAGAAACTGCTAAAAGTCCAAATTCTGGTTATTCAAGGGAGAACAGCTGAGATGCTAGTATGAATGAGCTGTTTTGTTCTGGCTCAAAGTATTTCAACAAGATCTCTTGTCTCTGCTGTAAATAGCTTGAGGCCTTAAACAATTTAATTTTAGTCCATTCCAAATTATTTTTATGTTACCAAATTTAGACATATATCTTCCATATTTTGATATAAGAAGTAGAAGGGTTTCTCAACCCTTGTGTTTTGGAATAGTTGAAGGCATTCAGCTTTGCGGATGTGAACAAAGTGGTGGCATCATCTCCAATTGGATTCATAGCTAAAAACCCATCAGGAGAACATACTACTGTAATTTTGCCAAACTGGACACTTATTTTCCACAATTGTTTCCACAATCTAAAATTTGCAAAATGATTGGACAATAAGCCTTTGGTGACCTTTAACTAAAATTGTCTTTCTCTGGAATCATCCATTTGCAAAGAATATGTGTGCACCAAACTCAGACCAGCACAGAAAACACTTGCACTCCAGTAATTTGATAAGAAAGCTGGGTGACCTTTTGCTGATCTCTGACGAAACAATTAAGTACATAGTTGGGATTTATGCTGCAGTACACCACAGCACTATTCCACATTATCAAAAATTAAAAAACTATAGCTTTCTGAAACTGAGAATTACAGGCTTATCTCTTCACAGCTAGTATTAAAGGTGATATTTTTAAAGGCATCCAGTTTTAGAAGTCAGAGAGAGATTTTTCTGGGTATTCAAGAGCATAAAATACAGTATACATTTAGTCCATTTTCCATAGTACTTCACTTTCTTTGATTTAAATACAGAGTTTTTCAGCTTTCTGAAAATCCCAACTGTAGCCCTGTAATATCTTCAAACAATTTTTATGCTTATTTTACACATCTAGCTCCTCTCTTAGAAGTCGTAGGTACAGACTCGAGTCAGTTAGACCATCCTCAAAAGAAGTGCACAAAATGATACATTATATCCATACTTACATTTCAGACACCCAGCACCAGGATCCACAAGCACAGACCAGGAACACACATGGCCACATGGCCTTTAGGCTCTACAGGCTCAGCAATATTTCATCCCAAGACATTTCACCCCAGCTAGCCATGTTCAGCCTTCCAATGGAAGGAATGACCATGCTACAGAGACAGAACTCAACTAATGTTGACTACATACCCAAATTTTAAAGGCTAAATTCGGGTATGATGAATCAGAAAAATTAGTCATCCACAGTGGAATCCACCTCACTTGGCATCTATAAGTCAGGCTTCTGGCTGAAATTGGTTGTCTGGCTCCTGCTGAGAACTGATGGTGAGCAACGGCCCCCAGCGAGGAGATTGACTCCATCCTGAGAGAGGTGTCAGATGGGCACAGAATGAATCACTCTCTGCAGGTGTCTCTTGTTCTCTCTTCCCACTGACTATTGAGAGATGAGACATAAAACCTCTAAATAGCTAAGATAAGGTGAGATGAACCTCACCCTCAAGAGTGGGTGAGTCTGCCAGGCCAGCAGGCCCAGACTTCAGGCTGCTTGCCATGCAGGAGATGCCTTTACCCCTGAGCTATAGTGTTAGGCTCCCTCTTGTTTATAATGCCTCTGGCCCTCTGAAATTTGCATCTGTTTCTTTACTGTGGCAAGCTTGAACAGGATGGGTGGGTGTCCTCCACCTTAGCCTTATCTCTGGTCGTTAGGGTTGCTTTGCAAGCAAGAGGGAGTTTATATCACCTCTGATGAGGAGAACATTGAATCTGCATCACTCACTTCCAGAACAAGTGCTCTCATGAGAAAAATTGCTTATGAGAAAGCAGCAGTTCCTTTCCTTCTTTGCCCCTGAACTTTCCGGCAGCTCCAGCTGCTCGCCTTGTGCTAAGCTCCATGCTGTCAGTGTGCATTTAACCGTGATCTTGCACACACCTCCTGGACCAGGCCTCTCCAGAGATTTGGGCACACACCTATTTTGTGTGTCCCAGGTGGGTTTATGCAGGCGACAGTCACTGAGAAAGTCAGCTTAACCTAGATAATGCTCATTCTGGGCCAATAAAGGAGCAAAGTTTTAACAGCCTAAGAAACTTCACTAGAACTCACATGGTTCAACAGGACTCATGAGGGTGCACATGCATTTGGGATGTGGTGCACATATTTCATTAAACTGCACTTCCAGTACCCAAACTCTGAGTGGAATTAGGCTTTCCTGACCATACAATTTTTTTCCTGCCCATTAGTTAAAAAGGACTGAGAATGCTGTGGGTCCTGTGTTGACATAACCTATAACAATAGCTTTGGAAAAGTTAAGTTAGTACTGCCTGCTTAATAATAGAAAGCTTTCCACCATGGAACTGAGGTATTCTTCCTGAAGACAACAGGAAGACCAAATTGACCAACAATTAGATGCCAGATGCAGTACAGACTCAATTTCTCCTCTATGTTCATGAAATATTATTATTATTATTATATAGGAAAAACAAAACACACAGAGCATACTATGTAAATATACTTATATTGAAATTATCATAATTTTACAATCTGGAGGGGTGGAGTGGGGTGTGTGTGTTTAAAACCATACCTGGATCAGATTTCCAAAATCTTCTCCCAGCAAGCCAATTCTAAATCCCTCCTTTTTTTTTTTTTTTTTGGTGAAATTAAGCCAAGCGTTTTGTGATCTTATTCCCACAGGCCTGTACCTAAAGATCAAAATTGGGCCAAAGTAGGAGACTGAGGAGAGCAGGATCAACCAGCAAGATAATTCACAAAAGAATAAGCCCATTTTTTATTCCTTGTTTTATTTCTTATTGCATGTGAGGTACTGTCAGTAATCTCCTGCCTGGCCCCTTCTCCCTTTTCTATCCTGAATAGATTTTCCAGAGAATTGGTGGGGAGTGCAAAATCTGCAACATTTTAGACCTACATTAATTTAAAGGTATCACTAGAAAAGTTACACTAGATGAAAACCATCTGCTACATAAGCCACACAGTAATAAGTGTATTTGCTTGATCCCAGATTTTAGAACAACCATGCTGTTAGAGAGCCAGCTAACTGGTTCACTATGAGGACATACAGGATCATGTGTAACTTAATTAAAACATAGATGTTGCATTAATAAAATAGTTAAAGATTTTTAAGTAGAAATGCATTTGGCTTTAAACAGAAATGTATTTGAGTAAAAACATAAAAGTTAATGGATCTAATACACCTTATACCAGTAGAACTTACTATGCCAGAGAGATGCTGCTCTGAGAAACATTTCATGGCAATTTTCTTCAAGTCAAATCAGGTTAGCAATAGCCCTTTGCAGATAGGAGTTTATATAGCAAAGCCTTCAGGACACTGGTCCTCCTTACAAAAAAGAGAAATCCTACAAACCAAAAATAAATATTAGAACTTAAGCATCTGAATTTGGATTTGATATAAATGTTGCAGCAAAACAGTGCAATTCAAATGGAAACACCCCTGTTTGCAGAGTGATGTTGGAAAATACAGTTTGAGTAAAAGTCATTTTACAGCACAGCAGCAATTTAGGAATTGCTGATCATAAAATGATACACATGTCAAAACAGAATCTGAACAAAGGCCTGCCCTTCCTATAGTCCAACACTTCTAGCCAAAATGGAGATGTCTCAAAAGAATGAAAAAACATTTATGTTTTGCCAAAACACTTCCAAAGCATCCCAACCATACACGGCCTGGGATTAACAGCAGCAGATCAGGGACGCTTAAAAGCGGGGATAAAGAGAATGATACTGTGTGAAAGCAACATTATTCAAAAGCACAATGAGGAAGGAGGAAAAGAGATCTTAGAAGTTGGCGGATCTGTGGCATTTGCAAATATGGCCCAGAAGAGAATGGAGCTTGGAAATGGGTCTCAGAGAAGGTGTGTCCATAGGTTCCATGAAGTGGCACCCGGAGGGGCTCGAAGCGGGGAGGGTGGAAACGGTGGGCAGGGCATTCTCGTGCCCAGTGAAGGGACCTGGAGGCGAGCGAGCTGTGGTGCCAGCCCCACCGCCCGAGAGTGGCAGAGCCCTGCCAGGGGCAGCACGCGGTGCGGGAAGCAGGACTCCTGCTCCCAAGAGCACAGCTGTTCGCAGGGCGGGCGGGCGCCGGAGATGTCACCCTGCTGCTGCCGCCCCGGGGCTGCCCCTGCGGACGGGGAGCGCCGGCAGCGCTGTCCCACCCGCGGCAGCCGCACTCCCGGCCGGGGCACGGCAGCGCTGTGCCACCCGCGGCAGCCGCGCTG
>QUSF01000002.1:11884567-11941958 GCA_003676055.1 Chloebia gouldiae | reverse complement strand
GGGGGGGGGACCGAGCGCAGCCCCGGGTTCGCGATCCCGGGGGCGCGGAGGCGAAAGCTGCGCTTTGTGCGTGGCTTAGAGTGGCTGCGGTTCCTCCCAGATGTTTGCGGCGGCGGAGTTTCGGGGCTGGGAACTGGCTGTAAAAGTCCCGGCTGAAAACTAAGAGGTGGACGCACGGCTCCCGGGGCGCTCGGGGCTGCCTGGGACGGGGCCTGGAAAAGCCCCCGAGGAGCAGCTCTCAGTCCCCTCCCCCGTGGTTTGGGCTCCCCCCTGCCCGCAGTCCCCCCGCCTCGCCGGCCAGCGGGACCGCCGCGGTGCGACGCCTCTCGTGGGGCCCGAGCGCAGGAGCTCCCAAAGCTAGCGAGCCGCTGCCAAAGCTTTCTGTAGTCAAACAGCAGAATTGCGGGAATGCAGTGTTAGGGAAAGACTCTTCAGCCGCTCTCCTGGGGGAAGCGGAGCCTGGCTGCTCGCGGGCTCCTATGTTGCGTGCAGAAAGCGCGTATGACAGTCATTTGATGACAGAAAAAATAGCCAGGTTAGACTCTCCATACAACTTCCCCGTGTTCCAAAAAGCGTGCTAAGTCTTTGGTGTGGAAAACCGAGAGCAGTAATACAGGATCCTCTGCAGCGCCCGGCCGGCCGGTGCTGCTGCGCTGTCCAAGAACGACAAACAGTGATGGGAGAAGCATGAACATATTTACGTTGGCTATTATTAAAACCAAACTACTCCACATTTCTTCCACTTGTGCTTTCATTAGACAGAAACGCAAGTATGTTGCAGGACCAAAACCAGTGGCCGCTGGTCAAGTTCCACCACCAATTGGTAGCTTAGAGACGTAAGGGTTGAAGTCACCCTAAGTCGTGATTTTGAGTGAGTCCTTAATTGGCAGAGTGGTTTTTATTATTATTTACTCTCTGTAACTGCACATGAACAGTGTAGTTGTCTTCCTATCAGATTGAATGTCGAGATTCACTTTCACCCTTCGCGTTTCAAAACGCGTTGAATTGTGTTCCTATCAGCCTCGGCACCGCCTCCAGTCCACGCCGGAGAACAGCCCCGGGGCAAACACCCTGGTGTGACAGTCGCCGAAGTGCCCGGTTAAAAGAATAACCAACCACCAGCTCAGGAATGCCACGTTAATTGGAAAAATAACTGATGTGGCTCTTCACAGCTTTGTCTCCAAGTGTCCGCAATGTTCCTCTCTCACAGCCCCGACCCCCTTCGTGTAGCTATGCAACAACGGCGCAGATAAATCCAGTATTTGTCTGCTTTTAATATTTATGATTGGCAGCACAATCCTCACTGATTTTATGGATGTATGCGTTTACTACGGTTTTGTTTGCAATGAACACTAACGCGCTTTAGGCAACTGTGTGGTTTTACTATTAGAAAATTGCTGCGATTTGGGCAGAATTTCATTTATATTAGTTGTGTATATACATTCACCTTTTTGTAAGTTGACCTTCCCTTAGGTAGTGTGTGGAATGGAAGGTGGAAGCTGTGTCCGTTTGTTTTACAGCCGGTAGCATAAGCATAATATAGGAAAATAAAATGGAACTAAACTTTTTAAAAAAGAAATCAAAGTCACTTCTCCAGCGCAAAAAAAAAAAAAAAAAAAAAAGCCAGAAGAACCCCGAAAACTTTTTCCTCTGGAATGTTTCTGGAAGATGTTTCATTGGCTGCAACCAAAAGCTGCTAAAAGTACAGCGTGTAGTAAGCATTTGCATTTGTCACCAGAAACAATCTATGCATAATTAATGACAGTACTGTGTCACGAGCACTGATAGGGCGCAGATGAGCAGTCTTTCAAGGGTAATACATGTAAATGCACTTCCAATATGCAGATTTGCTTAATGATCTCCAATTAATAGCATCATCTGAAGTAGCCCTGTTCTCAGGAAGCAGGGCGCTAGAGTGACGCCTGCCTGGCTGGTGGGGTGCTCAATGTCCCGTTCTCATCAGGACAGAAAGTTACAGTGGGATTTAAGGGCTTCTTTGATCTTTAATCTCGGTTTATTTCATTCCCGCTTACAGCCCCAGCCTACAGCGCTGGCTGCAAACCCGGCCATTGACTTTCGCTGCCGAGCGCTAAGTGGGGTCGTGCAAACACCGCCGGGATGCTCCGATTCACGGTGACCTGGGGAGGGCTCAGCGCTCGCTGCAGCGGGCCCTGCGCATCCCGCACCGCGCTCCTGGCGCGGCGCCGCCAGCCCCGCACACCGGTGCGAGCCCGTGCAGAGATCGGGGTGCGGCGGAGGGAGGGAGCGGGCACGGAGGGTGTCAGGGGGCACGGAGGGGTGCCAGGGGGCACGGAGGGGTGCCAGGGGGCCGGGCGGGAACGCGGCGCTGCCGCCCCGAGCCCCGCGCGGGCCCGCACAGCCCCGCGCACTATTTACTCCCTCAGCTGTGCACGCGGTCACGCCCCCCGCTGCCATTGGCTGCCCGGGCGGAAGGCCCCACCAGTGAGGGCGCCCCGCGGTGATGGACGTGCCGGCGGCCGCCAATGGCAGCGAGCGCGGGCCGGGCCCGGCGGCGGCCGCCGTATAAGAGCGGCCGCGCAGTGCCAGCCCTCAGTGCGAGCTCCGGCAGCGGCAGGGCGGCAGCGCAGCGCTCCGCAGGCTCCAGCCCGCACGCCAGAACCGCGCTCTCCGCCACCCGACCGACCGCCAGCCAGCATGAAAGCCTTCAGCCCGGTGCGGTCCGTCAGGAAAACCGGCCTCTCAGAGCACAACCTGGGCATCTCCCGGAGCAAGACCCCAGTGGATGACCCTATGAGCCTGCTGTACAATATGAACGACTGCTACTCCAAGCTGAAGGAGCTGGTGCCCAGCATCCCGCAGAACAAGAAAGTGAGCAAGATGGAAATCTTGCAGCACGTCATCGACTACATCCTGGACCTGCAGATCGCCTTGGACTCGCACCCCAGCATCGTCAGCCTGCACCACCAGAGGCCCGGGCAGAACCCTTCCTCCAGAACTCCTCTGACCACCCTCAACACAGACATCAGCATCCTCTCGCTACAGGTAAGTGCCTCCCCCGCGCCCCGCTCGCCGCCGAGCCTGCGGCGCGGCGGAGTCCCCAGCGCGGCTGGCGGGGACAGCGCCCGCGCTGCGCTCCCTCCCCGGCGGGGCTGGCCCCGGACGCGCCGCGGGGGAAGCGCTGCGGGAGCCGGCACAATCCGCTCCGGCCTCCCTGACAGGGCTCGGCCACCTCGCCCTTACCCTGCTCTTGTTCTCTCCTAGGCGTCCGAGTTCCCCTCAGAGCTCATGTCAAGTGACAGCAAAGCACTTTGTGGCTGAATCAAACGGTGAGTGCAGTGCGCCTTTTCCCCAAACTTCGGGTAAAAACTGCCTCCCCGGGGAATGGGAGGCGTGATGGCAAATGCTAAAAATAGGTCCTAAAAGTTGATTAGGAGATGCCTTTGTAATCAGTAAGAAATGAGACTAATAACTGAGTCTTAAGGTCCTAAGTGTGTCTGTGTCGCTAAGGTTCACCCAGCAGCACAGGCTCTTCTGATCCTGCTCGTTGCTTAATGCAAATTCTTATCTGTTCTTGGAGCCTTAACTTCCTGGGCCAAAGTGACTGATTAAGTTGGGAATCTTGGCACAATTCCTTGAATTCTGTGATGTGGGATTGTCTGCGCTATCAGTTAAATAAGTGACTGCTTTTAATCAAATAATTGCTCTAAGAGGCAGACTGGCGCCTCTGAACATTGCGTTTACAGAGATCTAAATAAAGATTGGACTGAGAATCCTCTTTCTAGCCTTTCCCTGGAGTGTATGTTATTTTTATGTTCAATTTGTGCTCTTGAGAGCGAGTGTGTGAGCTTGTATGTGTTGCATCTGGACGCCAGGGTTTGCCCAATCTCTGAGTGTTTGGTTAAATGTTCAAACTGTGGCTTCCTCTCTGGCGCCAGTCTGTCCGGATCTCTGCCCTGTTAGCATTCTCCTAAATACGCCTCTTTTCAATCTCTTGCAGGTGTTCCACTGATGAGATTTTTTTTTTTTCTTTTGCACAAGAAAATGTCTACAGGATTTTTTTTCTTTTTTGAGGTGCTGAATTTATTTTTCAGCTGTATCTCGAGGGGAAAATCCACGTTCATGTAAAAGGAACTTTTAAAATGAATAAAGAAGAAAAAAATCAAGATTGATCTTTATCCCCACCCCATTTTTCAACTTGGACTGAACTTAGTTATTTATGAAGAGACTCTTAAATACCCTTTCCCTAGTTGGAAGGCTTCCTTTATATACTATTCCCAACGTGGGGAGCGAAACAAAAATTCACAAGGAGTTGCCCATTTTAAAGCAGACTTTGCCTTTTTTTCCAAAGGTGGAGCGTGAGTACCAGAAGGATCCAGTGTTCAGTTTTTTAGGAAAGTCTGTGGTCAGAAATTACCTTTTTGACACAAACCTAGGACTGAATGCTGTGTATATATTTATATATAAATATATATATATGAGTGAAACCTTGTGAACTCTTTAATTAGAGTTTTCTTGTATAGTGGCAGAAATGCACATTTCTGCAAAAAGTGTAATGATGTACTTAATCATGCTAAACTTTTTATAAAAGTTTAGTTGTAAACTTAACCCTTTTTATACAAAATAAATCAAGTGTGTTTATTGAACTGATTGCTTGCTTTATTCTTTGGGGACCAACTGTTGGCTTTGATTTGTGTTGTTTTTGTTGATTTTTCTAATACTTATACCTTGTTATGAATTTATCAAGTAAAAATTCAAATATGTAGAGACTATAAAGAATAAAATTACCTGAAGTGAATAATTCTTGTAACTTGGAAAATCTTATTTGAGCGTATATTGCAATCTTCTAAGTCATCTGCCTGTAAACAGTGTGAAAGGAATGAGAAAAGGAACTTATTACACAAGGGGTGCTATTGACAAAAGTGCTTGGAAACGTACAAAAGCAGTTAATCCTGAGGCATTCCTATAGAGTATTGCCTTTTTTCTTCCCTCCCACCCCTCTGAATGATTCAGTTGGGGTAGTAATGGCCCAGATCTGTTAATTTGTACTTGGAATAATCACTCAGAATTAAGGGTTGTGGGTGGTTATTAGTGCCCCAACTATTAAATTAATCTAAAAAGGCTTTGAATGTGAGAGTTGGTGATGCGTTAACATGGGATCTAAAATGATGAAGTGACTGTTGCCTTTCCTCACTGGAATTTTCATGCTTCCATGCAATATTTCAATGAAATTGGGTTTCTAATCAGTTGCAGCAGCTTCTCCATATGACTAAGATACTGAGAAATGACTTAAATCGCTGTTGTGTTACTGATTAAACTTTGGCTGCTCCTACAGGGGCTCTTTCCATAAGAATTAAATTAAGTTTGAAATAGGAATCTAAATTCCTGAAAGCCAGAAACTGTTTATTTCTTCTTTCTCTTTTGCCCTCAGAAGCGATGCAATATCCCTTATTATTCCAGGGACACTTACTGTACGCTATGGAGCTACTGTTCATTAAATATGTGTAGTTGTCATAAGACAGTGGTTGTGGGAACTGTGCCTATCAGATGACATTCTAATTTAAGCGCAGGCATAAACTTCCCTGAAATGAGAAGTTAAATTGTGGGTTCTACTTGGGAATTTAAGAGAGTCACTTGTAATCTGAAAGAAAGAAACTTCACTGGTGCTTAGGGTAAGTACAGCTGTGGCAGGCGCTGCGCTTTGGGCCTGAGGGAGCGTGTTTAGGGTTTCTGTGCTCTGGGGACTCTTAGTGTGAAAGGCAGGAGCCTCACCTGGGGCCGGTTCCACTTTCCCTCGCGAACAGGTGGGTGGGTGGTGCTCTGGGGCAGCAGCAGCTGCCTTTCCTTGCCCTTGACACCAAATCCATTCACGTAGGCTGGGAGAAAGCCAGCTCTGATCTCTTAATACTGACGCTGCCCCTGCCCGAGCAGAAGCGCGCCCTCTCAGAGGACCAATGCAATGAGAAGACAAGAAGGGTCAGCAAAAGCTGGGACGGGCCGGGGGGCGGGCAGAGAAGGACACGGCCCAGAGCGGATCTGCATCTCCCCATGCCCAGCCCCGCAGGGATTAGGGAAAGCTCCGTGCTGCGCACACCGGCTGTGCCTCCTGTGGCCGAACCTCGCTACTGTCTCAGCGCACGGCTCGTTCCAGCTTCGTGCAAGCAACGTTTAACCCTGACAGCCCAGTAGTGAAATATTTCATTACCGCAAATCAGCACGCCTCAGTCCCTAAAATACTCCTTTTCCTGTGTGTATTTTACCCAACTCTTAACAGCAGCACATTCGGGGTAGTAATCAGAGTATTGAGATCTTCTAAACCAGTAACAAGCCACTGCAATTGCCACCAATTTTCACCGTCAAAACTTTTTCACCCTGCTGCTCATTTTGGGGTGAAACAACAGTAAGTCACGTTAAATCCACAGTTAATTTTATAAAATTAAAGAGCTGCAACGGTCAGATCACTGTAATTATTTTAAGGTCAACCCCTTTAGAAACTACAGCGTTTACACTTTGATATTTTTAAGCTACAGGATGATTAACACACTTGTAGAATGAAACCGATTTCCTTATCATGCACAGCCAAAATAGAAATTCACAATTTACAAGGCGTGGGGAGCTGAGCAGGAAAACAAACAAACATGTTTTTAAAAATGTAAATTAAGAAAGGAAAACATTTTTCCTCTTTCAGATTAACTAATTCCTCGACTTGACAATGCTCTGTGATCAGAACTGGGGGCTTAAACTAGGTCCTCCCTTAGAGATTCACCCTGTTATTAAGATTTTGTTATTCAAAGATAAACAGCAAGGTCAAAGTTGAGTGCCCAATATTGTTAATTTTTAACATTAATTCTTTAACTTTCCTTGAAGATGTGGGATTTCTTTATTCTGTACCATTGTCATTGTCCCTCCAGAACGAATCAGAAAAATCTGTGACATTTTCACCACTTTCCCTGGCCCATTTACTGTCTCCGTACAAAGCTGTTCATAGTCCTGTTAACAGAGTAGCTCAACACAACATATCAAGACGACCTGCAGACGTTGCATTGTGACAGCAAAATAGTTTTAGTGACAATCATATTTAAACTCTGCAACTTGTTTGTGAGTAGGCTACGCATGAAAGTTGCAAATACACCTACAGACAATTCCACACCGGGGTCGGGGGGAAACAGAGATACAAGAGGATTCTCTCATCTAGAAGAGAGGTTTCAAAGCCTGGCCTTTCTTGCGTATTGCCCTTAATAACACATGGCCCAGCTCCCAGTCTTATCCGAGTCACAAAGCGGCAGGCTCACACCCATGGGCGGCAGGAGTCCCTCTAGCCCGTCTCCAGGTAAGGGAAACGCAGAGAGCAGGCTGGGGTTTGTTTACTCACCCCCGGGCAAACAGCACTGTGTCTATCGCACCGAAACCGTTCGGGAGCCGCTTGCAGAACCAGTGCCAATATTTTGACACAAACGTGACCGAGGGCGCTGCCTCGGAGCGCGGACAGGACGCGGCCGGGGCTGGCCGGGCGGTGCGTGGAGGGCCAGTGCCACCCTCCGGGCCGGCCGCGCACGGCAGCGCGCCCCGCGGAGCTCCCGTGCCCGGCGAGCTCCGCTCCGATAGCTGCGGACTTCACTCCCAGCGAGCGGCGCGGCTTGTAAAAGCCTACAGAGAACGCCGCTTTGAAACACCGCTTTGCTCGTAGCGCAATGAGAAAAGCGCCATTTGACAGAACTAATTTGTGTTTGACTCTGAAAAGCGAAGCGTGTTCTCTAAACAGTTTAGTGTGTGTTAAGGATTCTTCCATAGAACACTTTGCAGTCTGGATCAATTAATACAATATGGGAAAGGGATAAAATTATTATTTGCTAATGAGAATTAGCTGTGGATAAGAATCTCTTCCTGTGTGTACCACTGCCCTTGCTTACTTATAAGCAATGATTTACACAGCTTTTACTGGAAGCTGTAAAGAAGAGGGATAGCAGAATGCAACTGTTGCATGGCAAAAGAAAACACTGGCATTGAATTTTGCACAGAAAAAGGTTTTCACAAATGTATTCTGTAAAACTACAGTTTTGCAAAAGGATCAGTATTTTCTGAATCTACAGATAAATTAAAATGTTGGATCTTTGAAATCAAATTTGTTTTACCTGCATTACCATGTTTCTCTCTAGATCTGCCATTAAGTTATCATAATTCTAAAGTGCACGAGCCAAATTCAAACAGTATTTCAATAAAACAAGCTGATATTGCAACAGCGACTGATTGTGTGAGCCACTACCTAAGGTAAATTGAAGGAGAAAGCAAAGGATGAAACAAACAAATGCAATTACTTTTGGAGTCACTCATGGTAACTGAGAGGAATTTATATTTCAGTTGATTGCTTGTCTTGAATAAAAAATTTTAAAAGGGCAGTCACTGCACTGGGCAAGAACTATAAATAGGGCCAAACTGAGAAAAATTAATTGCACAGGAAGCTCTGCAGTGGACTTACTGCTGTTAGCTGCCCTAGAAGGCAGCACTTTACTTTCTATTTCACAAGAACACGATGAATGGTTAGAGAAAATGACATTATATGAAGCAACAAGGCCTATCCAGATTTAAAACAATTAAACTAACTGCATTACTTGCCAAAAAGAGTACATTTCTATAATTTCTAGTAAGTATCACCGCAAATTACACTCTGTGACAAACAGTTTTATGAATAGATCAGGTATTTCTCCTTAAAACTAACAGCCTGAAACAGCTCTTAAGTTTTACTACTGATGGCAGAACTTCAAAAGCTCACACAGAGTTGTTTGTAGGGTTTTTTTCTTCTTCTCTTTACAAGAACTGGACTGTAAACCTGCTGAATTTCTCTTTCATTTGGAAGAGAACAAATAATTTGGATACTTACCATCTTGCATCTGAGCAGACACAGGACCAGCAATGTTGCCTCACTGAAGCCCACCTCTTGCTAACAGCTGTAGTATCTGATGCTGATGGATGAGTACAAGATCAGCTTTGGGTGGTACTTCCTCCATGTAATCTCAGCATGTCACATGCTCCTAGAACAGCTTTCCTCATCTTTTTTGGCATGGAGGTTTGCTTTGATGTACTGTTTCTCAATACAGAACTTGCATATCCTATTGGAGTTACACCTGTCACCCTATTTTTCTCTTGTCCTGCGAAGAGACATAGTGCTCTGGAGGGGGAGAGAGACACAGGAAGAAAAAGGGAGGACTGAAGTAACATAAGACTAAGTATTTTCTGCACATTAGACTGTAAAAGATCAAAGCAGTGTATCTGGCCTTTAAAAAACAATGAGGTTGGAGTTGTGTTTTCAGTCTTGTGCAAGTTTCTTTCAGCTGGAGTAGGGAGCCCAACCTCCATCCCTGATGGAACCTCTCACTCAGGCACCCCACAGAACTGAGCTGGGTTGGCTACGTCAAATACCAGGAACCCAGGGAAATTCAGTGTCTTAGAAAACCTCTAAGAGTGTCCTTCAGCCACATTTTCTGTCAACCTCATTGCCCATCTTCGTGACCTTTTAGAAATCTGTGCAGTACTTGAAGAGAGGAATGTGATGACAGTCTGCTGTAAACCAATGTAGAGAGCAGGGAATAGAGAAGAACTGGTGCTCAACATCAGATGCTGCTGCTGCTGAGATTTCTGCCTTTGTCAGACCAGTAGCTTCACATCCACCTGTAACATATTAATGCATCTAGAAAAGACAGTCTCACACAGCATCAGAAAGACACAAAGACACCTCAGTGGAATTGGGAGGAAACGTTTCTCATGGACATTGTTACACAGGAGGTTAACTACTAGAGATTCTTATTTTCCATTCATTAGGATAGAAGAGGTTTGCTTCAAGAACCAGAGTAAACAAAACAAACCCACAACCCCCCCCCCCAAAAAAAAACCCAAACAAAAACAAACAGAAAACCACCCAAACCTCAAGAAATAAAAACAGACTAAGAATATGAACATGTAAGTAGTTTTAAAGCTCACATTCAGTGTCTACATGAGTTAATATATACAGGAATAAAGTGATGGGCAGGCAATTTCAGAAAGACTTGTCAAGCTACATAGCTACATTTCATAACACCTTGGAAAAGTATCTTCCCAGTGCTTTTGTATTTGTCCCCATAAGTATAGGAGAATACAGTGCAACTGCTAGGGATTTACTTCTTTGAGTTTAAAAAGCTTGTGTAAAATGCATTAAATAAATCTCCCATTAGTACTTTTCAAAATATGTAAGAAGGCTGAGTAAATCACATGCCAAATATATAAATTCAGTCCAGCTTTTGTTAGAAAGCTGGTTTACAACACATAGGTATTTTCAACCAGCAGATATGAAGGTGCTACACATGTGGACACATTTTTTACTCATCTTTACTTAAATCCCCATTTTGCTCTCATTATCACAATGTTGCACTAATCACTCTTTCAGAAAAAGCTGGAAGTGTTGGTTAGACCTCATCCTGTAAGTATCAAGACATCACAATGCCTATAAAACTAAATTCTGAATTCTACTGTAAATCTGATTCCTCAGTCATTCAAATAGAGTTCCTTGGAGATTTGATTTTTTTTTACTGAATTACTTTAATTCATGCACCTAAGTTTAAAAGTTTATTTTAGAAGAAAAAGCTATGCTTAGAGTTTAAAAGGGTAGAAGTTTGGACCCTTGTAGTAAACATATACATAAAAACTTTGTGTTATGTACACAGCACATCCAACAGGCAATTAGCTGTTTATTGATAGCATGAAAACAATTCTCCTAATCTGAATATCTGACACAGACAGTCACTAATATTTAATGGTATGTTGTTTTTTTGGCAGTTTTGAATACTTACTATTATTTTTATTTCTATTTTACAGGGCTTTGAGGTAAGCAGTATTTTCCGAAAAGATTAAGGTGACTGAACAGTACTTGTAAGAGGAAAGGGAACACTTCTGGAGAGACATCCAAAGGAAGAAACTTCCTGGAAGGAAGCGGATTTGTTAGTTATGAGCCTAAAAATGACCAAATTTTTTCAAGCAGAAAGAAAAACTCAGAAGCCAGGCATCAAAGTGAGAAAACAAAGCAGGTACTTCAGGATTTATTGGTCTTCCACTGAAAAATATGATGTGACAACACCCTGCCACAAAACAATGGAAATGTGACTACAAGTGGAAAAATGAGACAAGTAGGATATGCAGAACAAAAAGAGTAAGTGATATCATGTGCACACACACACAAGAAAATTCTGAAGAAGATTATTGTGCCAGAGGAAGGGAAGAAAAGTAGGTTTTATGCAAAGAATTACAGGTAATGAAAACAGGGAATACACGAAGAATGAAGTAAAAAAGTAGTGTCCATGTAAGAAAGAAGCAGAACAGAAGAAAATGTATTTGCAGTGTAGAAAGTGAATGCAGTCACAAATTCTACAACAAAGAAAGCAGAGTTATTATAACAAAAGTATGTAAGACTTACTTGTCTTGTGAACTCAGGAAGGGGGTGGACAGATTTATTCTTTAGTCTCTCTGAAGAGTTTTAAGAAAGAGCTAAAAATCCCTTTTCTAATTCCACAGTATTTACAAATATAAAATGCTAGTTGCAGCTGGCCTTGCACCTCAGTCAGAATATAAATTGTCTCTTTTTTTTCCTCCATTTTAGATATTTTTCACACTGCCTAACCTATGGAAAATAAAGTATTTTAGTCCTTGATAACTATACCCCCCATAACAGAATAAATTTAACATTTTCTAGGGAAAAAAAAAGATAATTAGCTGTAAAAGTATTTCTTTAAAACTTACTTTTGCAGGTTCAATTGCTAGGAAAATTATGAATGAATCACCTTCAGTAACACAATTCCTGCCAAGCATAAAGTAACAATAAAATATTATCATAGGAAGCATGTAATTCACTAAAAGCAGGGAGAACAAAAAAGTAGGTCAGCTTTGAGAACTTTTTTTTTTTTTAGATTCCATGTTGGGGTTTATTAGTTAGTGTTATTTCTTATTAAATCCTGTGTATTTATAACATTTATAACCTCACATATGATTTCAGGGGGTTACCAATAAATATGTAAATAAGTAATGAGGAGCATTTTAAATATATTGTTTACACTAGGAATAAAAAGTGGGGGTTTCGCCTTCAGAACTATATGCAGCGAAGGATAAAAAGGACTATGATTGTGTCAAAAATAATAGACATGGTCAACAGAGTTTAGTAAATGACAGAGGAAAGGAGGACTGTCACTAAAACCAAGAGTTCTGTGACCTAAATTTCTTCATCAATCAGATTTTCCAATGGAAGTCATTCACTAAGAAACAAAAACAGAAGTCTTTTTGATATACGAGGCTTATAAAGGAAAAACAGCTCTGTAAGTGCTATCTTTGAGGGCATTAGATTGTGCAGTTACTCAAAGGTTAGAGAGGGAGCAGATGTTGTCCTGAGGTGATCCAGCATTTTTCCAATCCTGAAAAACACTACCTCTGTAGTACAAGTGGGAAGCATGACTGCAGCATGTGAGAAAGACCTAAGCAAATTTTCATACTCTTAAGTTGGGCACCAACACCAAAGATTGTCCAGCACAGATTTCGGTGTAGAAGACAGCCATGGAGAATATGCAAGGCTGTACTGACACCTAAATCTTTACAACCTGACTGCTCCTGATGCTTCAGATTTTTCAGTCATCCTCATCATCTGCATGAGCTGACCTAAAGGCATCAGACTGAAACAGACATGCCCAAAAACAAATGCCTAAGGGCTTCAGTGGAGGTCTACTTGGAATTATTACGTGACATAATCAATTACTGGATATCTGACCTTATCTTTGAGACACTGTCACATGGGACCTAAGGTAAATGTAAGGTTACTGTGTGGCAATTTGATGTAATCATCACAGAAAAAGGTCTCAAAAGAAGCACACTTCCAAAAAGATCTTCAGAGATAGAAGCCTCTAAGAAACTGAATGTTTTGCTGAAGAGGTATTTATAGACATTCTTCTGTTTTCTGGAGAGAAAAAAAAAAGAGATTTATAAATGTAATCAATTAGAAGTATTAGTTCACTGTCTCTTAGTCTTTGAACTATTGCTGATACGCACTTTTAATTTTTTTATCAACTGATGCCTTCCACAGCTTTCTTAAGCACCTAATTACAATTCAGGAAAGAAAGTTAATTTCATTAAAATTTTTATAGAGTTGGTGAATGATTTAAGGTGTCCATGAAAACACTTAAAAGCCACAAAAACTTCTTACCTTTCCCTTCAAAGTTCTGGCATTTAAGCAGCTCAAACCAGTAATTTATCAGCTGTGGAAGGTGATGAAACAGGGCTTCACTGATGTGGGGGGAAATACGATCTTGTGGTTAAAACTTTGAACTGGGAGCTATAAGACATAGCTCTTAGCCCAAATTTCCCACAGACTTTGTATGCGACCTCTGCAAGTCATTTCACTCCTTCATATTTCTAACCATCTGTAAAAATGGAAAATATAATTCTCCCTCTCAGGAATTCTTATGAACTAGCATGTCTCATGCTGGGCTACCTTTGTAATACGACCACTGGGAGCATCTTGGGCACTAAAACTGGTCATTTATCAAGTGAAATTGTACCTGCCACACACTCGAACAACTGCCAGTCACAACTTGGGAGTTACATGGCCCAGAAGCCCTCCCAGAGTAGCATTATGTTTTAAAGAGAATCAGTATCAGTATCAACAGAGAGATTCCATTGCAATAGGCCAAAGAATGGCCCTTATCCCATTGGAAGCATTAATCTAGGTTCGAGCTCCAGATTTGTTTAAATCACTAAGAAAAAAGAACCAGGGAGAAAGCATAAACACTGGGCAGCCACAGATCTCTGGGTGAAGTAAAAGCAATTTCTTTGGCCTGAATGCAAATCAGGTAACAGGATTTTATGTCAAGTACTTCAATTCTTCCAAGATCCATACATTTAATTATCAATGTTAGTAACATTGTAACATGAACGCAAACACCCAACATGACAACAGATTGGGCATGAGGTCACTGTGCAAAACACAAGAGCCATACTTGTAACTGCAAGTCTGACCAAGTGCATGAACAAGGAGCTATTAATCTGATATGCAAAATATACGGGTTTGCTCCTCCATTTGAAGTGTATCCCATACAACTGCAACAGTCTGGGTTATTGCTATCTTTGTGTTGCCTGGCTCTTTCTATTTCAAAGTGGGACCTTCTACATATGAACTTCTATTAACAGACCTGCTCCAAGGGGAAATTTGGTAACTTTTCCTCTTTCATGAGTATTTACATTGACGCTTGCTTCATCAGTGAATTTTCCAGGAACACATGCTGCTTTTCCTTTGGGAGTCCCATCAGTGCTGAGCACAGTGACAGATGAGGTTTGAAACAAATTTGTGTGCATTTGGCAATGTAAAACCAAGAAGTGCAAACCAGAGTGGCAGGAGGTCATCTTATGATCCGTTCATTTACATTACTCTCAAACACTCCCAGCGAATGAAATTCCACAATTTAGCATCACTGATATTACTTTAGTAGAAAGCTTTTATTTTCAGAATACTTGGGAGGGGTTTCCACCACAAATTAGAAGCTGATTACTTTGTGCTTCATTGATGAAGCTTATAATCTTTTTGTAACAATATTTTACATTTGAAGAAATCATGTCCATTCAACTTCCTCTAAATCCAACTCTTCCAATATTACATACCTGTAAAGTCATGTGTTCTATGTGTTTTTGCCATTCTTCTCCATTGCTTATTAAAGTTGCTCAGGTGTGGACACAGTATACCTTCAGCAGAAGAACATACCTCTCCTGGATTGGATAATAGTGCTGTTAATTCACCCATCATTTCCCTTCTTTCCTTTCACTTCCATATTAGTATTTATCTTCTTAGCTTACTACTGGTTTAGTAGCCACACTAAAACACTATTGTTCTCTGCAGTATTTCAGTGGCTTATAATCAATTTTATATTTGTGGATTTGATTTCACTTTTGTAAGTGCAATACTTTATACTTGCCGTTACTGAATGGCATCACATTAATTTACAGTCTTCTGTGTATCAACAATTCTGTCCTTTGAGATAAGGCAGGTTCAGACAATAGCAAACTCTGAGATTCCACAAATAATGTTGCTAATTAATTGAGGTACTGAAAAAAAATGGACCAGACCCCCAGGTGACCCTACTTTGACATGAGATAACTCATGATCACTGCAGGTTTACTTTTTCCAGCAGTAAGATTTCACTCCATTGCATGATTTGCATAAGCTTCTATGTTGAAAGTCTTACTGCAGTCAAATATATCACATCTGCTGTATCCATCTTCTGCAGGTTGGTTACTCAGACACAGGAGGAAATTGGAGCAATTTGATAAGGGTCATTCCTGAAAACTTAATATTAACTTTCAAACTTGCAGTCTAAACACCTGATGAATAATAAAACCTTGATAAATAAAGTTCTTCCAGATGTCAAAGTAAAGATAGTTCCCCATGCCCTTCCTTTTTGGCTTGAATATGATTCCAGATACTCCTCTCCTATCTTCTAGTAGCTGTATCTCCATGATACAGTTGTCTCTCAATTTCTCCAAGAAAACTGATCATTGTTTATAGATTATTTTGACTGGATCCATAATTTCAACAGAAAGCATACTGAAAGAAAAACAAGTATGCTTAAGTTACTAGCTGGACAAAAATCTCTTGGTATGCTAGAAAGGTGTAAGCATTCAGAACCCCTCACTACTATCTCAAAAGTTTTTGGGATTTTTAAAATAATTATTGATTTCTTAGTATTGCAGAAATCCCCATAATAATTTAGGTTCATAAGATAATTGGGAGAGAAGCAAAAGATACAAGTCAAACATTTATGTGGAGTCAATTTATCTTGGGTTTTTTTTTCTGTTTCTACTTGTTTCTCTTCAGAAAGCATTAAAAAGAAGGTCTTACAACAGCTAAACATGAATGAATTTTGAAGTTATTTTCTACAGAATTTTCAAATCCAGATAATTCAAAGATATCTGAATTGAATACATTTCAGTGCTACATAGCATCAATGTGGAAGATTTTAACGATTATCCTGAGTAATTTTTTTCCTCAAATCTCTCTCTTTAGCCATGATTTACTTTCTTAGAAGTGTTGTAAATTTGCATATTTATATTGTAATTGCACATGTTCCCAGGCAGTTAAGAATTTTCAACCTTTGCACTACCCACGGCGTGTGTTCACACCACATCCTCACACATACTTCAGATACAGGTGCTGTGTCATCTCAGCTCTGGCTCTGCTACAGAACTCAGAGTTCTCAGAAAGACTTGCCCTTTGGTGCAACCTATGAATACTTTCTCAATTTAAAATGTATATTTAAACATCTCTGTGCATTACTCTCAGTGACCTGGAAAGAGGTGTCACAGTCCTCATTTTAAGACTCAAATCAATCCATTGACTCACAGATCCATCTTAGAAGCCCAGCAGCAACCCCCAGATTCCTCTGTGATGCCATAACTCTTGCTGAATATCAGCTCAAAGCCTGTTGGCTCTGCTCTCAGCAGAGAAGAGCTTCACAGCTATCTGCAGTGGAGACTCTCAAGGGTTGCCAGAGTTCTGATGAATTTCACCATTCTGGGCAAATTCCACTCTAGACATGTCATAAATCATTATCCTGTTTAGCAGCCTTTACAGATAGTGTTGGTTTATGATAGCTACTAACATGATAGCTACTAACATGGTCCCAACTTGATCCTGTGAAGACAAAATGACCCCTTCTTATCATCCTGATCATGAAAGAATGGTCTAGGAATGGGAAGCTACACAAAACTACATTCCCTAGTTAAAATAGAATTGCTTTGGAAGGGGAAAAGCTATAGGACTTGACTTTATCTAAAAAAGTGACAGTGGCAGTGACAATCCTAAGTGTGAATTTCACCTGCTCTCCAAATGATGTTACAATCTGAAGAGATGTGATCATGAATGGCAATGCTGTTAACTCCACTGAGATTCTGTCCTGCAGTCCTAGCTCTGATCATTACTTGGTTTGTTTCTCTTGGTCTTCCATGCTGGAAACAATTTAATTCAACCTTTGAGAACACTGAATTGAACATGTGTGAACATGTGTGGCTGGTGCACCAAGGTAATGCTGACAAGTGAATGTGGAGCAGACAATGGGATGGTTGAGCTTCTTTAGCTCCAACAGAAAGTCCAAAGTCTGGATACTCAGCCAAGAGAGAAAAACAGAAGGCTTCTTAATGCATTCTCTCATAGAGCCCTTTATGCTTTTGACAAGTACACGAACATCAGCAGCCTAACCCTGACAGACACCCAGCATTCACCCTGGAATAGAAAGGGTGAGTGGACTAGAATAGGCAAATAATTCTTCATCAGATCCAAGATCAGATAGAGATGTTATTTTGAGATTTGAAACTGACAGATAGATATAAAATGCCCCCACAAAAAAAAAAAAAACAAAAAAAAAAAAAACAACAAAAACAACCCAGAACAAACTGAACACTTTTTTTCAAGAAAGACTACAAAGGAGCTCCTCACAGTAGGAGGATGACTGTCTAACTACTCTGTCCAACTTTCCACAGCCTGAAAAGACTCCTGAAGAGAAAAACTGATAGGTTTCTACCCTCCCCTGAACACCAGGGGCTATTTAAATATAGGTGATTTTTTTCTGTATTTTCATCTACTGTCCCTGAAACAAACAAACAAACTCAAAAACACAAACAAAGGACACCCCAAAAAAACCAAAAATTGAAGAACCATAAAGTAGTTGACAGAACCTGAGCCAACTGATCTTATGTTTTAGAAGCCAGTTACTCAAGCAAAAGAGTCATGGTCCATCTCAGATGAGCAGAGGCAGGTCTCTGCTAAAAGACAACTAGTCTCATCAAAAGTAATCTGACTTTTTTCTGAAAGTCCAAATAATTTCAAGGATGAGAATAAAATAACTGTCCCCTTCCTATACTGGAAAATTACAGAAGTGGGACTACTTTCCTGAATTTGAATTTTAAGCATAATACCTTCTCTTGCAAATCTAGGATGAATCACCATTGTATTTTTGCTTGAGAGTAATGGAGATAATGCAGATAATTTAGTTCTATGGATCTCAGTTTTGAGAAGTACCACCAGGTGCATAAAGAAATTACTGTAAAAAGAGACCTGAAATTTGATGTGAAGACAAAAAATAAAAATTACTGAACACTGTAGCCATGGACAACAAAATTAAAGATTCTGGTTCATATTAGCATATAAAAAGATCTGATGAAGCTGAGCTAGTCTGTCATCAGATGGAAGAGAGGCAGAAGGTAGCACAGATGGTGAAAACAGAGGAAATTATTCATGGTTTCTCGTCACACCTTGAAAGAAGCTACTGAAAAGATGATGTTGAAAATTAAGACCAGAAGGCATCCTGGAACAACAAAACCCCCTAAACCCTCCTTTATATTCCAAAGGTGTAAATATGTCCTGAGGTTAAATAGGCTTATGGTTTGATGATTTGTCTTTTATAGAAAATGAAAAAAAAAATCAAGATTTCTTTTTATCTTTCAGAGTAAAAATATCTGAAGAGTCACCAAAGGTTAAGTCTTGAGTCTTTAAAGAATCTTTCAGATCCTTCAGATTACTTTCAGATTACTTGAAAGCAAGTGCTAAAATGTCCTGCACATTACACTATTTGCAGTACCACTCAGACCTGCATCATCGAGAATAATTTAAGAGAACCAAGAGGACTATTCCTTTCCTTCCAGAGTGCAACTATAAAGTTCTAGAAACAGACTACTTAGAATGTAGATGAGCTGACAACTGTTCTTATCCTATGAGCAATCATTGCCTGATTATTTACCAGGAACAAATGCAAGGAAACAAAGAAGCAGATTTCCCCCACAAAATAAAAGTTCGAAGGTTTTTTCTATCGACATATATAAATTAGTGCAATTTTTTAGATGTGTCCACAATACCATCCACAATAAAGATATCAGATAGAATGTATTTTAAAACCAGCTTTGTGGACTGTGGATATATTCTATGAATTTTCCAGGACTTGAGCAAGAGGATGGAGAAGTGAGAGAAGAATTGATTGTAGAATTTAAAGCCTACCTATACTGTAAAATATTTCTGGGGTAAAAAACCCCACCAATTATATATCCTCATCCAAGCAAAAAACACCACCACTGCAGTACCACAGCATTTTCTGCCATTGCTGAAGCAGAAAAAAATTGCAGAGTACAGCAGTTATGAGGTTATCATGAAAAAGTTTGGGAAGGTAAGTCACAATGTCAGCAAACAAAGCCCCAGCAACCAGTCAGGTGTTGAGGCAGAACTGAAACAGTTCCAGGTACACAATGTTCTCATGCACTGAACACAGGGAGCAGGGGTAAGACAGGACAGGAGCATGTCCAGCAATAAGGGAAAACAAATATATACCCAATCCCAAAAGACTGGCATGCCTAAAGCTAGAATCATTCAAAGCTAGAATCTTAGGTTTTGCCAAAAGGAGAGGACCGTAAACAGGCTTCAAGGTTTCTAGTTGGGGGAATGTAAGAAGGATGGAGAAAAAAAAAAAAAAAGCTGGGTAATGAGGAAAAAGTCCACTTGATGGGAATGTTCAGTTTCGATTTCAGGACTTCTTACTGTTTCAATGAATGTAAAATAAAGGTCTCTCAACAAAAACCCATTCTGATTGGCAGATGAAAGCTCAGGACTCTCCTAAAAAATAGATATAATTCTGTATTCTACCACTGCTGAGGTGGGAAAGGATTTTTGGTGTCCAAAATAAACCTAGGAAAGTTTTGCTGCCTCTCAAAAGTACTATAACAAATGAGGAAGATTTGATGCTACTGCAATATGCAAACATATTCAAGAATATGTATTGCTTTTAGCCAAGCACAAACCATCACATTATTTCAGAAGAAATATTCAAAACCAAAAAAGTTAAATCTCTGCTGATTGTTTCCCTGTGGTTTAATTAGTGAGGCAAGGCAGTAAGGCATCACAAAATTTCCATTTTAGTTTAACTGTTCCCCACAGTCAATATTTTATGCCTTTGTTTTTATTTCTAGGTTCCAGGGACATGTACAAACTATTAAAATTTTTCCTTTTGTTTTCTACCATGAGAAATCCTGGACACAAAACAAAATCTTATAATGGACCACTAACATTCCTTTTCTCCCCTTCTCTTTCATAAACAATAATCCAGTGTGAAACTCTCCAACCCAAGAGAAGTACCTGGGCATTCCCATTCTCACCTGAACCTGAGTTGATGGCAACTCAATAGATGTAGTGTTTTAGGGGGTGCTGTATGATTTCTCCCACCTCCTGATGGTCTGCAACCACCACTCTGACCAACAGACATAATTGCAACTACCAACTGGTGTAAGGATGTCTTTTGATGGTAAGAATTTTCCATACTTGTCCCTTCCTTATAAATGTTTAAAGGATATATTGTCATATTAATATAGACAGTAATAACCAAAATGGCTACATACCACTGCAACCAAATTGTTCTGCAATAAACCCTACAGATATTTAGAAACACCAGCCATTCAGTGTCTTTTACTCCTAGCTGCCCCAAGGTATTCATTTACAAGAATCTGCTTTACCCTCGACTTTCTGGAAGGGTTGTAGCACTCTCAATTGTAACCTTTTGGTACATAAAATGTCACACAATCTCTTACCTGTATTTTCTTTCCTCCAAAAGACTTTTTTCTTCTAAAATATCCCAGGGAATTTTTTTTTTCCTTCCCATTAGAAGGTGACCCAAAGATAACAATAAATTAAGAGAAGGGAATTGTCCAACAGAATTTCCTTTAGAAGTTTATCCACTGGCATCATCACAACAATTTGGGGGCAAGAACACCACCTGTTAATGTTTTTAAAGGCATTTGGTGTTGTCAAGTATCAGTCTTCTTTAAGAACTACAATCACTTGTGACTGCAAAAACCATCCCTAAGAACCCTGTAGCTCTGAGTCTTACTTCATGGAAACCAGGGCATAAACTTCTAAACCAAAATTTAACCACAGTATTAAGCCTTTCACAAGAGTCAGACCCACACATGAAAATATAAATGTTAGATTCAAAGCTTGGAAACAATATATATATAACATGTATTATTTATATTATGAAATTATTTGAGCATCCATTTTCCCTTTTTTTTCCTGTTAAAATTCAGAAACCTGTTAGAATATGTCAAACTTATGCAACTGTTATGTATTCTCAAGGAGAAAGATTTTAAGTAAAATTTTTGCCCATCCTGGCCTTAATCTAATGAAGATAAAGATAACTGAAATCTAGAAAATCCAATGCACAAGGGCTGCCAGAAAACAGCATGTAAGTTTAGCAGAGTCTTTCTAGTCTTCTCTGCTTAAATGGAATTGGAATTTTGCTCCAAGTCCTCCTCACTACAACTCCTATACAGCACAGAAATTACCAAAATCTCAAAAGCAGTCTTTATCTCACACCAATTGCTACAGTGTTTTTCTCTCGTGTATCTAAAATTCACTAACTGGTATGAACACTTCTATTTTACCACTACTATAGTTTTCATTTATGAGACCTCAAATATTCAGGTATTATTTTTCTTTGGCAATTTCTTAGTAATGTGTTTAGAAACTTAAACAAACCTGTAACAGATAATAAAGCTAATGAAAATTATCAAGGCCACAGGGTGCAACGTGCTGAACTGTGGCTCCTCTGCTTGTTATCCTGTAGCCGTACAAAGAACTTCCCATATTCTTACAGCAAGGTCCAGAAAGCTTCCCATGAGAGCTGCACATGTGAAAAAGAGGCTTTGTGGATTCTGTTGACAGAAGTGAACAGCTGAGCCCCAGACCACAAGAGAAATCACCTATTTTCAGCATTTTGTATAATCCTATGCTAAGTGTGTCTCAGGAAAATTTCCCAGAGATTACATCAAAAAAAGGGGAAGAAACCAAAAAATGTAACAATATTTGAAAAGAAAAGTTACCAATATCCCATACCTATTCTGCTGTGTGGGCAAAGTCACACAGGGTAATCAGATATCCCAGAGTGACCAAGACAGGCATAAAACGGAAAATTTTTTCCCAGATCTCCAAGAATTTTACCAGACCATCATTTTGTTGCAAGTTTTACAAGTGAAATATAAGAACTTCCCTCTCTCACTTCCTCAGAAACTGCAGTCCTGGAAAAGGCTGGCAAATAGCCACAAGAGTCTCATATAAAACCTGGAATGTTACTTGCATCCAATTTTTCCTTCCAAAAGTGGTTTATTTTCACCCTACCATGCAATCCTATCCAGGCATCATAACATGAGGACAAGCCAAACTGTGCTTTAAGATTCAGTTAGACAAAGTAGTCATGGTTTCAAGTTCCTGTACGTTCAGCCATCCAAAATTAGAGTGGATACATAAACTATCATTACAAGAGTTCTGGAAAGTGGTGAGCACCAGAAATAAGTTTGCAATTGCCTTATTGTTTTATACTTTTAATTCATTTCCATTTTCCATGGAACTCTTGGGTTCCATGATTCCCACAAGTCAGAGAGCTAACATTAAGTATTTCAACACTGGAAATTGTTTATGGTTTCTTAACTCGAAAAATTGTGCAACTATGCAAGCAAGTAGCCATAGAAACTGTGGTAGAGAAAAAAACAAGTTTCAGCTAGGAAACTGTAGTGTATTTTTAATTCCTGCAAATGCTATTCCATTATATTCTACATGTGAAAAAAAACATTAAACCTTTACAGTAACTAACATATATTTCTGTTATGTACTAAAGGATACTTACTACTCTGTTGTATTTAAGTATTCCATTCCCTTCTTTGTTTTCTCCTCTCTCCCTTTATCATACTACCACAGTTTCTTCTGCAGTTTATGAACACCTGTATAAAAAAACTTCAAAGAAAAATTCAATCTGTCTAGTTATTTTTATGCAAGTAGATTCTGAGAGTCAGTTATATTTACTGTCCTGTTAAAAGCCAGCTTTTATGGCATGTTATTCTTAAACTGGCTATGAAGTATTCATATTTCCCAATTCTAGGAACTTTCCTAGGAAGGCATTAAATAAAAAGTCCATGAACATATTTGATAGAAACTACAGCCTGCATTTAAAGCAGTCCATGAAACTGGATGGAACCGCTGATGGGAACTGAAATGACTTTAGGTACCCACATCCCATGTGTGGCATGGATCAACATACCCAAAGCGAGAATTGCATTAAGTCCTGTTCCATCTTACACAGACACTTTCTTATAACTATTGCTTCCTAGTGATGGTAGGCAATTCCACTGGTATTAGTGAACACAAGACAGAAACACTAAAAAGTTTTCCACTCAACCACGACTTTCATCCCAGTGTTGGCATTTTATGAAGACTTAAGGGATTAAACTTCCAGGAAGAAAAATACCTCAAAACCATATGACAATTTGTCATTCATTTACTTAGAGGACTTAAGATAAAATTATTCCAAATAATTTGTATCTTCTGTCAATACTATATGTCTCTTGTCTTCTCTTACAAAACAATGATTATAAGTATCTTTCTGTCAAAAGCTTTTACATCCCAAAAATGTCTGAGAGCAGAGAAATGTACTCTTATTTTTAAGATGAAGAACCCAACCCAAAAAACAGTTCTCAAAGATTTGGCAAAGTCTTACGAAGCTACACAGGCTTTGGGGGCTTCATACTTTGTTTTGGGAGGCTTTTTGGCTGAACTATTAATCTAATAGTGCACACAGGTTTCCAGTATTTCTGTAACACTCTGATGAGTAACTTTTAATTCAACCAAATAACATACCAACCAAATCCAGAAATGTACAGATCACATCTCTAGTCCTATAAGTATAAGACATCCATGGACTGAAAAAACCTAGGTAAAGGCAGAAACACTTCTGTTGACTCTGGCACAGAAATGCATCCTCTTGATTTGGAAAACAAAGGCCAAGACCACAAGGTCCCCTGGGAAGCATCTGGCTGGAGATGCACTGGGCTATAAGCTGTGCAGAGTCACCAGCACATGTGACTGCCAAAACAGCAGAAGTACTGCTCTGGACTAGTGAGAGGTGTCCACTTCTCTGTAGCTCACAGCACTTAATTTAGAAATGTCTGTTTTGGCAACTTCATTT
The DNA here is from genome assembly GCA_003676055.1 of Chloebia gouldiae. Classification (NCBI taxonomy): domain Eukaryota; kingdom Metazoa; phylum Chordata; class Aves; order Passeriformes; family Passeridae; genus Chloebia; species Chloebia gouldiae. The sequence continues at coordinate 11,917,935 of QUSF01000002.1, read as the reverse complement.
ATCAAATGTATTTTTATACTTATTTAGTATTATATTAAAAAGCATATTGTTTTAATGCATGTAAAAGAATTGAATCTGTGAAGTACTTTAACCCATGACAACATGGATTTAACATTTTTATCAAGTGAAGAAACAAAGTTCTGCAAATAAAAAGAAATTTGGACACAAGCCCAACATGCCAATTTTTTATTTTCTTTCTATTAACAGACTCTAGCTTGAACAATTCTTCCTCAAAACCATGCAGATTTTCACTGGACAGTACAAGTATTTGCTATAACATCATTCAGGTACATTACTTAGATGATAAAAAAATCTTCAAACACTGTACTTCAGAAATAAAGAAGCTGGAGAACAGCTTTGACAAGATTCCAAAGGTATTCATTAGTTTTAAAATGGCAAACACTGCTTACTTTTCTTTCCATAACCAAATGATAAACACTGTACCAAGGAAAAAACACACACAGCCACAAATGCTTCATAAATTCAAACATCATATTCATACTTTATCCTTACAATATTTTAATCTGGTGGTTGCATCTACAGAGACCATCTATTGAGTGACTGCAAAACTGTGTACCTATAATAAATAATGGATCCACTAAGTCAATGATAAGGTATTACCTTATTTATAACTGCCAGTTACAGTGACACATCAAGACAACGTTCCTTACAATCCTTATCACCACTCTACCCAAAGTTCACAAATTCAACAGTAACTACTGAACATATAGAGAGCAAAAGCATACATATAGCCAAATAAGTACCTTAACACTCAAATCTCAACATATGTAATTTATGTTGCACACATTAATTCATACAGTAATGCAAAGTTTGGTAGGGTTGTTTTGGCATCTTGAACATCAAATGGCAAGGATGGACAGCATTAACTTTACTTGCAGATAGGGAGAATTAATGGAATGTTTAGATGGGATAAGTAATACATATCCCAAGAGAAAAGCAAAACCACATTGTACTTTTCATAATTAAACTATACTTCTGTAAAATCTGCCCCTGACCAAACCTTTGCACAGTGTTTTAACAAAGAACTGATTTTCCATGTTGACAACTACTCCTTTTACATGTGGGGAAGGTCTGAAGTAGTTTGCTTCTAGTAAAAATTACTCCTCCTTTCAGAGAAAATGACTGAAAATAATCTAGGCCTTCTTTTAAAATACTAAAGCCTGAACTACAGAGATTAATGTAACCACAGACTGACAAAGAATTCCAAGCTGCAATTCATGAGCACATTCTTTTCAACCTGGCTGCTTTTCACAGGATGCTCTCTCTCTCTTCTCCAAAACCAGCCCCCTCTGAGGCTGCAACAGTGTGGAGCTCTGACGAATCTTTTGAAAGCCTGGTATAACTTGAACGCTGGCCCCGCTTGTGAGTAGCTGTCTTCAGGTTCTCATTCTGAACTGCAGTTGAATTGGAACCTGAGCCAGGGTGCAGGGTAATTTGAGATTGATCTCTGATACCTTGTATTTCTTCAAAATTTTGATTAGCTCGATTGCTTGGAGCACTGTTGTTATTTAAGGTGACTGTACTAGGGGTTCTGTTTAAATTATAGACTTTCTGGCAGGCTGGCCAGCTCTCTTCGGGGCTACTTGCTATCAGGCTGCTTTCAGAAGGGCTTTTCTTATCTTCTGAGCAAATAGACATGCGAACCACAGAATCTTGAAGGCCACTAAGGCTGTGTGGAATTCCTCTTTTTGCACTGTGACTGTCATCTTCAAGCTCAATGAGATTTGCCTTTTCAAGCTGTGAATCATCTGCTCCTTCATTGTGGAGGGAATGATTTGGAGAACTTTCATTGGATCTTACACCAGAATCAGACGAATCTTTCTTATCCAAAAGGGCATCTGTCAAATACTCCTTTGCTTTGATGAAGGTTCTAATAGGTTCAGAACCATGTTCTGGAGATTTGGGCTGCTTCTCTATTTTGGTATCTGTTTTCTTATCTTTACCTTCCTTAAGAAGTGGAGTATTATCTGACTCTTCAGTTCCTGACTCATCTTCATCACTGGGAAGTTTCTGATACCGGAGAGTAACTCCCTTAAGCTTTAAATCTGCAGCCTGGAAAATACTTGGTCTTTCCAAAGACTTCTTTCCTGGCAGAAGCTTGGAACCTGATTGATCAGATTTTTCATCTTCTTCAGTAATAGGATCCAAAGGAGATGCATCATTAGTAGAAACACCTGAAGTACTGTAATCAACATCATTCCTCTTCAGCAAAAAGGACTTTCTTCCATCATCTGGTTTCTGTTCACCATCTTTTCCTTTTTCCTGCTCTGCATTGGAGTGCAGGGAGCCCCCTGACGTGCTCTGGCCCATATAGAAAGCACTTGAGCTATGAGGGGAGGACCTCCCACTTACTGTGGTAGAATTGGCACCTCCTTCTAACTGCGACATTTGAGCAATATACTCTCTATATGCATCTCTGTACTCTGCCTGCACCTTGTCTGTAAGCTTTGATATTTCAATACTAGAATCTTGAGAGTTAAGACTTGAAAGACTTGGAGTTCTACGAGTTTGTGACTGGAAAAAAAAAAAAGAGAAAAAGGTAACTGTTGAATGAACTACTTATTTTTACTCTTTTCGATCCTCTTACATGAAATAACTCAGAGCATTAAATATGTACTTATTTTCATTGCTGCAAATAAGATTATGCAAGTGAAATTCTAAACACTGTAATTAAAATATTCTTATTATAAACATATATATGGAATCACACACACAAAATAAACTTAGAATATATTCTGATTGTTGGTTCCCATAATGGAAAATTTCCACAAAACAAGCACTTTATTCAATGCATTTGAGACTAACTCTTTTGAGCATATAATTATAAAAACTGGATTTGTATGTCAGGATGGGCTTTTCTAATACATTTCCTACATTTACAAAATTTTCATTTCATATTAGAAAGATAGCAAGAATTCATCTAAATGTTGAACAAGTCTCAAAAACATCTTTAAAAGACCTCCAACACACATACTTCAATACATCCTGGCAAAATTCCATTGCACATATCTGTTTTCAGAAAAATCAGCTTTCTGACAAATATAACCTTCTTTGCCCCCACGTCTGCTTTTAGAATTTAGTTTTATTTCTCACTATCCTACTATGATATCATTAGTAACAAACTAATTTCCCCAAGTGCAGTCTGTTTTGCCAATGATGGTCCCTGGTGAGTGATCTCTCCCTGCCCTTATCTTGTCCCACAAGCCTTCCATTACATTTCCTCTCCTCTGCCTAGCTGATGAGGGCAGTGATAAAGCAACTTTGGTAGGCACCTGGCATCCAGCCAGGGTCAACTCACCAAACAGAGAAGCTGTAATACAGGTCAGTATTGACTTTAAAAATACTAATTAGGTGAATTCTAATGTTTTCTTAGGGACAAACTACTTTTCTCATTCCTTTGATTCAATGTTAGATAACTATGTAGGCATCAGAAGCACTGTTTATTCAAATACATCAAATGTGTGTAATGCCACCTAGGTCTAGAAAAAACATACATTGATACTCCATGGAAATGGGCAGTAAGGGTAATTGTATCCTACAAACATACACAGGCATGCATGCACACTCTCAGAAGTATCTGGGATAGAAATCTATCTCTGGGATAGATATCCCAAACCCAGTTTCACAATTTTGATTATTGAAAATACCACCTATAGTTAGGAATTAGTTGCACCTTCAAGATTTTAGAATTTGCTTTTAGAGATGAAAAGGGCTCACCCCACTGGGTTTGCTCTTTTTTTTTTTTTAATTCTAACTACTACTTAGCCATCAACTGATTAGTCTTATTTCTTAAGGACAGACAAATGAAAACCCAACACTTCACGCGATCTCATAAGATGCAGAAGAAAACTGACCACAGTTCTGCAATCTATGAACAGGTTATATGTTGTAAGGAAAAAGTTCTAATGTCATGGGAGCACCGTCTATTTTCAAAAACCTAACAAATATATTTGTTGAATGGGCTACCTCTGGTTAGCACATAGCTAAAATATTTCATACACAAAGCCTGAGCAATACAAAAACACAGAAGCCTTGGAAGACACCACCCTAGGCTAGATGAGACAAGCATGATAGCTTTAGTTTTTTTGTCACGAAGAGTGATTACTGCAACAGATGAGTAGTTTTCAGACGGCAAAAATTAAAGAGTTCAACTCAGAGTATGGTTAGAATTTACATCTCTGCAGAACTAGGCTTTACCAAGACTGAGAACTGAAAGCATCTGAACTATCCTAGAGATTTATTTCTTGACTTGTCTATAGCAAGCCTGGGAAAAAACCTCTTTTCCATACAGGTAAGCAAGCAGAATACATTTTTCTACTAAATACCTGCCAACTTAAGTTACTATGGCGTGGAGGAGCTTCATCAAGGCCAATTGTGTTGAGTTCTTCAAAGCTGAAGTTCAGTGTGTAGGGAGCTTGACCAGCAAGACCTGTCAGCTCAGTGTGAGGCAGCTCAGTGCTGTGGCCAGCACGGCGAGTAAGGTCACTGTGAGGAATCGCAGCTGTACCGTGCTCCGTTGCTCCACGAGGATCTTCCTGAGCAGCCTGATTTTCTGAATTTCTCATTTCAAGTATCTTAACGTGTAAAGAGAGACAGTTTAAATGTAATTACATAAATAGAAGAAATGGATAAACAAGAATTCCATTAAAAATAGGAATGAGGAATTCATAGCTGTAAAAGTCTAACTGCATGTGCAGTTTTGATCATGAAAAAGTAGAAAAATCACTTGATAATTCTTTTGTATTTACAAGTTATTCTTATTACTGCTCAAACCCTTGAAAGAACCCACATGCCAGAAAAATACTTCAATTCTTGTAAAACTAATAAGTGATAAATTACAGATTTTAAAGCAAAACCAAACACTTTGTATCTAACAGTATATCTCATCATGTTATTCTTGGTGTTTTCAAGACTGACTTACAATTGGAGAGACACAGTTATTTCAAGAAAGAAAACTGGCAATAGTCTAAAAATACTTAAGAGAAAACTCAGTTCTCTGTCATGTGTAACTCTCACTGTAACAGCCTGGCTGCCCAATTCCTTGCACTTATTATAAACACATACTTTGAATTCCTTGACTAACTTCAACAGTAAGACAGAGATTGAAAAAATAGTTAAGTTCTGACCATTTCATTAAAATAAGCAAATTTCAAAAAAGGGAACCCATACAGGAGAAAACAGACCCCACAAAAAAAGAAGGTAAAACTTCAGAGTTCATAATGAATTAAGATGCAAATTTCTAGGCAGTTACTCATTACTGCTTAGGACAAAAAGACAAAGTAATGAAACAGCGGATGCATTCATGCTTTAAGACAATACTTACAAACTTAAAGATGATGACAGTAAGGAAGAAAGCAGAAAGAAAGACTCATATTGCAAAAGACTAATTTATGATGACCTGAACACTGAACAGAAAGTCTTACCATGCTCCTAAATAGGTGCCAGTCACCAAAATTCATATTCATTTCTTTTTTCAGTTCATCAATGTTGCACTGAGCCAAGACACGGCCATTTATATTTGCCTAAAAAAATAAAACAAAATAATGTAAATTATGGATACAAGAATTATGACATGCCAGTAACAGACTAAAAAGGTAGAGGTAAAGGTGGATGCAGAAGTGAAATTTCCCAAAGTCACTATTAAGTCAAATTCTATATAAAACCATATGTTTTTATAGAAGTATATTTAGTGATGATTGCTGATGGACAAGAAACACCTATGTGGAATGAAAAAAAAAAGGAAATATTAAACTCTTTAAAAATGTGTATATAAAAGGCAATATAGTAAGTGTCCTACACATAGACATAAGGAAACAATACATAAGTGGTGGAAAATTTCAGGGACAATAAGCCACACTGATCTGTTTACATTTCTCCAGCTCAGAATAGAAATGCACTGCAGACATCCAAGCATTTGAAGATAATCAGACAACAAAGTCCCAGGCAGCATCTGACCCCTGACTTGAGGAATCTAAGATCAAGTACTACCTCCATTAAGTTCCCCTTCTGCATAAAACAGGTTTACATTGCTCCTATCATCAGAAATTCCCAGGGATGGAAGATTAGACTTCTTTCTAATGTTATCATCAATCAGAGGTCAACACAGAAATGGTTAAACAAGATCTGTATTCTAGAAAGGTGATTCCTCACACGGAGCATGTTTATATAGTGCTTAACTTCCAAAAACACCAAATTCAACACAGAACCATTTTCATTACATAACAACAAGAGGTATTTCTCTTTATACCATATATCACTGTATGAACAGAATGTAAAAGAGGAACCATGTCTTAGGAGAGCAGCCAGAAAATGGAAGACCCAAGTTGAGAGCTCTGCTTATACTGAGGGATCTCAATAGTTTTTTACTCATATCCCAGCAGATGGTCTTAGTCAAACCAGGAAAAAGACCAGGCTGAGCCATTTTCTTCCTTCTTTTTTATATTATATCCCTTGTAAGAAATGGAAGAATATAAATAAGAGGAATCTCATTAGGGATAACTGATGAGCAGATCCTTCTTTCACTCTAGAGCAAAGGAAGTAACTAAAATTTTTTACAGCTTCACTTAATGACATGCAATCTAACATCCTACTTCTTGCTTTGAGTAACTGCTGAAGCTTCCTATGATAAACCTGTGTCTTAATGCTTGAATCAAATCCTTCCATATTATTCAAGATATGATAGGTTCCAGGACAAACTGAGCTCAGCAAAAACACTAATGACAATCCTCATATTTTTCCCTTCTTTTTTTGTAAAAAAGACCACACAGAATGGCGAAAAAAAAGAGAAAAAACAACTCAGTGTTAATATATCTATCACAGAAAAGAGGAGAGACAGAAAAATATACAGTGACCTTTTTCTGAAGCAAATAGATGTGGACTGTGATAAAGAAATGGAACCATCTTCACCATTCATTTACAACAGGGGAGATGTCCCAATTTTTCACAGAGAAAAACGTAAGGGATACTGCTACCTAGATACAGAACACATTTGCAACCCTTTTTATTTTTTCATTACACGTGGTAATTTTGAAAACATTTTTCTTGCTTCTTTTTTCAGAATAACCAGTCTCATCAGCATTTGAATTTCTGAGTGTTTGTCCTTTTCAAAAGAGAGCATTTTCTCTGAAAAATTAATGCTTGTCTTAAAATGTCCTCCAAACTTGTTATGCACAGAACATATGATGGTATTTTAACATCTGATGTGTTTATATAAACATTTTCAAGAGAAGAGGTAACTAAATATTTTCCTCTCCTTGTGTATCTCCATGTTTAGGAACTAAACACATTAATGAAATTTAGCTGATACCTTTTTTATAGTTGCAGAGTACTGAGGTAGCATGCTTTGGTCCAGACCATCTATCTGCTTTAGCTTCTCACACACAGCTTCCACACTCATTGTGCTCAAAGATACATGGGATACTCCTGTGGCTGACCCTGTGCCTGCTCCCTGTAAGTGAGAAAACATGCACATAAGACTTGTTCCAGTACTCAGTACACCCAGAAATTCACAATACACACTAACACAAATCAAGCTGTGTTCAACTATATTTCAAAATTAAGAGATGAAAATAAGAATGCACAGGCATTTTTAATTACTATCAGACTATCTATATATTGGGAAACATTCATTATATGTATTTATAGGAGAAAAAACAGCACCCTGAGTCCTGCCTTTGTGACAAAATAACCCCCTTACATAATTTTAAGTAAAGAAACATAACAATCAGAAATATTAAGCACAGGTTAATCAATTTACAATGCAATTTCACTCACAAGTTTTCCTCTAACTTTAGTAGTCAGTTTGGTTTTCGGATGTTTGGGTTTTTTTCTCAAATAATGCAGATACAACTTAGATTTGTCTGTCTTAAAATCTCCTGGTTTATTATCAGACAAAGATGACCTAAAACTCAAATACACTCAAAATAAAGATAACTCCTCGACTACTTGGATTAATTTTAACAATATCTGTTCATTTTCCAGAGGTTCCTTCAGTTCTATTTATGCAACATCAGCCAAGGGGCTGTGTAAAACAGTACTGAAACAGCAGCACTGTAAATGGCCTACAAGATAATATGAGGATGTTTCAAGTACCCCAACCTTGGACAAGATTCAGTAGAAATTATTTATAATTCAGCTCTGTAACACAAGACTTGTCCTGTTAATGTTGCTAATTTCTGGGAATTTCAAAGAAAGAGTGAAAAACTAAAACAAATGCATCTGCAGGTACACAGTATATTAAGGCAGTATGTTCTTTAAAAAAAAACATTCCCCTTGGATGGGAATGCATGCAGTTACACTAGTGATTCCAAATTCCTAACAGAAAAATCAGAATCAGTTCTATCAGTTAAAAAATATTTGTATGCTCCCCACTTATGAGGGAGGTTGCACCTTCCCTTTTTACTTAACATGAAGATTTGGGTGCAGCATTGTAGACTGTGCACCAAACAGCTCATTTTGGGAGGATACAAAAGAACTTCTAAGCTTCAGGGGTAATCATCACATGCACAAACCCCGGGATGTAAAAGTGCATTCTGACTATCCAGTTAATCAAATTTTATTATATTCTTCAATAAAGACTGGTTTTGGAGCTATAATATTGTCTCACATTTTTATTTAATTAATTTGAGGTGTTTAATCTTCCAGAATTAATATCAATTACTAGATAAATTATCAAATTACTAGATCCCAATATATTGCTTATGAAAAACAAGAGTTATCACAGAGAATGCCATTAACCTTATCTGAATTATCTAAACCAGGATATTTACAAAGAATTTATTCAACTACTAATTCCAAGTCAGCAATCTAAAACCACATTATCTACCACTTCAGAGTTCTGACTTACTCTTATCAAAGATATCCCGATCTGGGGAGCTAGGCACACTCCTGACCCCAGCTACTCTGAGTTTCAAAGTTTAGGTAATATTACATGTCATTCCCCCAAAGTTCTCCCCTAGATGTCCTTGAAATGGACTTTAAAGTGTGCAACTATCAGCTCCATTTGGGAACACTACTGGGGGTTTTAGGGAATTTGAACTTGGCAGTTCATACACTTGTCTGGAAATAGCTGGGGCACCAATCTTTGTTTCTTTAACCATTCTTTTTTTTTTAATGTCATGTCAACTAGATAATAAACAAACAAAAGATATATCCCATTTTCTGGGAAGGCAATCTACTTAAATTACTGCAGAAAATGTAAACATTTTAATTCCATTCCAGTCTAGGCACTTAAACTAGGGGTTGTTATTCCTTTAGAGGACATGCCAGCAACTTTTCAGGTACTTCAATATCTCCCTAATTAGGTGCCTATAACACCTGATTAGTTATCATATAGGCATTTAAGGACAAATTTTAGGTCTTAATTTAGTCTGATTTTTAGCACATCTAAAAATCTGTATCATGTCAAGGATATAAGCCAATCATCAAAATTATGAAAATGACAGAATGAAGCTTCACCCATAATCTATTTATCATATACTTCTTTTATGAACATCTTTAATTTTCCTGTTTAAGAAATCACCGTGGGTTATTCTTCAGAATACCAGCTTTATTTATTATTTCCTCATAAACACACTATTTACTATTGGCATGAGTTAGACAATACATCAACAAAGACAAGATGCTAAGTTAATTCAAATCTTAATTATTTTTTGAAAGAAGATTTATCAATTAAAATAAAAGAAACTATTTTAGACAAAATTACTTCGTGGCACCACTAAAATAAATGGTCCCAAAGCAACATGTGTTAGCAATTGCCTTTGTTCTCAGAATCTACTGAATACATTATCTATGATATACCCAGAAATAAATGAAGAAAAGTTTTAAACACTTCTCATTTAACAGATTCTTGTTCAGATCAAAATATTTTTCTAACAATCAAGGACAAGCAATTCTTTCTGCATGCATTAAGACCTAGTTTAGAAACTTTGCTTTCAGTGTATAAAAAAGATATATAAAAGCTGAAATATTTAGACTATTTTTGTTGAAGTGTGAACTGTTTGAAATAGATGCACATTAATCCAAATCATTCTTTATGAAAAGCACTCTCTGAAGAAAAAGTAATGTAATAGCTTTAGGGATATTGTCATCATGTAAGTGAATTAAAACTGTACTTAAACTGACACATTTTTCAGCCTTAGTGGTTTTGTTAGAGATGCTTAGAGAACATTAGTCTGAAAAGTATTTGCCATGCAAAAGCTAAAAGCAGCTTGTCAAAACAAACCTCAAGGCTAGTAATGAGCATTAGTTTACAGACAGCCCAGCATGAAGCACCAGTATGATAGCTTCTGGAATGACTTTGAAACAAGTGAATGAGAATTCACAGAAAGTGGCTGTACCTGTCTGTTTTTGTTTAACTCAGACTTACACAGCTTTGAGAAAAGGACAAAACAGAATTAAAGAAACAACAGCTTAAAGTGACATCACAAAGGTTGAACATACAGAGAACATGCTCCGAAGTAAACAAGATATCAGGGTTAGCACAGACACAGGATATTTTCATAATGTAATGAAACTTTAAAAATAGATCTTCAAAATATACATTTAGGATATGCTATACAAATACTATTTCTATGAGCAGACTATTCTGTTTTGCATTTGTAAAAAAACCACTTGCTATAATCTGTTTTGCATAAAGGTTTTAGATTATGTTTCTGACAGAAAATCCTCCTTTTAATGAAACATTCTCCTGCCACCACAAGATCACATTATACTACCAGTGTACCTCAAATAACTTTTCCCACTTCTTTCTAACCAAATCTACCAATGCCCCTTGCCCCGCCCCCCCCCCAAAAAAAAGCCCCAAAACAAACCAGCATCACCCACAGAATATAAAAGTTATTTCTTACAAGCACAAATATTCAAAGCACAAAAATGCTACACAAAAGCCGAAAGCACTGGAAAATCTATAAGAAAGCTCCCAAGCCACACATTTTCATTCATGCTCAAACTTTTGAAAAGTAGTTCCAGTTTCTTAAGAAGTACTCTATGTTTATCTATACTACATGCTCTGGGCCACATTAGTCCTCATTCAAAGCACACATAATACTACATCTTAATCCATTATATATTCAGTGCAGTATGAAAAAATGTATTTAAACAAATTAATTTTATTGGAACAAGTTACTTCCTAAAAAGTCAAAATTAACAATGCAAACTAAAGCACAAAATCAATTTTATGACAGATAAGTACTGCTAACGCTAGTTTGATTTCTAACATAAAAGGAGATGCTGTGAACCATTCCACGTTACCATTCCATGACTGGTAACACTGCAATCCACCTACAAACTCTTCAAAAGGGCACTCTAGAAGCTTTTGCAATTATTCAGAAATAAGCATTTGTACAGTAAAGCCAGCAGAAATGCATGTTTGTCTCCATCACAGATGTCAAAGACTGGCATCTTAAGACTATTTTCATTAGTGATTCAAGCTGATAACCTAAAATTTGCAATGCACCTTCATGCTGATATAACTAAATAGATGATATTTGGTCAACTTACCAGTTTGACATCTATGTTTTGATCCACTCAGGAAAGAACAGTAAACTATGGTCTGAGATAGACAAGTTTTATTATCAGCAACAGAATCTAAGTATAGAAGGTAGCTAAAGTAAAATGCTTGATACAGGATGACTATACTCAAAATATTTCTGATTTTTACTAAGCTAACCTAAACTTACACAGATACTATGAAACTAATGATGATGGCCTGGAATTTCAGAACTTGGTCACTCCAACATCAGACTGACAACAACAGCAGACCCATATCTAGATTACATAACAGCCTCCACAGTCCTGTCAACTCATGCAATAAGCAGAAATTATTATCTGTATGAAAATTATACTCCTCAGTAATCCTGTTTTTTTTCCCTGTTATGACTCAAGCATTCAAAACAATGATTATTCTCTATTTTACACAGGAGTTGCAACAGTTCTGGCTCCTTGCCAGTTTATAGCATGAAAGACAATTTTGATTCTACATGCTCTTCTTGTTTTCAATCACCAAACAAATTACACATCTTGGTGTTCATTAACTACTTTGTGTAGGTTTTTTTAACTTTATTTAATTACTTTGTGTGCATCAAACCATTTAATAAGTTGGATCACTTATACAGTAGCAAGGACTCATCAATTAAGAGCTACCTAAATAGATGGATTAAATTATTGTACCCATCATCTACAGATAATTACAGCACATAACACAAATACCATACTGTTTCCTTTCACAGAAAATTCAATGAAGTTGACAAAAGAAGTGGATTTAGAGTAGATGAAACCCTGATAAGACAGCGCATATCATATCCTGACTAACAACCTTCTTGTCAACTTCCCAAGAGACTTTAAAAAAAATCAAAGTTTTAGATTTACACCTATTTAGGTAGGTTAAATAGTGCTAAGTCTTATAAAAGTATATGGTCTGATACACTGCATCACAGACTCACAATAGTATAAATTCAATTAATAAACAGATCTAATTGGAAAAGAATGGGATACTGAGATAAGGAATCAAACACAAGGATGGCATTTCCAAAGGAAAAATTACTCCAAAGTCATCCCTTCACACAAGGTAAAAAAGGACTTGGGAGAGAGAAATTTAGCATATCTTTTCCATTGCACTGCACATACATGGCTTCTCAGTGAAAATTATGTACAGTTAAACAGAGTTTGGAATCTGTGTGGGGTTTGATTGTTTTTTCATTGCACAACAGTAGAAAGACATTTTTGCAATTATTTACGAAAAGAAAAAGTAAATGCAATCAAATTATAACTTTTGCCAACAACTATTGGCAGGAAATATTAAGAGAATCATGACAGTCACATTAAACTCTTTGTTTTGATATAAATCACAATTACCATAATTAGAGTTAAAACTCATACCATAAAGATGACATCCTAAGTAGGAATACTTAGGATAAAACAAAACAAGTCATAGAAATGGTAACTGTTAACATTCTGACTCAAAAATAAGCTTATGACCAGTAATGTTTCATTTTTCCATTTCTATCAAAGCTGCCTTATACTGTGTTACCTGCAATAGCTTTATGTCACCAACTAAAGAAGTAGGGTTCAGATGAGAGAGTTGACTGAAGCAGAAAAACACAATTACTTCTAGAACTTAAGCACTGAATGACCAGCTGTCATTCTACACTCTGCTCAGCTACCACGACACTTTACTGAAAGCTCACCACAGCTACTGAGAAAGGCAAGGGGAAAACTACAGGGGAAAATAGAGTATGTCTTACAAGTGAAATATTAGCTTTTAAATTCATTCACGAACTACATTAGTTTTCAACTACTCTATTTGCCCACCAAAGCCACTGATGCAGTGTTAGTGAACTGCAGTTATGATTAATGCAGACTCATTACTGCTGAAAAAGCAATGAGATGCTAAAATTTCCACACCACATGACTACTCGTTTACCATTGAGGGGTCTGTGGGTGAAGGAAGCCCCTCATCAGCATCCTCCTTGATAACATCCTAACAACAACAAAATATTATGGTTTGGGTAAAATGATCAAGGGCTCAACAAAAATTATGAAGTAAACAGTGAATGAGAATGATCTCATAATACATAATTCAACAGAAACACATTTGTTTTCTTTAAGTGATAAAAGCTTTTACCACCTTTTAACAGCCTTGCTCATTGTATCAATACCCTAGAATTAAAGCAACCAATAAGTGAGGCTTTTACTTTATCTTTCTTTAGTTCATAATTCCATTTGAACAGCCATCTGTCAGTAAAATAAATAATTGTAAACAGGAAATTTATTATTCTATAAGAAGCTAGGAAAGTCTGCTAGTTTTTCCCTTCTAATGGGTAAAACTTAATTATATGTACTTGCAAAAACACTTAAGATAAAATGTATTTTGTTTTATTTAAATATTAAAAATATTTATTTTAGCATTTAAATTTGACCTTCCAGTTTCTAGAATTTTTTACAACATTAAAGGATGTAATATCTTCTCCAGATACAAATAATTTGTGACATATTATTAAAAAAACCTGAACATAAATTTACAAGTAGCACTCATTTCCTTATATCACTACATCTATTTTGGCACTATGGTACAGTTGGCATTTTGATTAATATATTTTTTCCCAGTATTACAGGTGATTCTCCTCCTCTGTAAAGAATTTCTAAAGTTAAAACAAAATACATTTACATTACATGTCAGTAACACCTTTGCTCTAAAATATTTATAATATAAAGCTTATATTTGTCTAACAGAGAATCATCATTAATAAACTTCAATTTCATTACTCACTGTATTTATTGTCTAGGTTAGTATTTTAATTACCCTTCAAAATACTTACTAGGCCATTGTTCTGATCTCTGGACAAACCCGTTTTTAGTGGTGGACGTGAGATGAGATGAGAACTGCCAGGGTAATACCTTGGCATGTAAAGATATGGGGCAAAGAATGGCTATGGAAAAAAAAAAGGTGTAACAAAAAAGGGACAAACAATTACACAAATCAAAATGTAATAATAATAAAATAAAAATCATTACAACAAAACACATCCTCTAGTTGAGTTTCATAAAGTAAAAAAGAGCAATTACTAATAGCTTTCTTTACTTTTGCATTGAACCATTGAACAGAATTCAATCAAAAGCTCTGGAGTGAGTTCTTCAAAATCACTCAGCAAATGACCCCTTTTTCTTCCTCCAAGCCAGTGGGTGCTCTGGTATAGTTTTCAGGAGGAACAAAGTCAGAATGGTTTTGGTAGCTACACTCTAACATCTGCTTTCAATTTGGAAAAAGGATAATTTAACAATAATTCTGACAATTTCACTCTGACCTTATCAACTAAAAATCAGCAAAACTTAGAGTCAATTGTCAATAGCGAAGACAATTGTACCAAATAAACAGTAAGTGCAATACATAATAGCATCACTAGAACTTCCATATTTGTGGCACCCGACCTGAGGGCTTCCACAAACACTAGATTTTGTAAACATACGAACAGATGCTTCTAGCAGACAGTATTGGAGCTTTGTTTTGCTGGAAACACATTAATGCATGTTGTTCAATACAAACACCATTTTAAGGGTGTTTTTAATTTAGACTTTAATTTAGATTTTAATTTAGACTTTAGGAAAAGCAGAGTTACAGCATTCATTGCTTTCAACTCATTGCCCAGTTCTTAATACAACTACCCACCCCTCAAAAAAAAACCAAAAACAACTAAAAACCAACAAAACACCATAAAAACCTAAAAGAAATCTCAAAACAATGGCTGTATTACTGATTTCTGATGTTTCTATGCGCAGCATTTTCAAAATTGTATTATCCAGATACTTCACAAGAGAACATATTATCTGATTTGTGTTTCTGCACATGACAAGATTCTGATTAGTCTACAGCACCAAATTCAGTATAGAGTAGATAATTCTATGACTAAAGGGAGAACCAATGAGGAAGGAATAAAATTTGCTGAAATATTTAGATTTGCCAATAAGGACTTAAAAACTTCTGTATTCAGAAGCAGCTCTAAATGAACTGCGAAATTCAAGTTTAATTTCTCAGTATATCATTTATGTAGGCAGCATATGCTACAACTTCAAGCACTTTATGGAAAATAAAAATGGTTCCATATTCTTAGCTGCTAGAGGTAGATTCTAAGCACTTTTGCACAATTACCACAAAAATTTCATATGCTCTTCCAACATATGAAGTTAGACAATATTCATTGTAACCATTCGTCTAAATGGGGAAGTTTGGTTACCTAGCCTTTGCCTTATGGTATTTGGCTAGTATAGAATGATGCAGGAAAGTCCACAGAATTAAAACTATTCACTGTCATAAGGCACATTCTACAAATAATATGAACTTTTTTTTTTGAAGCAAGATTAATTTCCAGAAAATACCACAGAATATTTTAATGCCTCAGTTTTCCAGTAACAGCTTAAACCATGTGGAAAACCCCCCAAGCATGAAATGCTTAACAACCAAACTGCATTCAAGTGCCCAGCTCTCACTGCAGAGCCTCTTCTCTGAAACACACAGGGAGTTTGCTGGTTGCAAACTCAGACTACACAGCAATGGAAAAACTCTGTCCACTAAGGCAATTATCCCACAGTGCTCTCATAACTTCTAATCAACGCCTGGGCCCATTTCAGCTACTCCACTGCTTCCCAGTTGTGGGATTAATTCTCCATTACAGGCCAAGCACTTCAGACTCAATCTTCATTTGAACTACAATACAGGTAGCATGAAAACATGAGCTCAATATAAATATATGTTGGCATAAACCACTGCACAGTTGCTCTTCAAGTCTGCAGACAGCCTACAAAGCTTAATGGATGTAGCAAAATACAATTTTTTTTCAAATATAAAAGAATTTTCTCCTCTTTTTTTAAAAAAAAAATATTCAAATACCATCATTTCTTGTTCCCACCCAGGAAATCCCAATTAGTCTTGACTACTGCTCTGACCTTCCCTGTAAGGAACATCATCTCCACAATGATCCATGAGAGCAGCAATTTTGAGAAGCTGAACTTGAATTCAGCTTTCAGCCAGGATGTTAGACAGTGATAAACAGTACATGTCCAGCTTAGCCCTACACTGAGAGCCAGAGTGCTAAATTGAAGAGCTTCTAAATGGGACCATAATCTTCCCTTTACAGATAACCAGAGGGAAAACTGGGTTTTAAACGAAAAATTAATAGATTATATCACTGGAAGTTCCTGGTCCATAACATAGGAGAATCTACAGAAAAAAGAATACACACATAATAAAAAAACATGTATTTTCCAAAAATAAAGTCTTTTCCCCCACAGCTCAAGGGTTTTTTCTTAAGCATAAATTAATGCTTAAAGACAACAAGATATGAACCATTTACTGGTCAAAATATGGCACATATCCCCAGAACTGAGAGTATTTTTTAACAAAATCCAGCCATTTCCACAGAACTATTTGAAACCATTGTGTTGTGTCATACCAGTATCCAAGACCTCTCTCAGAAACTTCTACTGGGGAGAGACTATTCTTCAGTTCTATTTGTTTTTTTAAATACCATTTTTACAAAAATGTGAGAAATTAAATATGACTGAAAATTCTGAAGGAACAGTTTTTCAGGATGAATTTTCTACTTTTAAAAGCTTCTCATCACTTATCTCAGTATGTGGTGTTCATGACAGTACCTTTATGAGTCCAGAGTAATGAATACAGTTCTCTGACAGTATTTATTAAGTGACACACTAAAAACAATTATACTTTAGAAGGGTAGTATAAAATTCCAGTGAAAAAGGCCAAAATTGAAGTATTTTAGTCTTCAGCTGGCAAAAAACTAAACACATCTGTAAGCTTTAACAAAAATGAACAAATAAACTCTTTGTAAGAACAGCCCATGACTCACCAATAAGTGTTTCTCTAATGCTTATTGGAGCCAAAAATCCCCATACAGGTTTCAATAGTTTATCACCCCTGACTTTAAACCTTGTCATGTACAGTAACACAAAACAGGGCAAAACAAACACAAAAACAGGGCTTCCAATAAAACAGCTACTTGGACTAAGCTGAGTTAGTATCAACACAAATATTCATGTGTCAAGCATTTATCAGTGTTGGACTACTTCAGAATATATGTTATTTTCAACAAAACAGCATACTGTCACTTTCTTGAAGGTATATAAGAATAATTTTAGAATAGATAACTTTAAAAGTTCTGGCCTACATATATATTTTTTTGCCTTGGTTAACAAACACTGCTTTAGGAATAACTCAATTTACTTTTCACCTTGATAGGGTATATGTTTATCTACAGTCAAATCTACTTAATGTTGAGGCTATTTCCTGTATATAGAGGTATGCTATGACTTATATCAGCTCTCTAAGGTTTTTTTGTGATAGTACTGCAGAAAAAAAAGTGAAAAATAAAGTTTAAGAATACTGAATACATCCCACAAAACTAGAAAAGTTTAGACTCTCTTCAACTATACAGTAAAGCACACCATTCAATTTTCACGTGAGCCATTCCCAGGACTATGTTTTCTGAGGCCCACAAATAGCTCAAAAATATAAGTTTTATACAATTCATGTTAATTCCTTTAAACAAGTATAACACCAGCTTAGGGAAAAGATCATGGAATAACTTTAAAAAGAGACAAAAGGGAAGACAGACATACATTCTTATAATCTATCTCCCCAGTTGAGTTTCTGTATGTTTTAACAAAACTAACCAAAAAAAGATGGGATCCTTTCCAACATCTGCGAGCATGTGAACAACTGAGCAGAGTTTACCCCCCCCAAAAAAAACCCAACAAAACAAACAAAAAAACCCCACTAAACAAAAAAACCCCTGCCATATCCTACAAATGAGCAGTGTCTCAAAATTATTTTTCTCCTTTGTAATTTTTTGTTCTGATGCCATTTTACATGTTTCTTCCCCAAGCAACAGTGACTGAACAATACTGCAAGATTTGTCAGCTTTTGGACTTTTCTCCACTCCTAAATAAAACTTGCATGGGTATTTGAATATTTCATAGATGACATGTGAAGTATTACCAGACTAAACCAGAAGAATTGGATCTCGATTATTTACCCGATTGTAAAAGGGATGCTGAGGTCCTGTCATACCGCTATAGTAACTGCTGTGAGGCTGGGGGGATAAAACTCCACTATTGAAAGGCCCGTTGAAAGAGGTTGTAGAAGAGCAAGCTGAGGAAGGCTGACTGAACACAGATGTTGCTCTAGCAGGTGCCTCATGTAAAGGCAAGGTGGGATAAGGAAGTCCTCCAATATTCATCTGATCTCTTGCAGCACGAACATCTGAAAAATAAATTCTTAATAATATTATTTTGCTTGAAGTATTTGGGAAAGTTTTTATTTGTTTGCCAATTCACTACAGTACATTTTTGTACATTTAACACCAATCAGAACTCATCAAGTAGAACATCATGGTGGTCAAATTTCAGCTGGATTTGGTTGATTCCTTTTGATGATCACATCTACACAGGAGGCTTTAGGAAAGTTAGGATGGTTTATCACATAAACTTATATAGCATACTAATTCTCTCTAAACATTTAGATTTTTTTAAAAATGTGGCATAAAGGAACCTAACAGTCACTCTCAAAGAGAAGCTGCTCCAAGGCTGGTCTGTACCATGGCAGAGTGACAAATCCCAGCACACAGGGACCTCTTCTGATCCACCAGGAGCTGTCAATGTTCTCACAACAGGTGCTACAGAGACCTGGGAGTTGCCAAAGAAACAAAGGTCCCCAACAAGCCTAGCCCAGGGAGTATGACAAGGTAGCTTGTGTGGCAAGGGCGCAGGAAGTGTGCAGTCACCCTACCCAAGAGGTGAGCCCCCTTGGTGGTCATCATCCTCTAAGAAGAAGCTCAGATAAGATAAGGCATCCACATAAGATAAGGCACAAACCCACAGCTCTCTATACTCACCAGAAAGGATGTGACAACACAGAGCTGCTATCCAGGTCTCAGGCTGGGGGTGGGGCAGAGCCTGTCACCAGTGCTGCATGTTAGTAGAGAGAACAGCTGTGTGGGACGTGACCAGGCAGACAACCTTGGTCCAGCCTGGTGTCAGAATTAAGTAAGGAAGCAGAAAGATTAAGAAGCATGAGAGAGCCAGAGGACAGAGACTGCTGGAATCATGATCTGGCCTCCCTAAGACAGAACAGCCACCAGAAAAAAGCCAACATCCACAGTACCCTGTATTCTTCCCATAACAGGCAAAAGGCAACTGTACCAGGGGACATTCACGTTGGACATCAGAAACAATTTCTCCACTGAATGTCTTATAGAGATCAGCCAGAGGTAACAGAAGCCAACAGGGAAACACCATTGAAATACTTCAAAGGAATTAAAGGGTGCTCCTCTACAGGTGACCCAGCTGACGGCCCAGCTCAGGTGCCTCTACCTCAGTGCACACAGACTGGGCAACTAACAGGAGGAGCTGGAAGCCACCGTGCTGCTAGAAAGCTGTGACCTAATTGCCATTCCAGAAACTTGGTGGATGAATGCTGTGACTGGAGTGCAACTATTGATGGCTGCAGATTGTTCAAATGGGACAGGAGAGGAAGGAGGGGAGGAGAGGTTGACCTCTACATCAAAGATGGATAAATTGCAAATTCTTAAAAACAGTAGAAAGGAGGACCCCAGGAACTAGAGACCTGTCAGCCTCACCTCTGTGCCTCTGAAGATCATAGACCAGATCCTTGGAGAAGTTTTGCTAAGGCACACTGAGGACAGAGGTGATTCAAGACAGCCAGCAACAGCTTCACCACAAGGAAGTCCTGCCTGACCAACTCTGTGATGGAGTGACTGCATCAGTCAACAAGGGAAGGGCTGGAGATACCATTTTTCTGGACTTCTACAAAGCTTTTCATGTAGTGCCCTCCTGTATCCTTCTCTCTACACTGGAGATACATTTGATGGGTAGACTATTACACAAAGAAATTGGGTGTGGACAACAGCATCCAAAAGGTAATGGTCAATGGCTCAGAGTCCCAACAGACATCAGTGAATAGTGGTGTCCATCAGGTCCATACTGGGACCAGCGTTATTCAGTATCTGCGTTAACAACATGAATGAAGGGATGAGTGCATCCTCAGCCAGTGTGCAGATGACACCGTGCTGAGTGGTGCAGCTGACACACCTGAAGGATGGGATGTCATCCAGAGGAACCTGGATGAGTTCAAGAAGGGGACATATAAGAATCTTACGGTTTAATAGGACCACTTGGGTTTAACCAACTTTCAGTAACAATCCAGGCTGGGGGATTAACAGATGCAGAGCAGCCCTGCTGAGAAAGTCTTGGGGGTGCTGGTGGGTGAAAGGCTGGACTCAACCCAGCCACGTACCCTTGTAGCTCAAAAAGGCAAACGTGTGCTGGGCTGCATCCAAAGCAGTGTGGGCAGCAGGTGAGGGAGGAATTCTGCCACCTGCAGTGCTGCATCCAGCTCTGGGATCCCCAGAAAAAGAAAGCCATCAATGTATTTGAGCAAGTCCAGAGGAGGCCACAAAGTTGACTGATGAGGGATGGAACACCTCTACTATGAGGAAAGGCTGAGAGAATTGGGATTTTTCAGAAAGAAGGCTTCGGTGTGACTTAATTGCAGCCTTCAGCACCTGGAGAGTGCCTACAAGACAGGTGGAGAAAGACTTTTTACAGGGATATGCAGTGACAGGACAAGGGGGAATGGCTTCAAACTGATAGTAGGTTTAGAATTCTTTACCACAAAGGTGGTGAGGTACTGGAGCAGGTTGACCAGAGAACTTATGGATGCCCCAACACTGGAAGTGTTCAAGACCAGGTTGGATGGGGTTCTGAGCAACCTGGTCTAGTGAAAGGTATCCCTGCACATCACAGGGGGGTTGGAATAAGGTCCCTACCGACCTAAGCCATTATAAGACTCTAAGGAACAACTCCCCTAGAAGGAAAGGCTGACAGAATTTGGGTTCTTCAGCCTGGAGAAGACTTTGTTTCACTGATTTAATTTCTACAGGGTTTTACATTACTCTCAGAATTGTTACCAAAGATCTGAAGTCAACTTGCATCTCTTCTGCTAAAATATACTTGTGTGTATTGGTTTCCTCCATCTCCTAAAGCACTCTGCAAAGCAACAACAGTGGACTTCGCCCTCCAAAAGAAAAGTTTTAGTCCAGGATGGTCTGGCTGTTATAGCAAAACTATTAAGCAAAACCGAATGGCCTCTTACTGAAGACAAATCAGACAATCTGAAGATATGACTTGAACAAATGAGCATTCTATGTGACATGCCAAGTAGCTCTACTTAAAATAAATAATAGATTTGTCATTTTCCATTTATTTGAAAGCATACTCACCTGCAATGATTTCTCGTAGCTTGGGATCCAAGTTCACTGTACAAGGCAAAAAGGTTCTTACATCACGTGCAACAAGGACAGGTGTTCGCGAGGATAAAAATACTTCAAAATTCCGTATATCTGCATCAATTTCAAGTAGAGGTTCAACATCTTTAGTTGTAGGAATATTCTTTGAAATTCTGGGGAGTGAAATTACATACATCATAAACCATATTAGAGTATGACTTCAGTTTACAAAGTGATATTCTAGGGTGAAATACTAGTACACTTGCACCTATTCTCCCTGATCTCTGAAAAATAAGAGAACCCATAAAAGGCTGTGCTGTCTGCAGAAAATTAATGTAATGTTTTCTAATATATGAAAAACCTCAAACTGCTGAACAATCTGATCTAATGGTATGCTTCAGAGAAATGTCCAAGAAGTCATACATCAGTAATGTCAACTCCCAAGTAAGGGGAAGTTAACATTTGTGAATTGTAACCCCAAACATCTATTTGAATTCCTATACCAAATTCAGAAAGTCCATGGGAAAAACAATCTCATTTTTAAACTAACTTTTTGTAACAGAAACAGGCGTCTTAGAAGTTGATCAAAATCTAACTGTGCATTCATTGTAAAAAGTGGGGAAACAACCACCTACTTTCAAGCAATTCACCTTCTAAGAAAAAGCCACAAACAAAAGAAAACAACAAAATCATGAGACACGATCAGTGTAAGGGACTGTTCATGCATTATGACTATTGTCGAGCAACAGTGGGGGTTTTGTGAGCACTAGTATAAAGGGGAGCTTCAGGAAGGAACAAGAAGGATTAAATGTTAGTCTTGGAGAAGTTTATGAAAAGCTCCTACCAAGTAAGTGATGGAGGCTGACACTGTTGGTCAGATGGACCTATCTTACTTGATGTTTCATCTCACAGTACTGGTATCTCATATCAAATGAGGAATTATAATCTAAATTAAAGATTACTAAAATGAAAAAGTACTCACACCCAGCATAATAAAAATGTAAACAGTTAAAGAATGCTCTAAGAATAGTGAACACAGTTACAGTAATGGCTACAAAATGACTGTGACACCACTCTATATGGATACCAGTGAGTAGCCACACGGCACATAAAGTAAAAATGGAAAAAAATATGAGGAGAAAAAACCAAAAAAACTTTATATAAACACAAAATTAATTATGTAATGGCTCTTTTTAAATACATGTTAAGACTACAACTCCATGATAAAGGGGAACAGCATAGATATGTTGGCTGCCCTGTGAACTGCTGTAACTTGCTTAAATGAAGAAGGTAGCATAGAACAAAGAAAGTATGTTTTCTCCAACTACTGGACAATTAGAAGAGCTAAGGCAACTACCAATGCTGTCATGAGGGAAATGAGTGCACTGATGCATGGATGGGAAGGGAGGCAGAAGACTCATGCACACTCAGTAAATCATCAGTACACCAAGAATTTCTTACATTAAATACATTTACACTCACATGTGTCTTCGAAAAGGAAAAAAAACCTAACATTTAAAAGCAACTCCCAACTGGTTGTAATTGAATTGTATTTTTAAGAGCTAATGAACTTAGTCTACCATTAGCTGAATAATCTTATCCTATTTCACAATTTGTCTGCTTTTTAAAAGCAACAATCTTTTTTTATCTTTATTTTTTAATCCTCCACAGAAAATAGAATTTTATATCATGGGATTATTCCAGAGACAAAAGTGGCAGATTTACACAGAATACTTAGCATTTAATATTAAGAAAAATAAAAGAATTGAGAATCAATTCTACATGCTTGAAGTAAGTGCAACTCCATTGCATTGAAAATGTATTTCAGCGCTAACCTTTCAATCTGATCTTTTGCGACATTCTAGCCATTCTAAGAGTAGAATTAATAAATTCCTATAAATTTTACCAGAAAACAATGGCCTGTGTACCTAACAGGCAGAGGATACTGCCATACCATGCTATCATAAACAGTGTCTGTGAATAACTTCATTCACAGTGAAAGGTTACTTTACAGCACAGGAAAAATGTAACAACTATAAAGCATAAAAGCAAGTGTAGCCTATTCTAACAAAGGTTCTGCAGAACAAGTTGTGATGACACATTGTCCAGATGGCAGCTGGATTATCCACTTCAGGGAAGTTCAGTGTATGTAAGACTTCAGAGACTCCAGCCTTAAGAGAATAAAAGGTGGTGCTTCTGTGAGAAGACACTCAAAGGTTACAATTTCAAATAATAGGAACAGTTCATTCTCTGGCAGAGTTTAAAGGAATCAAGTAGAAGCTGAAAGTAGTTCTAACCTCAAGGAGTGAAAGGTCAAAAGGAAAAAAATAAGAACACTGGCAGTATCAAAGTAAAACTTGTATACTCCACTGAATCTGAGAAATGCCTATTTTACACTAATATTTAGTTACTACCTTACATTATTCTATTTAGCCTTATATAAAACTAAAACTGACTGTAAATGCGTATGTTTTAAATCAAACATCAGAATGTGAAAAAAGCCAAGATCCTCAATGTACTCTTTAATTATATATATTTGTTACATATATTTACTGTTAGTATTTTAGACAGGAGTTCAACACTGGAAAAGTAAAAATTAAGTCACTTTTCAAGTCAGGAACTAAAGAGTTAAAGAGTGGCCTACTTCAACACTTCAATCTACAAAATAAAAGCCAAAAGAGAATGTGACATAGATTTAAATAAAACACACAGCTGATGAATCACATGAAACAAATTAGCTGATTTTTAATGCCAGCTCTACTTAAGTCTGAATGCGAACAGTGTTCCGAATACGATGAACAAAGCTACTGTTCAGAAGCCAATAGCCCACTGCTGGTGTGCAGATTGAAGTCTCTATTCTAACCTCCTGAGCTCAATGTCTTAAACTATGCCTTTGAAAGAAATATTTATGTAAATGATAATCTTTTGGCAAAGAGCCACAAAAGCCATACGTGCCTGCACTTCTCAGATAAAAAATAAAAGGTAGCATTTAAAGCACTTTAGAAGTTACTTTTTCTAAAATACAAGCATGCAGATCTAAAAATAAAGCACTGTGAACACACTTTTTTCATTCTAGGGCTAGATTCCTCAGGCAAAAGAATTATTTTTTAAATCAGAAACATCAGAAAGTGTCAGCAATACAGACTGTCTGTTTCCAGGAGAAACTACTTGAATTTAGAAGGAATGAAGCTAAAACAAAACATTTCATTGATTGAAGCAAACCTTAAAAATTAATTCCACTACTCTTCACATCACTTTCCCATGAGAAGCTGAAATTAAAAACTGCTTTCATTCTGGAGTAAGTTACATTGCAACAATGATGAATTATTCCTGGCTTTTCCCTCAAATATAGACAATTTAGTACAAGTACACAGAGGCACATCATCTTATCTTTCATTCTGTAAATTAGATTAATATTTGTTCTAATTATGTTCACCTTATACTTCCATGACTGACTTAGAAAATAACTGACCATGGTTTGACAGTGTGTCCAGCACTGAATGTTGCCAGCATAACTCAGAGGAAGGTGCTAAACTGTTGCACCTATTGACCATCTCCTTCACTACCCTGCTAGGTGGTGGCAAAATGGCATCGGCCAAAATCAACCTCCTTCATCTGCACTGGAGGTGCCCACTTTGCCTACGCCACTGGTTATGTCAGGCTCTGGAACATGCCAACAGGATTTACCCACCTCTTCGCCCAGCCAGGGGTTTTGGGGCAGGTGCTCAAGGCTGGCTCTGACACAGTGTAGCAGAGTAACCAGGCTGTGGTGATGAGAGCTGTGAGGAGCCTCACTGCAGGGTTCTCCTGCCTGAGCTAAGAACAGCTTTTAAGCTCAGACCTTTGCCCTCGGTCCTCCTCCAAGCTACATCCATACACCTTTGGTCTTAACCTTGACCATTGGCTTAACATCCTGCTTTGACCTGTGCCTTGTGGCTACACAGCACAGGCTGTTTGCTGTGCCTGGTTACTGTCACTGAACCTGCTCTGCTACTGAGGGACTGCTCCCCTTGCCCACAGGGCCGTGCCCGCCTTGCAGCCCTCCTCAGCTCCCAGCTCACCCTCGCTCATGGAGCAGAACCCTGCTCTTCCCACACTGCTGGAAGGTTGATTTCTTTACAGGCCCTCATACCATGAAGGACCGTCCTCTCTGCTCTTTCCAAACCTCTCTCCTTGAAGCTAAAAACAAAGAAATACTTCAAACTGATCTTTGCACACCTAGGCTTTTTTTCCTCATGTGTCTTACAGGAACAAGCAACTGCATGAACAAGAGTAATTTAACTTTCTCACTCCATAAAAAGCAAATTACTTAATTAATTGCTATTAAATAATAGAGCAACAGAATGTATGAACATGAAGGCATGTCATGTTTTATCCATCACGGGCTTTTTAATTTTTTTCTTCTCAAGATAGTTCAAGTCAAAAATGTTGCTTAAAACAATGAAATAATTTGTCTTTAAAATAAAAAAAAAATTCTACAGGTTTGATACTGAGAAACACAAAACTAGAAAATCTTGGCTGCAATGGAATGAAATATGAAATTTTGATGCTTAACTAGTCTGTTAATTAGATGTCTGATCTCTAATACCTAATAATCAAATCCTATGCTTTGCACTGAAATTACTTATCCTACTCTTCTCGTGTCTGGTCAATATAGTGACAGTGTTAAACGCTCTCACACACAAATTGCTCCAGGAACTTTGCAGTATTAGCAAAGTATCAGCAACTGTGCTACAACTATTCTCTCAAACTGAAAACTGCAACAGGTCACTTGGACACTGAAAAAAACCATTCACTTATATGCTTATTCTTACAAAGACAGGAATAAAAAGTCATCACGCACTCAATAATATAACATAAGGGAACAAATGCTTTATCTTTATAAAGACCAAAAAAAGAGAAAGCTATAGTTTGACATATCTATGTAGACAAAAATTCAAGTTCCCTCAGTGCATATTAAGCAGAAGAGACTTCACTGAACAGATGCATTAGCTATTTAAAAACTTCTATTACCATAGGTATTCTGGAAAGCTTGCTTTGTAGAACTGACCCTATTCAATTCAAGTACCAGCAGATAAACCACCTCTCCTCAGTGGTCCTGCTTTTGATTATTTCAGAAAGGGAAAAAAACATTCTGATGCTTAAAAGATTGATATTTATTAAACTAATCTCCCACACCCAGTATCACACACTGTCACTGAGCCATATTAAAAAGTTCTGTTCTTTAAACAACTCTCTGGCACACTTTATGACTAAAATAAAGTGTTAAAGCAGTTACAAATGCCCGGATTCATTCACAGCTTTGCAGTGCTATTTGAATTACAAAAGGCAAAAGAATTTTAAAAAAGGTGGGCATCAACCACCTACTACTCAACTGGTACACTGCCTTTTAACTCTGAGACCACACTATTAGCACAGTAAGAAACATAATAACTTTTACGTGCCCTGCATTTTAAGTAAGAGGCAATAAAAAGAAACAGAAAAACAAAAAGCAGGTTAAATATTTTAGAAGTAATGCCTCACTGTGAAGTCTACAATACCAAATCGTCTACTTAAAGGAAGTGATTTATTTAAACCTGGCCTGGGCAAAGATGATTGCAGAGAACATTATCATCAGAGTGATGAATGTGGCACCTTCCACGGCTTTTTCATTTTTAATTTCTGTAATCACTAAATAGCTACACTTCTTAAATTAATACATCAATAGGCATTAAGCAACTCACAAATCCCTCAGAAGTTCATTTCACCCTTTTTCTTAAAAGGTATTTAAACAGTGTCAAAACTGGAATTAACATAATAACCTTCTAGAAAAAGTTACATTTCAAGGGTCTTGCTCAATTTTAACGTTTAAAATTTCTACAGAATTGCTGAAAGCATGTAACATACTTTTCTAAAAGAATAATTCAATAGATATTTGTCTAAAGCACTGCAATGAAAAAGTAAACAGATAATGCTTATCTTCCATTTTTATTTTACCTCTTTTCTTCTTACTTATGTATATTAACAAAAAACCTCCAATGATTTAAACAAAAGATTTTAGCTCAACACATAATTGCAACAAAATTACAATAATTGTACCAATTAAAATAATCCTGAATGAACAGTTTGTCATCTTAATGTTCCAATGGTTTATAGAAGGATCTACTTAATTAGCTGAAATTGCTTTCCAATGTTAGTATCAAATGTCATTTGTTAAAAGTTGAACGATTTTGAAAATAATTTAACAAAGCAATTTTACAAAACACCAAGAACCAACATTTTCTTTTCAGCTGAATAAAGCAAGCAGATGTGTCATCAAATTGCTATAAAAATAAATGAGCCTTTATATGGAGAAAAATAAATTTTACTACTAGTGCTACAGAATACTATTTTTTTATGAAATCAAATTCTTTAATAAAATAATTTCATATCATTTATATCTTGGTGATATTTTTAGTATGCTATAAATATACTTTCTTAAATTGAAGTAGTAAACAATCAAGGAGAAATATTCCATCGTACATGAAACAAAAAAATGTTTTAACCTAAGTGATTTCTTAATTTGATTACCATGGCTGCATTACAGTGATCCTGCATCCTGATCTGAATCTATCAGGAAAACGTGGCACCAGTGAAACCATGCTATAGAACTCCAAATCTATAGTAATGAATGACTGTTTCACTTATAACTAAATTAGTTTCTATCAGTTTAATTTCAAGAAAAAAGGAAAAAAAAATAAAATAAAAACTGTCCTGTCGTTGATTTCAAGAAGGGGTAACTTCAGTAAAGACTGGGAAAAAACCCAAGCAAAATCATACACCAGTGCTGAAAATGGACTAGAACTGAAGGAATTAAGAAACAACAATTCCTTCTACTATTGATAAATTAGACAAAGCATGTATATTCCACAATTCATCCCTTAGAATACCATGAGTTGCAAAGCATTATGAGCTGTGGCCTACTTAGATCCTTTGGATCCCTTCACCCCTAAACCTCCCCCCACCCAGGGAAAAGGAAAAGGATGCTGAATTAGAAAGCTGTTATGCTATTCTTCTAAATTTGGTGTGTTCTGCCTCAGCACGTTGTATTGCCATCCAATTTGCCATCCATCATAGGTAGGCATGCACACATATGTGCACAAAGACTTTATCACAGAGGTAAAATTAAGCCCAAGTGATGGATGAATTACATGTTGCTAGGTTTTAAATAATGGTTACCTACAACTCTGAGGAAAGTATAACCATTTTCTTGTCCTGAGAAATCTCTTTTTTCAAAATCAAAGAGTTCCTGATTTCCATAGTTTCTCTTAGCTTCCCAAAAAGCATATTTTCAAGGAGATTAAGGAAGGGTGGAGATCGTAATCTGAACAGATGGCTCATGAGTTTCTTCTATCCTGAGCCAAGCTCTTCTGTTCTAATATTTTTAATAAATATATAAAAATAGTCACAGAAATTTAGGGACCATCAGCTATTTGCAAATATTCTCATAAAAAAATCAGAAAGCTCTGCATTAATATTCTGTTTTGCTCAAAGCCCCTGTCTTAACACCCCCAGTTTGGTCACAGTTCAGGCAAAGAATGACAGGTAGGACTGTCCCTTATGACATCAAGCCCAAAAAGCAGATTAACATCCAAAGGAGCCAGTAGGAAGCACCTGAATAGAAGGTTGTGTGAACACCTGAATGCTGTAGTGTTACATAAATTGTATATTCAGTCATGGGGAACAAGCACCCTCCCCTCCCCAGCCTCTTTAAGCACTGATCTCATGGTCTGTCTTAGGACTATCTCCTCAGATACACCAGCCTTACACTTCACACAGTTTCAGCAGGTAATGGCTAGAATTATAATCAGAAAGATACAGAACCTACATCCTAACCCCATAAAAGAGAGGACAATATTTACCACACATCTTCCTAATGCCTGGGTGAATGTTCTACCCATGTCTGGTATCCAAGCACAACCATGAGGAAATTCTCATGGACTGTCATCAACTACTGACTTTTTTCTTTCCAAAGGCCCTCTGTAACAGGCAGATCATTAAATTGCTCTGGTAGCCTGCAGTGCACTCCCTGCCATTTTCTTTCCAAAGGTCAACTGGAACTTTTCTATAGTGGCCTTCCTTGCCTGCCTGGACAACACATCTTGCTCACCAGCACCAGAAGGTTCCTGCAACTTGTCACACATCCTGTCCCAGCACTTGGTATAACTAATTTAGACACATTTATCTTGAAGTAGCCTTTGCTGCTGTGCTTTGTCCTGAACCTCATTTTATCCTCCTGCTGCAAACATGCTCAAACCACATTTTTTTTGTCCTTTAATTGGCTTTTTAAGGGCTTTAGTTACTGACTGAATAGGTTCTAGGTGCAAGGTAGGCCTTGCTTTAGCAATTCTGTGCATTCACAACAGAATTGTTTCACAGCAGAACCACTGATTTCACAGGACTTTCAGTGGTAAAAATTCAGATTGATCATAATTTTTCAAGTGTCTATAAATTTACAATCATCTTCTGAAACGCGGTATAAGACATTCTTGAACATGCAGGTATACGCATGCCTGAAGTTTCACTTTCAATTGTATAAATCTTACAGTCCAGCTACTAACAGCGCTAAGAAGTGGCAGATTGGTAAATCTAGAAGAGAACTGGTTAGCTCACAGATACAGAAACTTTCTCTAATGCCTCTGGAAGGATAAAAGCCTCCAGAAGGACAGGCAAGAGAGTTACACAATTACTTCAGTGATTTCTAGGACTATTTTCCAACTGACAAAGTACTGCAGGCTTTGATTTCTGCCAGGATAAATAGGGTACAAAGAGAAAATCAGAGAAATCAGCAACAATTTATAAATTCCTTTCTTTTTTGCAAATTTACTGCCCACCACTGCGTTAGCAGGATTACAGATGAGATTATTTTCCCCAGTAGGGCATGATACCTATATCCACAATGACTTTGATCTGCAACTTACTCACAGCTACTTCCACAACCCTCTGTGAAACAGTTATCCCAGTTATATGCCCACATGGCATTTCTTCCCTCTGTCAGACCATTCAGAGATATGTCAAATAGCACAAGAATTATCTTTGGAAAACTCACCTGCAAGTTTCTCACAAGACACATACTCTTATCTTTTGCTTCCTTCTTCTGTTTTCCTGGGGTACCCATGCCTGTTATTATCTTAGATTTTAATACATTTAGATGTTTCTAGATTAAGATCTTGCTTAAAATGTCTTAAATTTCAAAATTCTTCCTTGTCTTCTTCCTATGTTCATTGAATCTGTTGAGAATTTATTTTCTTGAAATGTATCTTTTTTCTACAAAAGCCACAGTGACCTTTCCCAAGATATCATTTATTTAGATCTGAAACTGTCATTTATTCTGGTGTCATGGATGCTTTACATGCCTTCACAGAGAGCACAAGAGAGTAAATTAGCCATAGCTGGCTAATTTACAAGTCTGAGAAGTCTCAGTTGCAAACATTGAACAGAAACTTCCTTTAATCTGACAACTTAATTCTCCAAGAAATTTATTT
This sequence comes from Chloebia gouldiae, assembly GCA_003676055.1. NCBI lineage: Eukaryota > Metazoa > Chordata > Aves > Passeriformes > Passeridae > Chloebia > Chloebia gouldiae. Next base: position 11,886,596 of record QUSF01000002.1, on the reverse strand, counting down.
GCAGAAAGTCCACATATTTTATTTCACTTCAGAGCTTTAAAAATTTGCCTTTTGCAACTTCTGTAAACCACTTTGATATTAGGCAAAATTGACTCTTTACAGTAACATAGAAGAGAATGCACACAACATAAATGTAGAGAAATATTAACTCTATGTCATAGCTATAAATAAAATTGTAAATATAATTAAATTAGACCAGTATGGAGAGATGGGTAATGACAACAGTGAGCTTAACCACCAAAGAACCTAAACACAAAAGGGGAAGGAGCGACAAAATCAGAATTAAGAGCTTAACCTGGTAAGGAGAGCGACTACATGAAAAGCCTGATGATGAGAAAAGGCAATACGTTACCTGAAGGAGTAAATATTACTACTAATAAATATACCAGGTGGAAAGCAAGACCAACTAGACAAGTAGAGAGAGGAGAGGCTGAAATTAAAGGATAGAAGACAAGAGAGAGATGATACAGTAGGTCACTTTACGGAAGTAAAAAGAATAAAGATTTTTTTTTTTGAGCATATAAACTGAAAGCCAACAAAGCATTCTCTTTTCAAAATTTGCCACAGTGACAAAGCATGGGCTTGTTCCCCTCTAAAAAAAGATTGAGAGCATAGAGTCTCTACCTGTTACTATAAGGGATTTTAAGTGACTGCAGCTCATAAAGATTCTTTGTGGTTTGTTTTTTTTTGTTGTTTTGTTGTTGTTGTCATTGTTGTTGGTTTTATTTGTTGTTTTTGGGTGGGGGAAGTCTGTATTCTTTTGGTTTTGGTGGGGTTTCTGTGAGGGTGGTTTTTCTGTTTGTTTGTTGGGTTTTTTGTTATAGACCCTGGAAGAAAGTTCCCAGTATGATATTCAGTAGGCTTTTCATCTCAGCATAGTATGAAATAGGAAAGACACAATTCTCCTGACAGACCTGGTTTCATATGCATCAATTTAGTCTTTGATATTCTTCACAGTATCTACAGAAAAAGACAAATTTACTTTCCCCTACAAGCCTCTACAATAAGAATATATTAGTTAGCTTTATTTTTAATGACAAATTGAATCACAGACATACAGGTATACTTATTTAGTTACCAAACTGAGGTATCCATTTTTTCCAGAATACTCCACCAACTGAAAGCAGAGCTCCCAGTAGCTCCAGATACAGCTCTGAACAGAGTACTTAGCAATATCAGCCTACAGAACCATAAGCTGTACACCACCTCCCCACAGAGGCACAAATACTATCCAAGTGAAAGGCACTATAGAGGTGACTGGTCCAGCATCACACAAACTGACTAATAGCTGTGGAACAGCATTTCACTGTCTTACTTTAGTTATTGCATTCAACTCCAACACATAGCACTGCAATGTGGCAGAAAATGGCCCTCTCCTTTACTACAGCTTGCAAAATTAAATTCTGGACATTACAAGATGATCTCATAGAGGCAAAGTAGCATATAATCCTGGAAATCATATATCATTGTGCCTGCATAGAGGGGAATTAACTAAGGTCTGTATTTATTCTTTTGCTTCTTAGTGCTTGACTACCCGATTCTTTTCGTTTTCCCGTATTTTTTGTACGTTGTGAAGGTATCGCCTTCTCCTGGAAACACTGAAAGCCACGGCGCGGGCGCCAGCGCTCCCCGCGGCTGTGCCGAGCCGGGAGCGCCACCTGCCGGCACCGCGCCGCGCTGCACGGCCCCGGCCGCGCCGGCGCTGCCGGGCGGCAGCCGGGGACAGCCCGGGACAGCCGGGCCGGGGACACAGCCGGGGACAGCCCGGGACAGCCGGGCCGGGGACACAGCCGGGGACAGCCCGGCCCGGGGGGACACAGCCCGGGACAGCCCGGCCCGGGGGACACAGCCGGGGACGGCCCGGCCCGGGGGACACAGCCGGGGACAGCCCGGGACAGCCCGGCCGGGGACACAGCCGGGGACAGCCCGGGACAGCCCGGCCGGGGACAGCCGGGGACGGCCCGCCCGGGGACACAGCCCGGGACAGCCCGGCCCGGGGGACACAGCCGGGGACAGCCCGGCCCGGGGG
>QUSF01000002.1:11843337-11884557 GCA_003676055.1 Chloebia gouldiae | reverse complement strand
CAGCCGGGGACAGCCCGGCCCGGGGGTCACAGCCGGGGACAGCCCGGGACAGCCCGGCCGGGGACACAGCCGGGGACAGCCCGGGACAGCCCGGCCGGGGGACACAGCCGGGGATAGCCGGGGACAGCCCGGCCCGGGGACACAGCCGGGGACAGCCCGGCCCGGGGACACAGCCGGGGACAGCCCGGGACAGCCCGGCCCGGGGGGACACAGCCGGGGACAGCCCGGGACAGTCCGCCCGGGGGGACACAGCCGGGGACAGCCCGGCCCGGGGAGGATGGCAGAGCTGTAGGGCCACGCGGGGTTAACTGCCCCTGTTGCACCCCCAGGAACACACGGAACACAGCGGATCATCTACTCCTCCCCTGAAGGGAGCTGGAACTGGTCAGTGCAGTGTGGTCACCCTCTGCTCCACAGTCTGCAGCAGAGGGGAAGGCAATAGAGAGCTCTCACTGCAAGGGAAACCTGGTGATTCAAAAGCTTTTTAACACATGATATTTTAAAATTTGGAAAAGCAACTGTAATATCAAAGGATTCTCTTTACACAGGGAATGCAATCAAGTGTGAAACTCTTACATTTAACACAGAATCTACAAGATTCCTTTCAGCAAAGAAATGTCCAAGCAGCAACCCTGAAACTGCAGTGTCACAATAAAAAGTAGTTTGACAAAAACTACTTAATACTAGGAAAACTAAATATTCTTGATTCTGATGTAAAATATCAAAATATTTTAAAAAAACCCTTGAAGAACAGAAGCAGAGAACAGTAACAAACTCAGTACAGGAACAAGCTACATAATTATCACGATCTATTATCTATTTATGATACTCCAAATGGGAAAGCTGCTCTATAAACTAAAAAAAACTTAGAAAACTGAAACTGAAGTTTTAAAAGAGGAACTAACTTTGAAATTATAGTGAAACAGTTATTTGAGTCAAGTTACTTTAAATAGTTACAGATTAAAAAAAATAGTAATGACACAGAAAGGATTATTTTTGATAAAACAGAATTTTTAGAGATCTAGATAATCCCAGAGAAGACTTCACAGACCTTTTCACATTCAGCATATAGTAAAGATGATCACCCAGACAGATGAGACCTCAGCTTTGTCAATACTTCAGAAGAGTTACGTATTTAGTTCCTTACACAGGTTCAACAGAAGGGGCTGAAGGACATCAATTCTCTTCCTGAGCACTCAGCAACATTATTGTTAGAAAACTTTTTTAATTGTTAAGAAGCTAAAGAAACTAAGTCTTCTAGTTTTATCGTTTTCATATCAAATAATCCTGTTGCTATTTTTTTTTGCTCAAGAGAAAATTCTGAATAATGGTCTTGTTTTCCTTTTCCTTGTTTTTTTGGTATTGCAGGTGGAATACAAACAGCATCCCTTAAAAGATGATTATCACCTTCCCTTTTCCAATACATTGTACAGGGCTCTTCACTGTTTCCTCCCATTATATACTCTGGTTTTAAACACTAAAAAATTATGTACACACTTTTAATTGTCAGTTATGAACTAGCAGTCTACTCAAGTGGCTATATCACTTCCAAACAACCTGCACAGCAAGAGGTACACAGCAGCAGTCATGAATCTCCTCCACACCTTAACTAATAAACCATGACATGCTCCAGCTGGCACTAAGCATCCACAGCTCAAGTGTTTATGCTAACAACAAACAATCCAGTACCCAAGTAAGTTATTCATATTCACTTGTGAATATCCTTTTATTTATGTTGCTTTACTAGGTTTTAATATCCATAAATACTGGAATTACTAGCATCTATTTATGAAAAGAAATCAGGTCTCTAATACCTCCTCTGGTTTATCAGAAGACAAACACTGTTATGTCTTCAAGACAGCTTTGAATGTCAATCACCCCAAAGTGATTTATTATTCTGGATGCCAATAATCAGAAAACTGTAATGAGTTCGTTGGGTAAATATTGAAAACATAAAATTGTGAAATATCTACACAGAAATTAAAATAAAGAGAAGTTTGAATGAAAAGCATGACAGGAAAGGGAATTCCTGATGATTCTGTCACATAAACATTTGTGACACTAATTGTGTGAATGCACAATGGAAAGATGGGTTCCCTGTGCTTTACCTTTGATTTCACATGTATATTATACTCACAGAGAGAATGCAAAATTCAAAAACTGGGTCCACACTCTAGAGGAGAGTGTTTTCTAATCATGCACTTAATTTACCAGTGAAGTTTAGTATTTCTAAAACCATCCTCCAGCTTAAAGCCAGTCAACTACTTCAGTCTACTACTTGCTCTCTTGATCTGTCTTCAGTCCTCAGCCTCATGCCCAATCTAAGCTTATCCCTCTGCCTTCTGAGATTCCTGTATTCAGATCCTAACTGCACTTAAACTTTTCTTTCCTAATACAACTCATTCAAATCTTTCTCAAACAATCCTAATTCCATTCTCAACATTTCAACTGTTCTCAGCCTACTCCAGACCCTTACACAGTTCATCTCCTACTCCTTGACTTTCACTGCAGAGCACACTTCCAGTATTTTCTCTTGAAACTCATTCCCCTGGATCCTGCAAAATCTCTAGATTTTCTGGTAATTTGTTCAATCAGTCACCATCTTGTCTCTTTACCTCAGCTGTTCTTTTCATCTGAGCTCAATTATATTTTCTCCAAATCAAACCTTTCTTTCTTCTCCCTGACTCTTATCCTCAGATTTTGCTTTTCTTCTATAGGCTCCAATCAGTCACATCTCTCTCTTCCATTCCTCCCACTGTCATCAGGTCACAACCCACAAATCCTTTCTTACAAGCAGAGGATTCTGGAGAGAGATGTTCACTGGCAACACAGGGCAATTTGTCCTCAGTACCAATACCTAGATAGCTCTGTTGGAAAGCAACTTGTAGCAGAAATGGAGAAAGTCATGCTTCTTTTTCACATTCCTAACTGCAGCACATGGCATTGCTATAGCATACCTGCTAAGCACAAAACCTTCAGAGATTTTTATCAGTCATGCCAGTTTCTGCTGAGCTGATTTCAGATTAACAAAGAAGTGGAAAACATACCCAACTTGTAGCTTGGCCAAGGTAAAGATGAAAAGGATATCAAAAGTCAAAAGTACAGTTAGTTGTCTGTGAAAGAATACCTGTACAGTTCTCTGTGGTTTAAATACAAAGCACTCATTCATACATGGTGCATCAAATAGCAGTGAAACTCACTTAGAAGTTTTCAAAAGTCAGCAGAAGAGGGTAAGATTGTGGGAATTTTAGACTACAACCAGATAAATGTTTTAAAGCCATGTTTTTGTAGTGATCATTAATAATGATCTCTATTTTAATCATTGAAATTGCACACCATCACCAGAATAATGACTACCTCTCATAGATGGTTTTTAAAGTCAGGTGATCTGGAACACCCTCAGTCTCTTCAAGATGTAGGATGAGCCATGATGTTCTATATGGCCACTGCTCTGTGAGATTGATCCAACTTGCCAGTCTGTCCCAATTGAATGTGATTTGATTGGCTCGCAATAAACGACCTAAAGAACAAGGAAGAACAAAACATAGAGCATTTTTTTTTCCTCCCTTGTGAAAGATACCTTTTTTCTCCTCAAAGTAACAGCTATGTTACTTTGTTATTATCGGATCTGTGAACTTCCTCCTATTATATTTTTAGCTCAGTAAATTCAAAATCACTGCAAGTTGCACCTAAAAATGTAATTTCACAGTCTAATAAAAATCCTTGCAAATACTGGTGAAAATATGAGGCTCTCCAAAACTGTCAACTTCAGCCTAAATTTAAAAACTAATTACTATCATCCTGCTACTGATTAATCTTAACTTACTTCAACCAAATTCAATAAAGAATTTCACACAGCATTAATTTCTCCATCTAAACACAGAATTTCATGCTAATACTTTGACAGATTTTCTATGCACTGTCATATGAAATGCGGTCAAAACAAGCATACAACTGCCAACTTCAACAGCCAATATAGTAAAATTCAAACCTATGAAAAAGACTGTTTTAAGTTAGTAAGGCAAGGTATAAATTACAAATAAGATTATTTTAAAAAACAGAAAAAGTTAATGCTACAATTTAGGCATTTGAAGTTTCAGCAAATTTTCTGTATGTCCTTTATTAATATCTGTAATTACATGTAACTTACAGCCTGAAGGTTCTGTTCATAAAGCTGTCTAACCACAGATTATACTACACTAAAAGTCTTCTTGCAAGGTCTTTTTTTAAAATTTGATTTTACAGCTAACATTTTGTGATTTTGTTATACTTTGATAACTGCACTATGATTTGCCAAAACATGACAGGTTACATACTACGAATTGCAGTAACAAGTCAAGAGACAGCACACTTATTTAAAACATTAGCCCAGACTTTGAGGTCTGTTGCAGATTTATGCTCTAAAGTATACACAGTGTGAAAAGTAACTCAATTTCTTTTCTCTGGGTAGCTGTAGGGCTACCCAGTGCCTTCTAGTGTCTGTAATAGAAAAGACACTAAATAATCACTCCTCATTCACTTACTACATGAAACATGTTTTTATTAATCCTCTGTAAGCCCTTTTCCAGTTATTACCAGTTTTTAGACTTCAGAGATACCAATGTCTTGACTGTGTTTTACTGAAGAAAAACAGATGAGAAAATGCTTTCATCAGCCTCACACAATCATTTAGGGAAAAACAACTGCAAATACTCATAGCAAATAAGAACAGGATATATACTTGGTTTTCCCCTCACAATTTACCTTTTCACATGTCAATAATACAATCTTTGTTTACACCACAGTATTATGAAATTGAAAACTGTAATTTTCTTATCCCATTTCAAAATAAAAAAATACATAATTTCCTAAAAATGCAGACTAGAATCAGTTGCCTCCCAACTGAAGTCAATGAAACAACAAATATTACATATCTTTCAAATCCTATGTAGAATTGTCAATAATTTTTTCTCACATTCTGGAAGAGTTTGCTTCAGAAGGACTTTCATAAGCAACATATGGACTGACTTGTTTGATTTAGTTTACACATTTCAAAGTCTGAGTGTAACTACAAGCAACCAAAACACAATCCTGCACACCAGAATGTCAGGCTTACCTGTCACTGAAACAATATTTAGCAACCTCCTCATGGTCTGAGGGCTGATATCACTGAACCAATCCTCTGTAACCAACAGCTTGGTCAAATCAAATGACATTTGGCGGGTAATGGTCCTCTGCATCTGGCGCCTTCGGTAAGTATCCTGATAACCAAACAAAAACCCAAGGAATACTGATTAGTATCAAAAGCTTTTGTGTATTTCAAACACTTCAGTTTTACTTGATAATCAAATTAGAGTCTTTGTGAGTAAGTCTGTGAAGCTGATAGGTAATATCAAACATACCATCCATTTACTAATTACATGTAAAAATTAAAGCGACCATCAGGTTCCTCTGCTACAAAATTCCCAAAGACTCTACCAAAGGCAGCTCAAAAATCTCAGTAGCCTCAGATTCTGTGTTGCTTTTCACAACTTTCTAGATACCTTTTATTCAACCAGTTTTTGATTTTATGTAAATATGAAATAACGGAAAGCAGGAAAAGAATGTGGTAGACACTGCAGTACAAGTCTAGTACTTAATATTTCTTTGATTAACTCAGTTACTGTCTCTTGTTGCAACATCCTGCAACAAATTCATGCCAGGTTTACACAAAAAAAAATTTGAAATATACACCCAGACCATAGATCCTACCAGATCTGCTGTATCATCTCAGCATTCACAGAGAGCTGTATTTAATTTTTTGTGGAAAGGAATACTTTGGTGAACAAGCAAACTTCCTCCTCTTCAACACAGCATCAATACTGATGTAAGAATGGACTTTTCTTACATGAATCATTTATAAAAATTTCATAAGAATGGTTTGAAAAGTCTTCCAAGTTGATATTATTGAAAATGTCAAAGAAAAAAAAAAACAGAAAAGAAAATAAGGTTTTACCATTATCTCTTACTTAAGACTAAAAATCCTTCTCACCCGCCTATTGAGAGCAGTTTTGCTACCAAGCTTGGTCATGTCTCCAAGACTGTTCTGAGAAACTCTTCTGTCAACCTCTTCATGCAATCCTATGGAAAGGAAAACAAAGGTAGGCATTTTCTCCAGTCGGATACTCTGACTGACCCATAAAAATAATACTAATAATCTGTCAATTATTTAAACAATTTCCTCCAAAATACAGATTTTGGATCACTGGTTTTGTAATGCTCATATCACCCTACTGCAGAACCTTACCAGCATTATCTGCATAAGGAATATCTCCATTGGTTGTTGAAGCTACCATCAGCTTTTTTGCATTACTGAGCCCTCGGCTGTTCAGAAAAACAGGCAAATGGACAATATTTCGCATGTAATCATGGCCATTTATGTTTGAATCTCGTAGAACACTGTTCAGATTCTGGTTAATTGCCTTTATAATAATGTGTGGGTCACTTGCAAAAATTGCAATGAACGGGCCTTTTGAAAACAAGACTCGCACCTGTAAAAAAGTAGACAGTAAACCTTGTTAGTAACAACAACTTCAGCTGCAGATCATTTGAACATTTGGCTCAACATTTTATATTCATTCTATTCAAGCAATAAACCTGAGAGGCCAAGAGAAGTATGGAGATGTCAGTTTCTTCTATATGAGATATCTAACATTAGCAACTTGTCCACAGCTAGAAATAAGCAAACTTAACAATTCAACAGCAGAATTTACAGTGGAAGTCATCACCAAGGATGTATCATGCAGTAATGTTCTCATTCACCACAAATATTTAGCATTTAAGTATTTTTCTTCTAAAGTACTTCAATGGTAAAGACAGGAACAACTCTCCAAACATTTAAAGTTTGTTTCAACAGAATAATTATTTTCCATAATTTATATTTGTTTCAAACCTTTTCAAACGTACTAACATGCAATTTAATTTTCAACTTTTAAAACCCATCACTCTTAGCATTATAGTTATGCCAATGTACACAAATATTAATTACCACAATATAGCTTTCTTTCTGCAGAAAACATGCAATAACTGTATGTATCTGAGCTCATTTGTGGAAGAGATCATGTATATAATCCAGAGGTCATCTTTATAAAATCATCCAACTCACAGTATCAAGCATCTGTAAAACCTTGTCCTGTTCACAAGCATCCAGTCCATCAATAATTACAACAAGCCTTGTCTGATTCTGAGTGAAGCTGTCAATGGTTTTTGCCATTTTGGCCATCAGTTCCACTTCACATTTCAAAACCTATAAAAAAGAAAAAAACAAAGAAGGAAAAGACATGCCTATAATACTTAAAACTGATAAAAATACATGTATTTCCTTTTGCAGACTGCTATTTGTCCCAAAAATACTTCAGTAAGATTACAAGAATAAACTTACAAATACTCAAAGTGAAAAAGTCCTAAAACTTTACTTCCAACATATTAATATCCCATTTGAACAAAGATGTACAGCACAAACATATAATCTGCCTTGATATAACAAACTGTCCTTATTTAAAATCCATTACAATGTTATTTAAGAAAATAATATTTATCCACAGTAAAGCATTATTTCAGAAGTAAAAGAGCATTTGTAGCTTCAGCTAGTCCTCAAACATTGCTCTGCATAAAATGTACAGCAAAATTTTCTCTCTGCCTTCCAGCCAAGCACATTATGCTATTACTCTAATACTCAGTCACTGCTATTCAAGATATGCAGTCTGAAGATTTGTTAAGCTTTTCAACATCATTACACATGCAACAACCAACCATAACATAGAAACAAAGGTGGAATTTGCCTTTCCTAACTTCAGCAGGTAACAAGTAGACATTAAAATCCGATCTCTTAACCAGTAGATTCATTAGAATGTGCACAATAATATGACATAAAACATGAGATGAACAACTCTCCTGAAATACCTACTTCTCTCTTTTGATGGCAAAGGGTGAACCTAACTCCTAAAGGCTGAAGCTATGTCAGATAAATATTGCTCAACAAACAACTGTCAAGACACACAGTACCAAGATACAATCAGGTCTTCTGTGCAGCAAAAACACGGCAGTAGGCATGCTGGCATCAGAAGGGATTCACTTTTCTCAAAGGGCAAAGACAGCCTTTGACTAGGAGCCAGCAGGGTTAATTGACACAGCTTTAAACAAGACATGACAGGGGCGGAGGATAATTCAGTCTTGCCTACAACAAACTGTGGTATGACACACCAAGGTTAGAGGGATGTAGGGCTAGTGAAGGCCCTTATCTGAGATGTGCTGGCCACACTGGAGCACACTTGCAAGTCTTATGGAGATGAGGCAGAGGCTCCTGAGGTAACAGAAGCCAACAGGGAAACACCATTGAAATACTTCAAAGGAATTAAAGGGTGCTCCTCAAAGGTGACCCAGCTGACAGCCCAGCTCAGGTGCCTCTACCTCAGTGCACACAGACTGGGCAACTAACAGGAGGAGCTGGAAGCCACCGTGCTGCTAGAAAGCTGTGACCTAATTGCCATTCCAGAAACTTGGTGGATGAATGCTGTGACTGGAGTGCAACTATTGATGCCTGCAGATTGTTCAAATGGGACAGGAGAGGAAGGAGGGGAGGAGAGGTCGACCTCTACATCAAGAGATGGAGCGATCACAAAGAGATGCCTCTGAAAAGCAGCCACTGCATAAAAATTTCTGAGGAACACACCAATAAATGACACCTTGGGGTTTGTGTCTGTAACAGGCCTGATCAAGGGGGGCCCACAAGGCTTTGTGTCCCAGCTACAGGAGGCATCATGTTCATGGGCTTGAATCCTCCTGGGGAACTTAGATGACCCCAACATCTGGAAATGTAGCCCCATGAGCTGTCAGCAATCCAGGAGATTGGTGGAATTCAGCTAGGTAATAGACAAGCCCTACCAGAAGGGGTGCAACACTGGACCTGATGGGCACTAATGTAAGTGAGCTAACTGGGATGTCAAGCTTGCAGGCAGCCTGGGCTGCAGTGATCACACACTGGTGGAGTTTGCAGTCCTGAGGGATATGGGTCAGGTAAGGAGTAAAGTCAGCACACTGCATTTTAGGAAAGTGAAGTTTTGGCTGTTCAAAGAGACAAGATCCCCTGGAAAACTGCCCACAGGGACAACACAGCTGGCAGATCTTTTAAGGATGCTTTCCATGGAACACAAAAGGCTGTAATCCCCAGCTACAAGAAAATTGGCAAGGAACACTAAAAGGTGGCTGCAGTGAGTAGAGACCTGCTGGTCAAATCAAAGACCAAGAAGTAAATGTATAGGCAGTGGAAGCAAGCACAGATATGCTAGGAAGAGTATAGGGACACAGTCTGGTTGTGAGGGATGTGGTGAGGAAGGCCAAGGCACAACTGGAACTGAACTTGTCAAGAGATGCAAAAAATAACAAAGGGTCAATGGCTCAGTGTCCCAATGGACATCAGTGACAAGTGCTGTCCCTCAGAGGTCCACACTGGGACCAGTGTTATTTAATATCTGAATTAATGACATGAATGAAGGGATCAAATGCATCCTCAGCAAGTTTGCAGACGACACCAAGGTAAGTGGTGCAGTTGAGACACCTGAGGGACAGGATGTCATCCAGAGGGACCTGGACAAGCTCAAGAAAAGGGTTCATGAGGTTCAACAAAGCCAAGTGCAAGGCCCTGCACCTGTGTACTGAATCCCCAGTATCAATCCAGGCTGGGGATAAACAGATGCAGAGGAGCTCTGCCAAGAAGGACTTGGGGGTGCTGTGGGTGAGAGGCTGGACATGACCCAGCCATGTGCCCTTGCAGCCCAGAAAGCCAAATGTGTCCTGGGCTGAACCCAAAGCAGTGTGGGCAGCAGGTGAGGGAGGGGATTCTGTCCCTCTGCTCTGCTCTGGTAAGAGCCCACCTGCAGTGCTGCATCCAGCTCTCCACTCCTCAGCACAGGAATGACACCAATGTATTGGCAGAAGTCCAGAAGAGGCCACAAAGATTATTAGAGGGATTAGCACCTCTGCTGTGATGAAAGGCTGAGAGAATTTGGATTATTCAGCCTGAGTGGAGATGTTTATTGTGGCTCTCCAGTATCTAAAGAGGCCTGTAAGTAACATGAGGACAAACTTTGTAGCATGGCCTTCTGCAAAAGGACAAGCGGGAATGGTTTTAAAAACTGAAGGACTGTCAATTTAGGTTAGATATAAGAAAGAAGTTTGTTTAAAATGAGATGATAAAACACCGGTACAGATCGCCCAGAGAAGCTGTGGATGCCCATCCTTGGAAACATTCAAGGTCAGGCTGCACTAGCTGACCTTTAAAAGGCCCCTTTCAACTCAAACTATTCTATGACTGTATGAAAAATATTTGCACATGATTTTTATACAATACATTGGCTGTAACCTACAAAGTTTGCAATCATGATGCTACATTTTACTTTCAAATAGGAGCATATAGCATTATCTGATGACAGTCTAAGAGTATATTTATAGTTTATAGATACAGGCCAGCAAAACAATACCATTTTCTACCATTTTTAATTAAATATATGGAGTGTTTTGGAATGTTCTTTCAGTGCTATAATGCCTTTCTTGGCAAAGAGGTCTTGTAGACAGACAAAGTTAGGCTTGTTTTTACACCTTTAGAAGATTCTCAAAGTTATTCTTTCTCATAATATGATCTAAAGTAAGCTTTTATGAAATAATGGTAATTGAGAATTGTTTTCAAAGCACCTTCTTCCCAGCAAAAATAAAATCTGGAAACTGAAACCCCAAATTTAACATTCATCAAGCAGATGGATCTCATATACTAAGTACAATTAGCACTGGCACTGAAATGTTCCATTCAGTAAAATCTTACCAAGCCTCATTCTCCTGTTGTGAGACTTGGCCCGATTAATGGTGCCCCAATTTAATAATGCTCCGTGTTTGGGGGTTTGTTTCATTCCTTTTAAGGTCCAATTCATATAAACTCTCACCTTCATGAACCCCTCGCTTTTCAACTTGTGAAGCTTGGAGGCAGCACTGTGAAGACGTTTTCTCTGAGAATTCAAAACTGAGTCCATCACCTGCCACCATGTGCGACAATTCAAGAAAAAGGCCAAACCAACAATACAGGTCACTGTTATGAGAATAACATTCACTGTCATGTTGGCTGACTCCACGTTAAAAATCGCCAACAGGGCGATTGCAGAAACAACGCAAGACAAGATGAACAGGAAAATCACAAAGGATGGGAGGCAGCAAGTTTTCTTCCATTTCTTTTTACCTAGGAAACAAGTATTGCTGTTAGAATTAATGCTTAATGTAATGACAGGTGAGTGCAAAATCTATTAACTTGCATACTTCTCATAAAACACTAACTGGCAAAAAAGCTTACTGCAGTGTTACCAGCTAGTCACAAACCAGTGGAGAAAAAGTCTATGATTTGCCAAAATTCCTGGAAATTATGAAGCAGAGATATTCCTTTAATCTTTAGTTTATTTCCATCATTTCAAGAAATCCACACTGGATAGAAATGACAATTTTGTATCAGTGCTATCACCCCTTTTGTGGCATTTCTTTGTAAAGTGTATTTATGTAAATAAATTGTAGACCATCAGTACAGGAACTACTCAGTTTTAAACTGGAACCTGGTACTTAAATAATCAAATAGTAATGGTACCATTGAAGAACTCAACCAAAATTTCAAGCTGCAACCTCAGGCCATCCTTTCTTGCATGCTAAAACACACACAAACAGGAAAACTGCAGCAAATACGGTTTGGACAGTTCACAAGGGCTCACAGGAGAGTACTGAGCTCCTGACTTCAAATGGACTGATAAGAAAGAACCAAATACTGCAGCTGGAGCTTAGCACAGTTAAATCAGTGACCAAAGAAACAGCATTTTCCAAAGCAGCAGTCTCTGCCTTTAGGACCTGTACAGATCCAGTGATACATCTAGAAGATTGCTATCCTCTGGACACATTTGTTGATAACAAAGAACAGAACAGCAATGATCTGAAGTAAAATTATGACAGCTAAACATCAATATTTGAACTGCAGGGGGAAAATCTAATTTTTAATATGCTAAGTAAAAAGAATACCCAAGGTTTATATGTGGCCCATATTATTCTCTATAGCAAGGTATGAGTTGCAAAGGTTTGTCACATTGCTGACATAAGTGACTCACTGGATTGTGCTGCAGGACAAAGCAACAGAAATGCATAATGACAGAAGAGAGAGACAAGAAACGAAGGGGAAAAGTTCAGATATAATTAGATTCAGTTCTAGACATAAGTAGAAATGTAAGCATCCTCTTACTAGAAAGAGACAGAACTAGATTAGAGAGACACTTAAATACCATGAACAATGACATGAGAATTGAAAGAGGTGTGTCTGCAAGTTTACAGACATAACAAAAACTAAGACACAGAAGGCTAAAAATAAACCTCTATGGCATTTCTGTCAACATCTAGAGGTAATAAACCTATGACCCCGGACCTGTAAACAACTCGAGAAAAGCAGAGAATGTGCAAAATCATCAAATAGATAAAATAAATTATAAAAATCAATTAGATAATTAGACACAGCACAGGAAGGCAACAGAGCAAATAATACAAGTGAATGCAAAATTACAAATGAAAGGGAAAAGATGATTACTGCAAATAATCACAATAAGCCAGCACTACACTGCCATTCCCAAAACAACTTCAGGAGAGATTACAGCATCATGAAAGCTGTTTCACTGAGATTAAAGAAAGGAACTGCAGAACCTAATATGGAAAAGAAGAGTGAAAAAATCTACACATTTCTTTCATAAAGAACACTTAGTGAATTTGAAAAAGAACAATAAGGAGTAAGTTGTGCTCAGCACACATCTGAACATAGCAAACATAGTGTGTTTTTTTCAGCCTCTGCAGGACAGAAGAGTCTAAATATTTCTAAACACCTAAGAGTCTAAACACCTTTGTAAGAGGTGACAGATTCCTCAATTTGTGGACAAAAAGACATGAGAAATAATTAACACTTAACACTAAAAACTTAAAGTACAAATAAATCCTCAATTAATTGGAAGTTAAGCTGTAGTACTCCTTCACAATTTCATACTCTGCGTTTTTCTTTTTCTAGAAACCTACAGATGAAATAGAATGAAAAAGCTTGTAGGATCAAGTACATACATTTCATCCCATTTTATTAGTACTAATCACAGCAATTTATAGGATTGGATTAACATGTTCTACACATTTATTATTTCCACTCATAAAAGCTCTAAATTAAAATCTAATAAACTAAACAAACCTCTCATAGCAATACACAAAAACACACATTTCCCTTTATCTGACTCAGACACATTGACTTAGTTGCTATGAAAATATGCTGCATGTATAAGGACATAATATACATATCTATTTCCACTGACATTTCTGAAAACTGTACTTCACAGGATATATTAATTTATTATATTAATAAAATCAAAATAAGCAAATAAAATGGGGCATTTTTTCTCTTCCCAACAGAGTTTCCCCTTCTCTATGAACTTCTGCATGGTTACAACAATTTCTAAAAAGAGCTTATATGCAAAAAACAGAAACCCTAGTAACAGTGCACTGAAGTGGAATAATTAGAATTGTCATTCAGGTAAAAAAAAACAACAACCTTGTGTATCTTCTGTCTTGAAAACTCGAAATAGCCTCGTTGCTAGGAAACCAAATTCCCTTTCACATGCATCAGAGAGGGTAGCAATCATCTCAGCCAGTGAAGTCTCTCCACCTACACTGGACAGTCTATTGTAGTCTGTAAACAAAAATCTGAAAGAGGAAAAGCATGTATTTTGTATACTTCAGAAAACCTTAAATATTTTCTGGCAAAATTATCTAAAAAGTCACGTGGCATCTCTGTAGTTAAAAGTTTTTTTAAGTGCTACAAAATGTAAAATACTTTAATTTTTTAAAAAATCTACATGGAATTTAACTATTTCTCCATTTATCAACCTCTTCTTTGCCAAACTTCCTATTCTAAAACTTGATTTCTTTAAAAGACAGAAATTGTCACATAACTAATAGTACCTCAGATGACAGTAAAAACATGAAAATATCTTTATGATGCCAAACCATAATACTGACAAAGATTTTCAAAACTTCATTCTGATCTATTTTCAAATATTTATAGAGAATTAGAAAAAATACAGAAACAAAAGATCACATAAAAGCACCATGTGGCTAAAATAGAAGTCTTTAAGCAATAGAAGTAAATTAAATTTTCAAACACACAGCATAAATTTTCTTGTTTTCAGGTAAACTAGAAGCTTTGAACAGTCTGATGCTCTACTTACAGGGAGGAAAAAAAACCCCAAACCTTAACAGAAGTAATCAATGGAACAAGTATTAAACATAGATAATATACAACATACATAAATTCTTATTTTATCTGGTATGAATTTTCATTAGTACAATAGCCAAAACCCAAAATTCTAAAAAGCACTTTCACCAACTTTGGCAGATACTTTTTCTTGAAAACACTCCTATCTTCTTCACACTGAAAAGTTTATGATCTTCTAGAGCTACTGTTTTTCTAACAGGAATCTCAATAACTCTTCATATGATGCTAAATGTGCACATTTATAAGCAAAGTTTGAGAAGTATCAGAGTGAGCCCGACTGATTTACTCAAGAGTAAATAAATTAAATAACTAACCTGACAGGTAAAGCTTTAGTGGTTTGCTCTGGTAGTTCTGGTGGGTTCACAAACATGAGTTTGAGAAGCAACTCTAAATATCCAACATGTCTTGCCAACCTTGTACTTAACACCCAGGCCCAGTTCCATCTCTCCCCTTCTCTCCGGCCACCAAAGTAAATTACAGCTAAAATATTAAGAAGATATTATGGTTTTAATTTAGTCAACATTGACAGGTGAAAGAATCATGAAGTTTGAACAAATAAAGTATGGAGTTCTGTAAAAAAGGTTATGAACTTTCAGCAGTTAGGGTAAAAATGAGAAGGTAAGAGTAACACAATGAAATTAATAAACAAAATCCTTCTTTGTTCTCAAGAATGCCCTCTCAAAAATTACACACAAAACAAAAGGTCCAAAGGAGTCTTACTGTCTACAAAACCATTTAGTATTTTTCCTGAATAGCAAAGCATATCTACAAAGCAATATTTAATCCCAAAAACAGATAACCTTTATGAATTCCATATAAGACTTACTAAAGAAAATGTAGAGAACAGCTAATAAGCTGAGTGACACTGCTATTCCAAGCTTTGCATCCACAGTGAAAGCAAGCAATAAACCCAAACCTCCACACAGCAAAAGCGTGAGGAATACAACAAGCCAGGAGAACTGAAACAGAGGTTCAATCTGCTGTCCTGCAAAAGTTTTCATTTCATCTAAAACAAAAACACAAAGACAAGTTAACATATGAAGTCACTAAAGAACAGATCATTTTTGAAAAGTACTTCTTCAGCAGACTATATAACTTATCCCAATTATTGATTGAAAAAAAGACAATGATGCTTGAATTCTTCTTCAAACATCAACCTTAAGTTTTCATCTGTGCAATGAATGAAAATATTTCGCACAATATCTAAATACACAATACTCAGATTCCTTGTTGCAGATTTTCTACTTCTGAAAGCATATTAAATGTATTTTATGACACTAAGAAAAGAATCCACCATGTCTGTCAAAAAACCTCACCCAACTCCCAAAATCTCAATCACTGAAACATGGACTGTATTCCTCAAATAGTCCCATATAAAAGTACAAAGTGAAGGCTGTAGTATTATTTCTGTTTGTTGATTTATATTTACTAAAACAGGAGTTCCTGAAGGAACTTATCTCGGCTCTGTGGAATAAGAAATAATAGATACACTATCCACAATAAAAAATAGGAATGAGAAACAGGAAGAAAACACTAAGAAATGCAAGAGCTCATCAGCAACAAATATCACAGTCAAAATACATGCACTTTTTGTTTATGACAAGGAAGAGCAGCTGAAAAAATGACTGCAGAGATTCCATTTTGGCTAATAGAGAAATCACAGAAAGTAAGAAATACCAAGATTGGTAGAACTATTTTGAATTATATTGAAACATGCCAGAAAAACACCCATCATAAGAAAATGCTAAAACTAAATAAGATGCATATATCCACCAGGAAAGAATATTGATTCATTTAATATACTGCATTTGCCTTCCTTGGTCATTTCAGAAAGTTAAAAAAAATCAAAATAAGAAACAGGAAAGGGGAAGAAACTAGATGCAAAGAACATACACTACAGATAATAAAATATTAATAGCCTGATATTGTTCTTAAGCATTAGAAAGAAAAAGACACATAGGATGCACAATAAATAAATGCTGTAGCAGAAGAGGTCTGAACCTGATCTGATACACAAAACAAGCCCAGCAAGGCATATTTTGGCAGCCAGACTTTCTGCAGTACCTAAAGGGTAGATTCACTGGTGCAGGAAACTCACAGGAAAATAGACAGAAGCACTCAAAGGCTGTCTTGACATTGTATAAATGAACAAAGCAATCTATGGATTAACTGACCACAGTAAAATTTAAATAATTTCATCACAGAAACAGAGACCAGATACAACATTACATGGATAAACAACCTCACAAAAACTAGTAACTCCAATGTGATGCTTTTCATAGATAGACTGTAAGTACTAAAAAGACTAAATCAAGCTTTTACCTTCCAGTTTCTTAAGCAGGAAAGATTTTCCACTTCCCCACTGTGCATACAAGCCTACACAGATGGGTGGCTGCATGGTTGGTTCACTTAGAATATCAGCCAAAGCACTGCTGTACAGATCATAGCCCAGCATGTCACCATCAGATTCAGTGGGAGACAAGTGTCCTGCAACACAAATACTTGTGCTACATAACTTTGTTCTAAGAAAGCTCTTAAGTATAATTTTCATACATAAAGTCATTACATGTTCACCTATATTTGCGTTATACTTCTGCCATATAACAGCTGTTATTCTTTGTACATTTCCTGTTCAAAGGAAATTTAAATAATCCACATAAATGATACATAATTATCACAACTATTAAAGTCTACAAGATTCAAGACTCCAAACCATAGGAAGTCAAAGACACACACATAAGATCAAAATAAAAACACAGCGATCAACAGAAGTCACGTAGTATCCAACATCTAAAATCAAAATAAAAGGTTATTTTACCTTTGCCAGGATTTTAGAGTGATGGGGTTTCCCGCACTGATTATTTTTAAGCCTTCCAGTTAGGTGAAACATTAAAAAATCTGTAGTCACCTTTCAATACATAATTGAATAAACTGGATCATCAATATACAAGTGATTTACAAAAAAATACTTATACTTACTGGCACCAAATATCTGTGTTAAAATACTCTTCTGGTGGCTACAGTCAATATTGTAAGGAGTTTCTCCTGTCTTGTTGGGTCTATAAAGCAATCGACCATCTTTTGGATTTCTTAAGAGTAATTCAGCAAGTTTACGGCTTCTTCCACGAATAGCAATGTGAAGTGGAGTATCTCCTTTCTGCAATTAAGTGATAAAGCTAGTAAAGCTAACATTGATTCCTAAGATTATAGACAGACTATGTGTTCAACACTGTTTCAGAAGCATTATTTCCTTGAAAAAATCTTAGGGCACTTTGAAAAGCATCAGTGCCTTACAGCAAACATTTTTCCCCTTGAAAAATCATTACAAATGTTTCAGAGAAGACATGTGAAAAAGCAGTTCTTAGAATACTAAACCTCAGACACTGCCTTCTTTCCTAAATGCTTATTAATATCCTAAAGTTCACAAAAACTGTAGTCTCTGTGTAGAAACAAATGTCTACAGGCAAACTCAGGATGTCTACATCCTGACATTCTGTGCAGAAAGAGATGTCTACAGGCAAACTCAGGCAAAAACAGGAACAACAGCTAGTTAGAATTGTTTCAATGTCTGCTCAGACGTCCCCAAAAACTTCCCAGTAAAAGCTTTCTTATTGCATCAAATCAATGTAATTACTTATTCGCCCTAAATAGGAGAACAAAAAAGCCCCAGATAAGAGATTAAAAAGACACTTCTTATGCATTACGTACTTTGCAGTCAAAGTAGGTAATGCATAAGAAGACAGCAATAACCAGCTGTATTTGTCCTTAGCATACTTTGTTTAATGTCTATTAATCAAAAACTAACATTAGTGACAAATGACAACCATTCTCTGTGCTCTTCTTCAAGTGTACTAAAAATTAGCTGTTTTAACTGTTAAAGTTTTATTCCTCGCCTGGATTTCTTTTTCAAGAATTAAGAGCAAACCAAAACCCAACAATATACTAATGGTGTAAACAAATTTACACTTAAGTGTTCTTATCTATTGAATTATTAAACATATGGGAGACTAAGCATTTAAGTCTTATTGTCTATTTAATTTGTCTATTTAATTTAATTGTCTATTTAAGCATATGGGAAGCTCTCTTTCTGTATTAGCCTCAACAGCTCTCTCCAAAATCCTGCTGCAATACTAAAATTATTAAATATATTCAAGTAAAGAAATAATCTTTACCTTGTCTACAGCTGAGACCTTAGCTCCTTTATCCAGAAGAAGCTCTACTATTTCAATATTTCTCATCTTGGTTGCCTTTATAAGTGGTGTTTCTCCATCCTAAAATGGAAAAGTAGAACTTATATAAAGATCTCCATACACCCAAAAACAAGAAAAAGAAATGGTGATTGGGTAATAAATGAAAACAAAAAAATGTAAGATATTCAAAATTAAATGTGCTACTGTGCAAACAACAACACTTTAGCATGTACATCTGTGAAAAAGTATCCCAGACCCAGTTTTCCAGATTGATCAGAATCAAAGAACAAAATACATTTCTGTCAATAACAGCGTCAAATAAAGACAAAATTCAGATATTATACAAGATACTTGAAAATATTTCAATCCTGTGCCAATTATTTCTCTTATTTTTTTCCTTACTGTTGCACATGCCTGAACTCATGCCTAGTAGTATCACAAAACTCCTTCCTCAGTTTCCATTAGCACCTGTTCTTTACTCCTTATTCCTGGTCATGTCAATGATGCTGAGATAAAGAATCCACATGTTCCCTGCTATCCCTGTTGCTACTTAACAGCAAATCATATTTATCAACAGAGGGAACATTACTATTGCTGAGAAGCCTTATTTCACAAAAAAAAATTTACCAGTGTTCAAAGTATCAATACTTCACAAAAACTGAATATGGTATGATCTTCACATCACGCAAGAGCTGAGAAAACAACAGATGTTAAAAAAAACCAATTCAATTAAAATTCTAACTGTTACCTTGGTACATGTCTCAGTATCAGGGTTGCATTGCAAGATATCCCTCACCATTGTAGCATTTCCCTTCTCAACTGCCCAATATAAAGCAGTTTTATTATCCTAAAAAAAAAGTATTAAACACAAACAGTATTTTCATTTAGTTGGATTAATTTCAAAAACACTATTTAAAGTACAATTGCTACATACTGAAAATTGCATATAATACAGAAATTTTTAGTACAGCTGAAAGCAAAGGGAAAGTTCAATAAATCGAATTGGCACAAAAAAAGAATTTAGAGCGGAGGATGCAAATTTGGCCAGGGAATATAAATCTATTTAGAAAACCTGTGTGAAATATATTAAGAGCTTTAACAATCCAAGTGAACTCAACCTGTCTTGAAAAAGTTTCTGAAACTACATTTAAGTATTCAGTTCTAATTCAAATATAGAAATTATCTAATGAAATAAACCACCTTTTTTTTCAGAGGCAGTGGAAGCTGGGAAGCTGTAAAAAGTAGATGGACAAGAAAGTCCACACAAAGTACCAAAATGCTGATCAGGCAGACATTTTATCAGTAAACTTAGGAGAAGGTTCACAGCCACAAATCTGCTTATGTCATCTTTTTTTTCCCCCCAGTGATGTGTGGATGCATGCTACCCCAGAAAGTCAATCTTTCTGTAGCCTACTGACTGTGACGCCTTCTGTTTGATACACATTTGTGTAGAGACATTTAAGAATAGCTTCTGAACACACACCTGCTTCTAAGCAGGAGTGTCAAAGTGTCCCTTGCAGCCTTCTATCTTGCCTGCTTCTTTCATTTCCAGCTTTCTCTTCCACTAGTGGGCTTCACAGCAAACTCGGTTTAAAACCTTTCACAACAGTTTAAGTCCAGTGACTAAGATTTCTTTCCTCTCCAATCACTTGAGTTTCATCTTCTCTGTCCTTCAGTGAGCTGGCTTCCAAGACATCAGCCTGAGCTGTAAATCAGCTACACAGCCAGGTGCTCCCAGCTGGGTTCTTCCCCTCCCTGAAGGGCTGAGGAAAACACCACCTGAGCCCTCACCTGTCCCATACCCAGACTCAAGGGCCCTTCAGTCATGTTCTTTCTGCTGAAGGTATCCGCCGGCTAGCGACCGTATGAATGAATGATCAGCAAGGAACACCACAGTGGGAAGGCTGGTCAAGACTCAGCAATATTTCTGAAACATCACAAATTTGGGCAGCCAGCAGATCTCCCCAGAACAGACCAGCAGGCAGGTGCTGCAGTACTGAACAGCAGGGAAGTAGCATTCATCTCCAAATTTGATACTGCTGGTCCTAAGCTATGATCTGAAGTGCAGAGGTAAGATGTGGCTCTGATGGTAATGCCTCCTGCTGTGCCTCCTGGAAGGCCGCAGAAGTATCCTCTAGATCAACCACTGCAAATTGCCACTCAAGCAACCTCACGCTGCCAGAAGCCACAAGCTTCCCTGCTACCAAAGACATTGCATCCTCCTACTGTTTCTGTTTTGCTTCAGTCATAGTGAGATGTTGAAAAGCTTCAGATTTTCAAATCCACACCACAGCCAGAAGCTGAGACACACAGGTTGCCAATGTCAGGTTAGAGGAAAAGATCCAAATGCTACTTTTTTTTGAGAATATAAACTTCTTGGCTTCTCAGAGACGCTCTGCAGCAGCAGCAGGCACTGAACCTTTGCAGCTCTCAGTGACTAGTTAGGTTCATGTACCAACTTGGCAGAACCCATGTGCCAACAAAGCAGAGTGATTTGAATAGCTTCAAGCAAAAGAAAGCAAACTGAATGTAACAAAAACAAGTGCTGAATGAGAGAGCTTCCAGTGGAAGGGTAAAACTAATACCTTAATCAAAGGACAAAAAACAAACAAGGGGTAGGTAGAAAACACAGAAATCACTAACAGTGTTTAACAGAAAGCAACACAGAAAACTGGTGGAGACAAGAACCAACCAAGCACAGTGACAGAATTGCTCTGACAACAGATATAACCTCTAGTGCATCACATGTCACTGATATTCTATTTTAAATATGACTGAAATAATTATATTGTGTCTTGTAAAGTATGTCATTATTCTAAATCTGTTCAGTAATGCAGATGAAATTCAGTTTACATCTTTTGCTTTTCAACCATTATACAATTAAGTGAAAAAACTGTGTTTAACAAGCCATTACAACTGCATGCATCTTATATCTTATAACCTGCACAGCAACGTGATGTATTTTACTGCTTGATGGAATTTGAATTTCCTACATATAGAGCAGACTTTAAAGCTGATTTTTCAGGAACACAGTATAATTGTTTGGTATAAAGATTCACATCCTATTAAGAAGTACTGTAACATTTACACTGTTGTACTTACCTGACCTCTGATATCTATATCAGCATATTTATGGAGCAGGGCCCTCACAATTTCAACGTGACCACCTCTAACAGCCCCAATCAACACTGTATCTCCACTCTAAAAAAATTGTGAAAGAATATTGAACATGAATTAACATTATTCACCAACAAGAAGTGCAACAGAGAATGAATTATAGCTTCCAAATATGCACTATGCCTATTCACATTAATAAATCCCCACCCATTTTAAAAAAGAAAGATACAGAAAATAGAGCTATCTCTGAAAAAAAATGGGTATATAATAGAAAAATTTTTGACCTTGTTTCTTTTTCAATTGTTCAGGAAAACAAATGCTCCACAAATAGGTCTAGTTTAAATCACTATCTTAAAAAACCCAGCATAAATTAATAATAAATATGAAAAAAGACAACCAGGAAGACCAAACACTCGTAGTAAAAACCTACTTACAATCAAACAAGAATACTGTCTCTCTGAGATGTTTCACAGCTGACAAAAGCCCCTCAAGAATTATAAATAAATTTATGGTTTTTTTTCCTGTAGATTTGACTGCTATCTTGCTTATATACACTATGCTACTATAAAGAAAAAAAGAAAAAGGCTGATTTCATCTCAGATCAAAATAAAAAATATTTTGGTGTGGTAAATGGAGTTGTATATACATAAAGCAAAGTTACAGTTGTGCTTAAGGCTTTTGATTTTAAAACACTTAAGGACATTCCAGAATTTCAGAAATTAGCTTATACTCCCAAAACTGCGTAGTACTTGCTTTAGGATGAAACAAGAAAAATAAATAAAAGTATAGCAAAATCAGAGGTGTGGAACTCAGAGACCTCAGCAGCAGGAAATGCCCCATCAATCAGTCCATACTTGGCTGCAAACCAAGAAACTTTCTTTATCAAAACCTACTCTAGCATCTGAAACTAAGAGTACTCATTGTTTGGTGTATTTTTGGAACACAGTCAGCTGTGCTGAAAGTTGTAATTTTTCCTTCCTGAAAGCACAGAAATGTAGACTGTTGTAGAAAATTGTGGCAAAAGAGGTGCTGAGAGGGACCGCAATGTATTTTCTTAAATATTTTGACTTTGCTTTGATATGTGCCTGAGGTCAAATTTGTTGTGACATTACTGTAGCTCAGTACACTGCCATCTAAGAAATGCACTGACACCTGAAATACAGGAGAATGCATCCAAAAATCATTTTAGATTTGTGAAGCAAGTATTAGGAAGCTTTCCTCTATTTTCTGCAACCCCAAGCAATCCAACTTATGCAGCATCAAAAACATTTTACCTATCTGAACTAAGTCACTGACCCTGATAGAGACATCTAAGGTTAGGTATCTAACCAACTACAGCCTCAAGGCTGCCGTGCTTGACCTGTCTGTGACACTTCAGAAACACCTCCCTATGAAGAGGGCACTGCAGACAGTCCAAAGCACCTGTA
Organism: Chloebia gouldiae; assembly: GCA_003676055.1. NCBI lineage: Eukaryota > Metazoa > Chordata > Aves > Passeriformes > Passeridae > Chloebia > Chloebia gouldiae. Next base: position 11,861,488 of record QUSF01000002.1, on the reverse strand, counting down.
GGAGTAACCAAATAAAATCCTGAGCTGCCAGCAAGCAGATTCACACTGTGGGCACTGTTCATGCCACAGCTCTATGGGTCAGTACACTACCTACCCCTTTACATCTCTTAATCCAGAGCTGAAGTCTCCCTCTCATATTTGCAAGTTTTCTAGTAAAAGGTTTCATTGTAAAAGATAAAGGTACATGCTGAATACATTCTTTTTTACAGAATCCATGGTTTACAGTTTTAACAGTACTACCCCACCCCAAACCTACAGATTAGTTCAGAATTAGTCTTATGTTACAGATATGTCAGATGCCCTACGTTCTCTATTCAAGCATCTCAAAAAAAGAGTATTTTCAGTAGTTTATCCTTTACCTTCACATAGCAACATTTACCACTTAACATACTTGTAAAAGAGCAATACACAAAATTACCCCTAGATGGCAGAAAAATTAGAAAGCCAGAAAAATCACATATTTACAAATCTGCATATACTGGTATTTAAACATAAACTATATATATATAAAATTATAATTATGATGAAAATTGACTCACTCTGTCAGGAATGTTCACATAAGTTCCAGCATCAAGAAGATCCTGCACAATTTCAGTATGTCCCTCCTTTGATGCAATCATCAAAGCTGTATTTCCATCTTTATCTGTTAGGTTTACATTTGGGTTCCTTTTCAGTATTTCTTTTACTGAGTCAGTATAGCCACCCTTCACTGCTACAATAAGTGCAGTCATAGAATTCTTTAAATAAAACCAAAAGATTTTATTGTACAGTGGATATATCAATCATCATCATATCAGCAGTTCAAATAAGAGAACACTCACTGACACCACTCAGTCATCCAAATGCTACTTCAGTTTTACGTTTTAAAGTGCACCAAAAATCACACTTTTTAAAAACAAAATAATAAACTAAGAGCGATAGTACACGCTTCAAATGCAAAAAGTAAAGCTCAGACCAGTTTATTCTATCTCCTAAATTCCACACATATGATAAAATAATTACTATGGAAACATAGTATTAACAAAGCATCCAGGTCTACCAATATTGTTCACAAAGAGGATTTTTTAAGAACTTCAGAAATAATCATATGAATACCAAAACTTTTCCCAATCTTCCACTTAACTTTAAATGGACTTTATTTTTGTTTTGACAAGCAATTTAAATGTAATCTATTTTATTTTAAAACAATATGCAGCTGAAACTTCTGAAAAAAATTCAATTTCTGAAAAGTTGCAGTCAACATTAGTATTTTCAAAAGATGATTTGTGTTTGATTTACTTTTCAAATGGCACGGAGGAATAGGATACTGAATGAATTCTGATAGCATTAACCTTCAGATAACAATTACCTAAATTAATTCATAGTCATTAAAATTTACACTTAACATACTGGTGTGTACACTGTCAATACAACTCCCTAGATACATCACAGTTTTATTAAAAGGCACAAAGAAGTTCCATTAAGTCTCACATGCAATCTGCAAATAGCTGGAAAGCAAAATACTCCAACACCAACATTTCATCTTGTCTCATGTATTTTGTGGCATGTGTTTTATTAAAAAAACCCAAACAAGACACACAGATGTACTTATCACTGGAAAATGCAGTTACTTACAGCTCCTTCTTGGTCAACATCAGCTCCCATCTGTAGCAGGTATTTCACACACTCCAAATGCCCTTTCCTTGCTGCCCAAACCAGTGGGGTGGTACCATACTGAAAAAACATTCACAGCATTTTATCATATTGCTGTATTTATCATATTTCTGTATTTACTATCCGATAAAATCTAGCATTTATCCTATACTTCATTGCTTTTGTTTTTACAAAAATATAATTTGGTCTTTTGAATTAAGACAAGCATTTGAAAAGTCACTTCAATTTTTCTTTTCTAGATAGCTGTAAGAATCATTTTTCTATACAACCTAGGATAGCAAGGTTTCCAATAGCTCTGAAAATAGAAACATGCTCACCACCGTCTTGAGCATACTATGAAAAAACCTCTTTCAAGCTTAACAACTTACTCTAGCACACTAATTCTAATATCATGGGTAAAATATAACAGCAAGTGTTTTTCTAATCAAGAACTCATAGATTTCCTTTCACAAGAAATTCATCAAACATTACAGAAATTAAATGTTATATAGGTATAACTTACTTTGTCAGAGCAGTTCACTTTAGCTCCATGCTGCAGTAAGAGATGGACTATATCTGAGTGGCCACGTCCTGCTGCCCAAATAATTGGATAAACACTGTATTGCTTAGAATTAAAAAAATAAAAAAAAATAATTATAGTCTTACATATTTTCATTATTTTATATCAACAAAACAAGTTAAATCCATAGAAGAATGAATATACAGAAATAAATCCAACTACATTACCAGCAATTGTTAGCATTTGTTATATTATTATTGTTAACATTACCTAGATGATATCTAGGAAGATGTCCACTGTTTTGAACTAGTTTTGATTTGTTACTCTTTAAACAGGGTTTGTAAATTCACATCCTCATCTTAATAGGAACAGTTGTAAGGTGGCAAAGAAGCAACAGACAGCTACATAATACCCCGAAGGATTCAGGACTGCAGAGGAGTTGTGCCTGCACACAGACACTGCATATATAAACCAGAGAAAATTAACCATCACAAAGGCTGTTCTGGCCACTGGGGTTCTTTCTTCATTGTTCATTGCCTCAAACAGTACAGAACTGCTAGTATAAACAAATTGTTCAGTACCTACACTTCTGCAGAAGACACAAATGAACTAATTCTCAAAATCTTAGGGTTTTTTTATTCTCCAACATGAATGGTATACGTTCATACAATCTAAACTATTATGAAACAATTAAAGCAAATTATGGTTTCTACACTGCGCATATCAGTTATTCCATTAACTTCTAAAGATGCAGAAAAACGACAGTTGTTATACAAGTAACATTAGCTACACTAGTTATCTTTTCTATAATTTCCACTCCTGATAATCTGAATCTTAGTATGAGCTATACACTCATTTGCTTCAATTTAAAAAAAATCAGAATTATTAAAAAAGCCAGTGGCAATCACACGGATTATTAAAGCAAGCCCTTTATAAAGTACAGTAAAGAAATGTCATACTGCAAAAAATGCAAAATGTTTGATCAAGATAATAAGATGAGAGTACAATTCAAAACTTCAAACTCTTGGGAGGAGATGTTTAAGACTAAACTTACCATGCCTGTGATGTTTGGATTTGCTCCCTTCTCAAGCAGCAGTTTAGCCACTTCAGTACGGCCTTTGTACGATGCCCACATCAGGGCAGTCCATCCTCCCTAGCAAACATAATTCAAAGAATTGTAAAAACTGAAAAATACCTAGAAATGTAACTAATTACTTTTATTTCATTTTGTATTTGTCCGAAGACCACTCTGCAAATTCAAAATATAGTAAAGACTGACCACACAATGTTGTAATCCTATTTATTCAGAATAAATAATAGGCTCCTGTATGGAAATACCAATTTCTTGTTATATGCAAAACCTGGGAAAAACATCATGCTCTTAAAGACACTGAACACTGAATTCAGATTTCAAATGCATACAAATCCAACCACTGTATTAAAAAAAAACAAAACAACAAAACGAAGAAACACACCACAATCTTAAAACAAAGTCTAGATTCAAAATTAATTAACATGGAAAGTTTACTTTTGATTTCTGTAGCAGGGAGTAATAAGACCAATTAATTTCAAACTACACTGGTGTGCTCATTTAAGTTTGTAAGCTAGAATAAGGTTTCACTGCCAAAGGCATTTGACAGGTCAAGTAAACTAATTAAAAAATATCATTTTAAAAGAACAGTATGCGTCCAATAACTGCAAGCACAGATTTTATTTATTTATTTATAATACAATTTCAGAGATATGAAAGATCCCTCTGACTGGCAGTGGTCTAGAAATCAAGCACTTGGTCATGTGAATGTACCCAATGTTAAACAAAAAATCTTGGTTAGTGATGATGCCTTAGCTTTCAGACAGAGTGGAACTTCAATTAAAGGAAGAACTTGAACTCACCCCTAGTGGTTTTCCACATTTTAAGTTAAGCAGAACAAAATTAGTCCTTGCAGGTACCTAATTCCATCTTCTGTCAATGGGGACAGTTTATAGCTCTTCAGGGCCATCTAACCTTAGGCTCATGTCAGCAGCTTTTACAAGTCTTTAGATGGGCTGGACTGTAGCGCCCACTTTGCCATATAAAAATTTGGCATGATGAATGAAAGCAAGTGTTAGGAGACCAAAAACAAGGACTGCAGTATGAACAATCACAGCTGCCCAGAGTAAAAGTAAATACAGACAGGTATCTTCTGGGAAAGATAATGTTCATTTTACCACAATACTTAAAAAAACAAAACAAAAAAAAAACAAACAAAAAAAAACCACTACTGCCCAAAAAAACCTCCAACAAAAAAAAAAACCACAAACCAATCCTCGACCTGCAAAAAACTCTCACCAAATAAAACACACCCAAAAATCAAACTGTTATTCAGTTCAGTTTTTATCCAAAGTAAATTAAGGGGAGAATAGGAGAATAGCAGCCCTAGTAAACCAGTTTTCATTATTAACACTAAAGCAATCATTTCACAGGTGTAAAAAGCAGTATTTAACTATATATTCCTTTTCATTTCAGCAGCACTACGTACATAATGTAAAAATGAAAGATCTTTTTTTAGTTTTATGGAATTGAAAATCTCCAACTCGCAAACTGTTTTTCTGTTTTATTTTTACACTAAGCCAACACATACCAAATCCCGATGCTCCAAACTGACATTATAATTGAGTAGCTCTGCTACAATAGCTGCATGTCCCTCTTTAGCTGCTGAAATAAGAGCTGTCCAGTTATCCTAGGAAAAAAAGAAAGCATGTTTTAAAGTACTATTTAATATTTCAATACAAGTTACCTTGTTTTTCAAATTTTTAATCCACAGCAGGAAATACAGAAGCCTTTAAAATAGCTGTTCTTAGAACAAGTAGTAATAAACTCACAGTGCACCAGTTATACACATGGAAATATAGAGCAACTACTCCAAATCTCCCCTCCAGTTATGTGCTCTCCTATCCAATATCTAGCCCTTTCCGCTCCTCAGTTCTCTGTAAGTTATCTTAACAAATAGAGAGGAAGCAGCACCTACAAAGGATTAGAAAATGAGGTCAAGGTATTAAAAACTGCTGAGAGGGAATGAGATGCTAACCAAGACCACAGAAAGCAATGGCAGTGAGTCTCCACATATAGTGTGTGACAGCACTCAAGGGACTGATGTGCAGGGTAATCTGGACCACAGCTTTTCACACTTCTGATCACTTCAGGAAGATACATTTTCCCTTGCATAATGCTTATTTCCCCCCCACTGCCCAAAGCTCATCCAGGTGTGGATTGATTTTTTATATGCTAAACACTTATCAAATATAGCAACAGTTTATAAGGTAGCTGTCCTTTCTAGAAGTATAGAAATTGTGCCATTTATAGCAACTGTTATAAAACATCTCAAAACAATACAGACTTGGTTGGTTGCTAAGTTTGGTTGGTTTGGAATTTTTAGGTGACAGAAGACCCTTCCTGGATGTCCATACCTCTACACTTAAACTAAGTGCAGAAGTAAAAAAACCAAGTGATAGCCTTTTCCTGGTTATCACTCTTCACTGGAATATATAGACCTTTCAAAACTTTCTAACAATATCTCTGTTCTATTCATCCCTTTTGGGCATCTTTCATCTGGAGTCAACTTCTTTTGCTGAGGCACAGAGACAATTCATAAATTTGAAACCCCTCTCTGCCACTGTTCTGGAAGAGAGGGATATCTGAAATAATCCTTTAACCTAATTCCTCTATAGGTATTTACTGGAAAAACACAAAAACAAAATTTAAACAAATAAACAAAAATTCAACCCACTGACATACCTCAACAACACTGAGATGAGCAAAATCACTTGGACTTCATCTTTGATGCTGTATTTCTATATTCTGATTTCCCACAAGAAACACCAGCAAACTCAGCAGAGATCAAGATGTTTTAAATATCCGAGGAATATCCCTACTCTTCATGAGGGCTCAGAGAAATACAAGAGCTAAGCAATTTTGTATAAAATTTCTCTTATATGTCATCATTTTCCACCTGCATTTTTTCCCCCTGAGCTCAACACTAACCTAAATTCCCTCTCTTTGCCTGCCCCTTGAAATTTCTTGTTCTTCCACTGTTAGGTGCCATCACATAAAACACTAATACTTACTGCATCTTCTAAGTTGCAATTAGCTCCCTTCTTGAGAAGCTCCTGGACAATTTCTAAATTGCCTTGCTCAGCAGCCAACATAAGTGGAGTCTGGCCATTCTGAAATCAAAGTGACAGGAAATTAGATGCCTTGGGAAATGATGACAATGACACACATACCCACACAGTAAAAACACAGAAACTACAGAGCAAGATTGTTTCCGTTTTTAATTGCCACTGATAAGTAGTAAGAAGGAGTGGTGTTGAAACCACACCTCAAACTTACAATAGAAACGGAGAATATGATATTAAATCCTGTCCCATAGGAGATTAAAAAAAAAACCACAAAAAACTCCAAACATTTCAGATATTAAAAAGGGCTACTAAAAATAAAGCTTACATTATTACAAAAAAAACTTGTATTATTAAATGTAAATGTACCTTTTTGAATTATTTCTTCACTGAATACATCTCCAATACAGGTTATATCTCTTATCACCTGGAGTAACTCATTCACATTGTAAAAAAATTAATAAAGAAATGTATCTACCTTGGGAACCACAATGGCCATTAAAAAATGCACACTGATTCAGAGGAACAGCTGCTAAAGCCTTGGAAAAAATAGGTTATATACCCCACTTTTATCTCACAGCATAGGAGATACAGACATCATTCCTGTCCTCTGCAACATGGGTTCTTAGCAGTCTCATCTCAGGGAAGACGAACGATAGAAAGGCTGGTTTATTCGCCTTCAGAAGTATTTTAAAAGTCAGTTAGAATCTGTCACCCTTCCATCAGCCTACTTTTGTGTCAGCAAATTTCTGAGATACAATTGCTCTGTATGCTGAAAAGTACAACTTGCTAAATTTTACCGTAAATTTATTAATTACAAGTTTAAAAAATTAAGGGAATTTTTCCTGACCTCGCTTCTGTTTTTCCCCTCCACCATATAGAAAACTCAAATTAACTGGTTTCTTAATAATGCAAAAGTTACATGTTAGGAGCTATATACCAGCAATTTCCCTGGAAAGAATAAAAATCAATGCAGAATCACAAAACAGTAATACCACTAATCTCCATAATTGAAACTCTTAACAATACGATTACTAAAGATACTTGATGACTCTGATCTTTACACACACAAAATCACAGAATTGCATGGATTCTTTCAAAAACACTTTCTGGCCCATCAGCTGTTCCTTATGTAATCACATTTATAAGGTAATTTTTCACAAAGAAAAATTGTGCCCTCATGTAAGTTTATGTTGTTATAACTGTACATTGTATACATTCAAAAGGAGACAATTGCTTTTAGATACTAAAGTATATTTTGTATCAACAAGAAGTAGTTTTAGGTCTGGTCATTAAAAAAAAGGAATTTAAATGTTCAAAAAAATCAAGAGAAAATAACATGCTACTTTTTAGAAAAGAACAGCTCTCTTTGGAGGAGAAAACAGTCAAAACTTCTGCTCTTTAAGATAAGCAAGTTAATAAGTTGGGAATACACATGCCAAGAGATTTCAGAAATCCTGACTGATCACTCTCCCTTCTGTGATGACACTGGTCAGTGGATGAAGAGCTGAGACATTGTTTATGCCATATTTAGCAAGGATTTCAACACTGTCTCCCACAACAACCAGGGACACTAATGAAGTACAAGCTAGACAAATGGACAGTGAGGTGGACTGAAACTGGCTGCAGTGCTGGGCTCAGAGCACTGGGATCAGCAGTACAAAGTCCAGCTGGAGGGCAGTCACTAGTGCAGGGAATCAGCATTGGGATCCTATTTAACCCTTTCACGAAGGACTGGGGCAATGGCACAGAGTGCACCTGCAGGACCTTCGTAGCCTGAACTAAGCTAGGAGGAGTGGCTGACACACCTGAGGCTTGTGCTGCTATCCAGAGAGCACTGGCAGGCTGGGCAGACAGGAACCTTACTGCACTGAGTACAGGTGTCTGGTTGGGACGTCCAGAGGGAACTGCACTGAATCTGTGAAGAGAGGCTGGGACTGCCCTGCACCAGACACAGGCAATTCCAGCTGGCTCCAACTAACCCACCTCAGGACACAGGACTAGATAATCTCCAAAGATCCCTTCCAAGCAATGCTTTAGCAAAACAAATAAAACTCCCTATTTTAGCCTGATCATTCTTGTCACCTCCTTCTGAACAGTTACTATTGTTATCACTCTGATTGTCTTCCAAAAGTGGGTAACACAAAAGGATAATACATTCCAAGTAAAAGTATGTCTGGATAAGAAGAGGCTGTGGATGGTAAAATCATTCCCTTCTGTAAGAAGTGTCATACAGCTGCAAAATGGCTTTAGTTTTCTGAGATGTAAAATTTTCTATAGGGGGTACTGAAAACATCCTTCCCTTTTTGTTAGAAGACTCTCAAATGTAAGTATAATGTTATAATGTTTTAGCAACCATCATAAATATTTCACCAACACAGAAACAAAAGACAGTTACTGTATCTGTGACCTCCAGATTAATTCTCTAAAGCTGTCCAAGAGTCTAGATACTCCACAACAACTAAAAGCCCGTATTTCTCACACACGCATCAAGTATTGTCTATCTGTACATCACAGCTCAGTGTAAGTATTGGAATAACCAAATTATAAAGGAGCACACCTGCATCTTTTTGGGGAAATCAATTAGTAGTGTCATCTTACAGGTTAGTACTCTCAGACTCTGTGAGAGAACAGAAGATTCAGAATTGAACATGCAGAAGCTCCTTCAGTACCAAGAGCAGAAAGAAAGGCACATCAAAGGAAAGCGGAGGCTGTTAGGATCAAACTGTATCACACAAAGCAAGCATCTGTCATTAGCTGTTAATTCATGTGTCTGGTATGAGAGAGAAAAAAAATCACACAAGTGGAAGGATGTGCAGAGAAAAGGCAGAGAGGCTGAGACTTGCCCCACTTAACTGAAGCTGATGGTGTTACTGTAATAAAACTATCCATATACAAACTGACTGGGACATCCCAGCTTTTCTGGCAACTGACCACAGTCAAGATAAAAAGGGTTGGTAGCAATGTGGGTGATCCTACCAAGTCACAAGTCACTGCAGCCTGGGAGGTCCTGGCATCAGCAAACCTTAGCTTGCCAGTAATCTTTTTAGATCTCCAAAGGCACTCTCCTTTTGGTATTTCCTTTTTACCCAAGAAGAAAAGATGCCTTGGCAAGTCCAAAACTGGAAACTGAACTGCACTCAAAGACACTGAATTCCAAGGAAGAGCTCATTTAAACAAAACTCCTATCTTTATACATACAGAGCATCCCCGCAAGGGGTTTGAAACTGATGCAAACCACACGTGTCTGCCTGCAGAAATGACCTTCTCCAATGCAACAGACAAGAAGACTAAAAACAACAGGTATCAGGGAAATGATCTCTGCAAAAAAGGCAGTTAATGAGACCCATGACTACATTTAGTCCCAACAATAAGTGAAGAAAAATTTATAAAAGAAGGTGAAGGCAGTGACACTTGATGAAATCAACACGATCTGTCTGATTTTGGCCATGTTGTTGAAAGGAACTGCCAGCAGAGGAAACAAACATTCCCCTTCTCAGATATCCCTCTCAGATATGCCAGGTGGTGAGGTTCATGTGTATGATCTGAAACTTAAAAATTCTCCCATCTGAAATACCTCAGCATATGTGCATACACAGCACAGAATGAATGTGCCAACAATGAAAGAAAACTATCTTAATGGAAACCAGATCTAATAATTACAGTGAGGCTAAATTCTGTACAGTTTTCACATTTGCGTGATGCTTTTTGGGTTTGAGTAATATATGCTATTGACTTCTTTCCAAAAAATATTCTTTCCATCTTATGCAGATTTGAAATAGTGATCAAAATAACACAATCTGGATAATTGTCTTATAAACTCCCTACTATGTATCAAGACTTTTGTGTACTCCTGGTAAACTCTAGACTTACCTCTTGGATGCCTATTTTTTCATCTAGATGAGCATATGCTCACGTAAATTGCAATACATGCTCTTATTTGGACTGTATAACAAAGTATATCTTGACTGAAAACCATGATGTGAGGCAAGGGTTATCATCATACCAGGTTTCACCACAACATGAACAGGGCTTATGCAGTTGATCTATGAATTAAGAACAATTCTTAGCCACAGAAATACAGGCATAAACTCCATTCACAAAGTAAGGATAGAGCTGAATTCTCCAGTTAAGAAGAGCACTCTAGAAAGTAAATACTATGAAAGATGCTTGAAGTGTTGTCAGAGACTGAACACACAGTGTTCAGGTTATGCAAAGGAAAGCAATCACTTCAAAACAAAAATTTGTATATTAAATAACCAGTGTGATCCCACTAATTATTAATTCTTTAACCAATAAGCTGCAATGTGAAACTGACCTTTTCAAAAATCATCTTACCTCATTTCTCTCATCAACATCTCTACATTTCTCAAGAAGTGCCTTCAGAGCAGGAACATTTCCTTCTTCTACGTAGGTCAACAGACTCTGACTCATCAGACTCGCCATCTTCACACACTATTTAAAGGGCTTCTAGATAACAAAGCTTACCTGTATTTCAGGAAAGAAAAAAATCAGCAAAGCCTAAGTAACAGCTATAACATTTGACATTAGAAAGCATAAATTGTATGTGCTAATAAGTTATTGGCTGGGTACAAACACCTGCCATTCTCCTCAACAAAACACTTTAGAGATATGCATTAAAAGGCACTACATTTCCATGAAAAGTCTTAACTCTCCCTAGTGCTTAGACAATTAAAAAAATTATTCTAACTGCTATGTGTTGTCTAAATAAATGGAATGCATATATGGAATGCACATATTTATATACATTATAGGAATCTGTATATGTTACATACTTTATATATACCAATTATTTACAATATAACCCTTATCCTTGATGTGTATAAGCAGAGCATTGAGATTAATCAGCATTACAAAATACAGTGATGCTATCTAAACTGCAGCCATATGGAACTCTGAGAAACACAATTTATTAAATCAGTTATCACCAACATTATGCAGACATGCCTGCATGTGATGGCACGTTGTTAACTCGACAGTCAAACATAACACAGCTTCTGTTAACTGATTATGTTTTTAACCTCTAATATGCAAGATAGCAGGTTTTTCTTTCTTGAGGCAGACCACTAAGAACCATTTCAGACTTCCAAAAAAGCTATGCCCAGTAAGTTCACAGCACCAGTACTACTACTGTGCCAAATTTATACACACATGGTGACAGAAACTGAGTCACTCACTGCACCTAAATTAAGTTTCACTGGATGCAGAATAGGTCATGGGCCTAAATACAAGACTCCACCACCCTTTCATACCTTTCTCCTCACCAGTAGCTGACATGATCATGCTCTCTGGCGTTTTCCTGCAACAGCAGAGGAAAACCTCCAGTTTAGTCTTGGCTAAAGCCTACCTCTTAGTCTATTCTCTCCCAGGGAGAAGCCAAAGACTAGTGGCTTTCCGAAGCAAATATTCTTATTTTTATTCTCAAATCAAAGCAGACAATGAATTTTTCTGTGCTTCCAACTGAAGTGGAAAAAAAGGAGATGAGAAGAAGTCAGCAAGAACTTCACTGTGCTTAGCACAGAGAAGTTAGTTTAGATTTGGAGATTTAAATCAAATAATTCAGTTCCACTTAAAATTGCTTACATAGTCTGTAACACCATAGTTTCACCTTTACCAAGTTAAGTACATATAGTCATACACACTGTTGTCAGGGTATGTTAGATACTACCTGAGCTCACCTACAGTACTGTAACCATCAGATGACCCACATACAGAAATGTCTTGTTCAAAATAAGGCCAGGTAATACCTCAGTTAAGATGACAGCAGATCTCTGTATGTGCAAATGAAATTCAGGTGCACGTGAATGTCTAGTGACAAAAGAAACTACAGACACTGTTTAAAACCCACACCTAAAACCAGTAAAAAAAAAAAAATCTAGATTTGATACATAAAGCCCAGCAGCAGTTTTCCTAGGCACTGCCCAAGCAGCCAGTCTGTCCCACAAGAAAGCTATAAATAAACTAAGAACACAAAAGGTCTGTCACGTTTATTGTACAGTTAAATTACCATCAAAGGGAGTGAACAGCACAACAGTGGTGGGATATGTTTATCTGCATTTTTTTTCAGTAGGAAAAGCCAACTGAGAGGTTGCAAACTTAAAACAGAAAACCCACTAATCACCCAAACTACAAAAGGTTTGAAAAGGAACAGCAATTTTACTGACACTGGCTCCTACTGCCATTTCAGACACTAAAAATACCAGGAAAGTTAGCATCTTGCCTGGCATCCAAGCATCTTGCCTTGCCAGTCCAGGACAGCCCACCTCCCTTACAGCTTTCAGCAGCATCTTACAGCCCTATGCAGGTGTCTCAGATATTCTCAAGCACTTAAAATGACATTAGATATTCACATACACCTGTATTCCTCCTTATTTTCTATATATGACAACAGAAATCCATAAAATGTCATTAGCTGCTAGCTCCACTGCCACCACAGGCATTTTTTGCTTTTCTTGTGCTATCTCCCAACTTCTCTCCTGTAGCTGTACCATCAATCCCCATACTATTTTCCACACCAAATACTAAATTGAGAACTGTATTAAGAACATCCCCAAAATGTGACTAAAAATGTCTCCCCAAATGATTTATACTCCACAGTTGCTATCAAAACTTCACTAATTAATTCTTAGCTAGTATGGAAAGAAAGTATTCAGCATTTCTTTTTCCTCAAAGTAAGATTCCTCCCTTGATGTTCCCTGGGGGCATATTTCCAAAAGGAAGAGGCAGCCCTGCTGCATTGTAGATAAGCATCCTGCTTGCTTCAGAAATCCCAGTTGGCAACAGTGCAGCTTCTGCCTTCAAGCAGAGCTGAATCCTTAGGGACAGCTTAAACCTCTGACTGAGAACAAAACACCTGATGCCAATGAACACGTCTAGAGATGTGTTTATAAACTCCATGGTAATGTTACTTCTATAAATCATAAAAGATTTGCACCAGTGACACATGTCCAAGAATATTAATATTTCTTGTCCCCTATGTTTCACTGTCACATAACATCCCCTTTTTAGAATTAATAATAGTCTATTTTATAGAAACAAGAATCACAAGATCAAATACTATAATTATGCATTTTATATCCTCATGCTTCTATTTTCCCTTTTTCAGGCAAACTTCTTAGAGCATCCTAAAGATTAACATCACTGGAGGGAATTAGGAAAGCACAGTTTAGGGACAACAACCACCACCAAACAAACAAAACTCTTCCCACCACTCCAGAAACAAAGATAAATTTAAAAATAGTGGTATTAAGGTTTTTGGAAACTTTGCTTTATTTCTTCCCCACCAAGAACAAAGAACATGCCCAAAATAAGCCTGACTAGGTCTGTTCATGATACACTCATGACAGCAACTCAACATCAGCTGAATACAGTCACAGTCCACCTTTTTATTAAACAAAATGTATGTTATTATGTTACGAAAATCAGGCATTGAACTCAAAGGGGGGCTGATCACTAAAGTGTGATTTCTTCCAATGCTTCAGATTTCTTTTAAATAACCATAAAAACTGAAGCAAGACTCTGAGGAACAGTCTCTGGCTAGAGAAATAATTCTACTCTAGTCCCTCTAATGAAAAAATCTCATGAAATATATATCCACAGTTTTCAAACAACTCTGGAATAAAAGAAAACTAAATCTTACCCTTGACCAAATTAAAGGATGAGAACTTTATCCCTGCCAAATTTCATAAATACAAGTGCAAAACCAGTATCATTCAAGAACATCCTATACATAAATGGTCCTTAATTGCTCAATTAACACATTTACTTTCTTTGACACAGCAGAAATATTTGCACAACCTATAACAAACATTTCAGTTAAAACCAGGATTCTATTTGGAAACCAATCCCTTTTCCAATAAGGATTAATGGGTTTTTTCTCTCCCACTGAGAGAGAAGTGAGTGAATTTCCAGTGCAAAAAACCTGCTCTTCATTCAAAATCCAAACTTTCAAGCTTGGAAATCTCACAATGCCCTTGGGCAGCAAATCCTGATATCTTACAAAACTAACAACACACCAAGAACTATGAAATCATATAAAGTGCACAAATGCTTGGGTGAAGGCAATGTTTGCACAGGCATTAACCTGGTTTTGTAAGGCTCTTGCATCCTGAACTGAAGCAGACAAACATTAAAACATTATCACTGTTTTGGAAAGACAGCAAAAATGTGTCAATTAAAAAAAAAAAACAAAAAAACCAGTTTCTCTCAACAACAGCAGTATTGACAGCAGAAGTCCTGATAACCCAAATATGGAGCTATTTTATGTATTCTCAGAACCTCTAATGAGTTCCTAACTATATAAGAAATATTACTCACTAAATCTTCCAACTATCACAATTTTTACATAAATCTTTTGCATGTTTTTTTTTTTTATTGTGCAAACAGCAACCCTTTATGAATAAATATCAAAACTGGTCAACAACTCTAGCATTATTGAGAATACCTACTGAAAAAAAAAAATAAAAGCAAGTCAAGATAGTAATGACATAAAATTCGTACTTTTCATCATACAATGAAAAAACTGTTGCCTGCTTTTGAATGCCTCCTTCCTTTTCCAGACACAAAAGCCACCTTCCCAACATGCAACACTGTGGCAGATCTTTCAGCTAACTATAAAAGGAAATAATTACTATGCTGCTGAAATCCGAGCACGTACAACTCAAATGTGTAAATGCACAGCATTTCACCCTTAAGAACTGGAAGTGCCATCTTTTCAAATTAGAATTAAAAGAAAATGAAACATAAGAATTCTACACATAAAATTTATTATAAAAAACTAACATAAGCCAGTTTCAAATTCTCACACATTTTTATGCCTTATGATGGTGTAAAGAAATTAAAAACATGCTGAAACATCACCTTTACTTACAGCACGCAGAATCTTATTAACACAAGCATTACCCAGCCTTTACAGCACCTTATTGTAATCCCTTCCTAAATTGATATACTTCCTACACATGAAAAGTCAGGCATCACACAAAGCAGCAAATATCTTAAAATATTCTTTCTACTAGGACTGAGTCAACCAGGAATCTGTTTAAAGAAGAGATTTTCAGAACAGCTGAAATGAGTCTCTAAAAATATTAATTTCTGGTATCCAGAGTCAGAGAGAAATAACAAATCTAAGTTTCCATAAGTAGTCTACACCCACACTTCTTCTCCAGTGTCTGAAATTCCAGTGTGACTAATGACCTTATGCTGCATTTCTGCTTTTCTGTATTTATCTGGGAATATTTATTCTACTTCTCTTAACTACATTTCTGTTATCCAGGTGAGCAGATTTTTTAAATACCTTATTTTTTGTTACTTTATCACAAAGAACAAAATTGTGTAACTCTAAAATACCAAAAGACACAAATAGTGAACCACAGCTAGACACACAGACATTCTTCTTTTGAAACCAGAAACCAATGTAACTAAAAAACATTACACAGAAGGAGGTCTCTACAGTAACCATCAAAACTGCACACAGTAAGAAGTAGAGGAAATTGGAAATACACAAATCCTTCTTTTCTACCTTATGCACGCAAGGCAACGGCCATTTCCAAGTATTGTAGTGATGGATTTTTTGTTAGTTTTAATAAAACAAAAGAGGCTGGGGATTACAAATAAAAGACTGCAAAAATATAAATTGATATTTAAAATGCAGGGCTGGTTGTCAGATGATAGCAACTATCAGACATGTCTATGTTCCACCCTGGTTAAAAAAATCAGTTAAAATAATGTGTGAAGTAGCTGACATCAGGATTTGTATTTTATCAGAGAAATCTGTCCACCTTTGAGACAAAATTTAAATATGGTCAATGAACAGTAACATATTGCTAAGAACACCTGAATTCTAAGACAAAATTCATTTCCTAAACAAAATACAAAGTGCTCTATCCTACAAATAACAATTTTAGGTTTTAAATACATCAGATCAAAGAAAGCAAACAGAAAGTTTCCAATATTAAGGGGTTTCTTAAAATTATACCAATTAACACAAACCAATTGTCAAAACCTGTACAAAATACACAAAAGCACAAGAAAGTCTGCAATGTCACCTTACAGTCTCATACGGCCAACAAGTTCCTCTGTAGCATAAAATCAGAGGTTTGTTAGTCACAGACACAAGTTATGTGACAAAAAAATCTAACTTTTGCAAGTGCTCCACTTAAAAAGAGTGAATGGTGTGATGTAGAACTTTAAACTAATATAGCACCATTTCATAAGCTGTGGTCACACAGAATTTCAAGCAGATATTAATTACTTATTAACCAATTTATTTTAAATAAATACTGTGGCAGAACAAAGAACAGATGCCTATCCCATAGACAGAAGATGGGTTTTCTTACACGTTAAGATCTTCTGTTTTTCTGTCCATTTCTTTACTCTTTGATGGCAGTGGGGGGAGTGTCAGGTAATTAATCGGGTTACGATTCAAACACTTTTCCAGCAAAAGACATATTACTGTATTATTCCACCATTAATCCTTTACCCAAAGTTATAGAGAGGAAATCACTTTTCCAACCAATTTTTAGGCATATATGCAAAGTGGCAAAGACCTTTAAGACATTTTGCTACTCTTCCAGTGATGTCCTATGGCATGACCTGAGGCAATGGGTAGAAACTAAAACACAGAACCAATTAAACTGGAAAAGACCTTTGAGAAATCACTGAGTCTAACCTGCAACTGAACACCACTATGGCACTAAGTGGTCTTTCCATAATCATCTCCAGGGTCAGTGACTCCTCCATCTCCCTGGGCAGTCCACTGCAATGTCTAACCACTCATTCTGAGAAGCCAAATATCCAAGACAAACGTCCTCCCACACACCTTGAGGCTACATTCTCTTGTCCTATCACTTGTTACCTGAGAGAAGAAGCTGATCCCCACTTGGCTACTTTCAGATAGTTGTAAAGAGTGATAAGGTCACCCCTGAGTCTCCTCTTCCAGGCTAAACACGCCTGGCACTTCCCTCGGCCTCTCCTCACAGGACTGGTGCTCCAGACCCTTCCCTGCATTCAAAGCAGTCTCTGTCTGAACATAAGGAAACGCTTTGTTATTGAGAGGGACACCCAGCACTGGCACAAGCTGCCCAGAGAGGCTGCCGAGCCTCCCTGAGACACACCAAAGCCCTCTGGGCACGGTCCGGGACATCCACTCTTTTCGTCCCTATTCGAGGAGAAGAACTGGACCCTATGACCTGGGGAGGTCCGTCCCATCCTCAGTCATTCTGTTATTCTTTACCTTCGAAACTAGATGCCAAAAACTTTCCTGAGGAGTCGAACCCTTATCTGCCTTTCCGAGTCAACACGAGAGAAACACGGTGCAGGAGGCTCCTCCAGCCCAGGGCAGGGGTGACAGGGAGCCCAGGCCGAGCCCGCGGCACCCGCACACCGCGCCCGCTGCGCCGGCACACGGCACCGCCGGAGCCCCGGGGTGCCCGGGGCGGAGCGGGCGCGCCGCCGCCCCCGACCCGCACTGAGGGGACCGGGCCGTGAGGGGACCGGGCCCGCGAGCCACGGCGGCCCTGAACCGCCCGAGCCCGGAGCTTCCCCGGGACCCGCCCGGCGCGGCCCCCGGCGGCCTTTGTTTGGCAGCGGAGCGCCGCCTCCCCCACAGCCCGCGCCCTTCCCCTGCCCTTCCGCGGCCGGCCCGCGCCCCGCGCCGTCCCGCCGCTACCCACCCCACGGCCGGGCGCACTCGGCCCCGGCGGCGGCTGCCCGGATCCAGCAGGAGCGTGGCACGGGGGGAGGCGGCGGCTCCGAGCGCCGCTCAGCTGGGCCCGGCGGCGCCCGCCATCTTCCGCCGTGCACTCCGCCCGCCCGGCCGTGACGCGC